>JAQMYF010000014.1:6361814-6372332 GCA_030014195.1 Neosilurus mollespiculum | reverse complement strand
GTGTGTGTTTGAGAGTGAGTGTGTGTGTGTGAGAGAGTGAGTGTGTGTGTGTGAGAGTGAGAGAGAGAGTGAGTGTGTGTGTGTGTGTGTGTGAGAGTGTGTGTGTGTGAGAGTGAGAGTGAGTGTGTGTGTGTGAGAGAGTGAGTGTGTGTGTGTGAGAGAGTGAGTGTGTGTGTGTGAGTGTGTGTGATGTAGAAATGTTGCAGCTGCAGGTGCTGATGGTTCCCTGCTCGGTTGTTAAAGAGTTTGTAAACACAGTGAGTTTTTCCCCAAAACATCCTCCATCCGCATCACGGCACAAAGACGCGCTGCTCAGAACTCCAGCACTGTGTTTATAAACTCAACACTGTAACGAACTTGGGTCCAGAACACCAGGGAAGGAGCAGACCAGAGCACAGCCCAGCACAGTCCAGCACAGCACACTGACTGCGGACGGACATGTTAGCATTCCCACTCCCCGCGAACCACTCCAAAATAAACCGCTCCGCTCCGCCCTGCCCGCCTTCACTCACCTTCCTCCCCGGGCCAGCAGCGTGGCTCCTCAAACCGAGTCCCGTCTACACACCGTGCCACCCGAGGCTTCACCCAGCAGGCAGCTTTCACTGGGAAGGAGACGCAGACAGACCGAGAGAGACACGCGACGACCGCTCAGCTCCAGCCAACAACACCGGAATGAACATACCGTTTGCCGTAACGTTGCAAAGAAGCGGAACACACTGACAAACACCGCGAGAAAACACGAGACAACCCGGGATCTAGCCGTCCAATCAGAACGCGAGAACGTTTAACCAAGGATTGGACAGTTTTTCGTGATTGACACTGGAGACAGCCAATCATCCAGTCACCCATACTATATATGAAAGAAGTTACAAAAAATATATATATATATATTGTAAGTGTATAAAGTATAATATTTAATTCATTTTAACATATGCACAAAGATTTTTATATTTCTTTATATATTAAGCAAACATTTCTCAATTACCTTTCATTCTACAATCAGGCAGGAAAGAACTTTTATTTTTGGAACTTTTTTTTCTAGTAAGTTTTTTTTTTTTTTAATGCCAGAAATTGTTTATCGGACACAAAGACATCCTTTAAAATTATTATTATATAATTATAAGGGACACAACTAAAACTGTAGCATTCAAATTTTTAGATGAAACATAAAACTGTGGACACAGCAGCTCTGCGATTAGCAGCTCACAATGAGAAGGTTCTGGGTTCGAATCTCAACCGAGGGCCTTTCAGTGTAGAGTTTGTATGTTCACCATGGGCTTGCATGGGTTTCCTTCAGGTGCTCCTGTTTCCTCCTACAATCAATCTCAGTAGGTCAACTGACTACTCAAAACTGTCCGTATGTGTGAATGTGGGTGTTATTAGCCATAGATTGCAACCTGTTGAGGAAGTACCCCACCTCTCACCTAATGTCAGCTGGGATAGGCTACAGCTTCCCATGCAGTCCTGACAAATAAGCAGTAGAGATAATGGATAGATGGATATATGGATGGATGGGATGTAAAATCAACAGTAGAAAATTAACCATCAAGGACTTTTTTTTTTTTTTTTAATAATTATCATGGATATAACTGTGTTTTTTAAAACGTGAGCTCAGCAATACTGGATACATTATATATTCCTTGTACTGCATACCACAGAGCTGTGGAATTCTTATTAAAAGGTGTTGATTAGTTTTTATATAGCAGTACCTTTGACAATAGTGAAGATGCAAATCACAAATTTCAATTATTTTGTCATTCTAATGCATCATTTTTTCTATAGTATAACAACTAAATTCACTGGCAGACAGTCGAAAACATCAACGTCTTTTATTAAAAGGATCAAAAATCTGTTGAAAGTTATTTTGCATCAAGATGGTTATCTTATATTTATGGCAGTACATTTCAATGTCAGTGCTTTGTATCAGTCAGAACAGAGGTGTAGCTATTACAAGGACAAGGAACTCCAGTCTGGCTGGAGGATTTAATTTGTCTGTAATTGGCTGCATTGTGTACTAATTTACTTTGATAAACATTTATGGAGGTTAATAGCCCTGGCCTATGTGTAACATAACCTGCTTTGTGGAAATGAAATGTAATAAGCATATAGAAAGTTTTTTTGTTTTGTTTTATTTGTTTGTTTTTTTGTTATGAAAATGAAAAATTTTCTTCCTCTTTAGAAAAAAAACAAGCTGTCAGAATGAAGGATACATTAAAAAATGGACGATAATACTCTGTGTTGGCTTATAACAGTAAAACACTGGAAAGAGTCACAGTGAGGTTTGAACATGAAATATAGCATTTTTTCACTTCATCTTCCAGAATTCTTTCAAGAAATGCCAACATTTTCATTTGCTTTTAAAACAGAAAAGCAAAAGAAAATCAAAAGCCACAACTTGCATTATCTTTGTGTGTGTGTGTGTGTGTGTGTACAGTAGTGTACAGTGAAAATTATACACCACCACTTTTGTCTAAAAGGGCTCCTAATAAAAAGAAGTAAAAAAAAATTCTTCTCTATAAGTTTTTGGTGAAAATGTATTGAACAATGCTACTGTGGGCAATTACAACCAAAAAATAATTCCGAAAGTATATTGAGGTAAAAGTATGACTAATAAACAAAAACACTGAAAATACCAATTTTTCAGAAAAATTGAAAGGTGTTGTAAATTTTATTTTATTTTATTTCATTTCATTTCATTTCATTTCATTTTATTTTATTTTATTTTATTTTATTTTATTTTATTTTATTTTATTTATTTATTTATTTTGACTTCTGCATAGCATGAATGAACTTCAAACCATATGGAATGGTTTAGCAAGTGAAGAAATTGAAAACTACAGTACACTTATACAACCTAACAAAATGAAGATAAATCAGAAACCAAGTACTATTCAAGTATTTATTTCATCTAATATTGGATCATATTGATGAGAATAAATAAACAAACAACAATATATAGTAATAACAAAAATAACAGTCTCTTTTTTTAAGAAAAAAGTCAATATTGAGTGTGGCCACCCTTTACTTTGATTAGGTAGGGCCTAAATCTTTATACAGTGGCTTGCGAAAGAATTTATACTCCTTGAACTTTTCCACATATTGTAACATTACAACCAAAAAAGTAAATGTATTTTATAGGAATTTTATGTTATAGACCAAAACAAAGTGATGCATAATTATAAAGTGGAAGGAAAGTAATACATGTTTTTCAAATTGTTTTACAAATAAAAATCAGAAAAATGTGTGCATTTGTATTCAATGCAAAATGGCTCAAGCTTAGTCAGACTGGATGAAGAGTGTCTGTGAACAGCAATTTTCAAGTCTTGCTGCAGATTCTCGGTTGGATTTAGGTCTGGGCTTTGACCGGGCCATCATACCATGAATATGCTTTGATATAAACCTTTCCATCGCAGCTCTGGCTGTATGTTTAGGGTTGTTGTCCTGCCGGAAGGTGAGCCTCCACCCCAGTCTCAAGTTGTTTTCGGACTCTAACAGGTTTTCTTCCAAAATTGCCCTATATATGGCTCCATCCATCTTCCCATCGACTCTGACAAGCTTCCCTGTCCCTGCTGAAGGAAAGCATCCCTACAGCATGTTTCATGATGGGGATGGTGTTAATTTTCCATGACACATACTGTTTTGCATTTTCAATTTCAATGTTGGTCTCATCTGACCAGACCACCTTCTTCCACTTGTTTGCTGTGTCCCCACTTGGCTTGTGGCAAACTTTAGGCAAACGGGACTTCTTATGACTTACTTTCAATAATGACTTTCATCTTGCCACTCTTCTTTAAAGGCCAGATTTGTAAAATAATTTGTAAAGTTGTCCTGTGGACAGATTCTCCCGCATGAGCTGTGGATCGTTCTTCCAGAGTTACCATGGGCCTCTTGGCTGCCTCTCTGATCAATGCTCCCCCGGCCCAGCCTGTCAGATTAGGCGGACAGCAATGTCTTGGTAGGTTTGCAGTTGTGCCATACTCTTTCCATTTTCAGATAAAAGCTTGAGCAGTGCTCCAACGATTGGGATATTTTTTAGAACCTAATGCTGCATTACATTTCTCCACAATTTTATCGCTGACCTGTCTGGTGTGTTCCTTGGGCTTCATGATGCTGTTTGTTCATTAATGTTCTCTAACAGACCTGTGAGGCCTTTACAGAGCAGCTGTATTTATACTGAGATTAGATTACACACAGGTGGACTCTGAAGGCAATTGGTTGCACTGAATTTTATTTAGGGGTATCAGAGTAAGGAAAGTGAAATATAAATGCACATCATACTTATTACATACAGATTTTTATTTGTAAAATATTTACAGCACTTTGTGCTGGTCTATCACATAAAATCCCAGTAAAATACATTTACATTTGTTGTGGCACCTTGACAAAATGTGGAAAAGTTCAAGGGGTATGAATACTTTTGCAATCGACTATATTGTATGTGCAAAACTCCAAAAATCTGTTTGGTGCAATAAGATTCATTATGTGGTGATGGGTCACATTGTTTCACAAAAGACTAAAGCTAAAACTATTTATTTGAGTTTTATCTGTTTATCATTTTACGTGTCTTTTAGTTTGAATTGTATTATGCAGCACTTAATGCTGCACTTAGTCATTGCCTAAATGTACACTGCATGGCCAAATAAAAAAAGGTCATGCATGAAAATATTTTTTGGATCGCCTTTAACATTAATTGTAGCCCTGTACCTTGACCGGACCAAATGAAGCAGTAATGTAATGGTGATTAAGTACTGTAATCAAGGTTAGAGGTGGTCCAGCAAAATATCAGTGTGTGACTTTTGGCTGGGCAGTTTATTATGATGAATTGTCTTCATAATCATTTTCCCAAGTTTGAAAGTATGCCATCCTCACGAAGATGATAAATCCTCAAAGTATTAAGGTTTAACAAATGTGTCTAAAAGCTAGCACCAATGGATGACTTGACATTGTGGACAGTGTTGTCAGATAGCAAAAAATGGTCTACATCCAAATGTATTGGACAGTACTACAGTAAACAGTATTATGTAGTGTAAGAGCTGTGTAAGACTACTCATTTTTAAACAATGTTGTGGAACTGATAAAAAGAGAAAGAGAAGGTGACAACAGCATTCACTGATTTTCTTTCCAACAAAGGAGTTAAATGACTTTGCATTTAGTGGTAAAAAACATAGTTGCCCTTATTCACTCCTTTCATTAGCTCTATTTTAAGCCCGACATTGTAAAATCTTCAAAAGCCTTTGGTAATTCTGGAAAGACGTTTCTTTTCTGGGAAGATGTTATGCTGATCCTGATGAGTTTTCAGTTCTATCTGAAGACTAAAATGTATGTAATGATCAGGGATTTACATATTAAATGTTCTTTTTTTGGGCGGCACAGCAGCATAGTGATTAGCACATCTGCCTCACAGCAAGAAGGGACTGGGTTCGAGACCCGAGTTCAGGCGTTTCTTTGTGGAGTTTGCATGTTCTTGCCATGCGTGTGTGGGTTTCCTCCAGGTACTCCAATTTCCTCCCACAGTCTAAAGACATGCACATTAGGCTAATTGGCTGATCCAAATTGCCCCTAGGTGTGAGTGTAAGTGTGAATGGTTGTGTGTTGCCATGCAACGGTCTGGTCAGCTGCTCAGGGTGTACCCTGCCTTAGCCCAGTGTCAGCTGAGACAGGCTCCAGCCTCTCCGCAACCCTAATAGGATTTAGCGGTTTGGCAAATGAGTAAGTAATATAGTGTTCTTTTTTTAAGCTAACCATCCAAGTATACAACTCTCTCTAATTTCCTTATAACAATCTATTTATTAACAGTTCAGAATTTCTTTAATTCTGGGTGAGAGCAGCATGTGTGGAAATAATAAAACAAACGGTTAATCATCATAAAATTGGCAAATAAATGAATGCAATCAAACTGTGAATCTACTTCCAAAATTAATGAAATGAAATGAAACAGCCTTTGCACACAGCCGGCAGCTCTTTTAGGGCCTAAAAGATGGCAAATGAATGCCAGGAAATAAAAACAATGCAATTGAGTTACCACCGCAAGTATTAATTAAGGGAAAGAGACGAATTCTCAAAGGATGGGTGATAATGATTTGGTCATGTTTTTCCATTTTCTCTGTATAATCAAGAAGATGAAAAAAATAACATGCTGATATTTCTGAATGAAGAATTACCTTAGTATTAAGCAGTTGCACTATAATATCCAAGTATATCTTATCACGCTATTAGTAAAGTTAGTTATGGACACAGGACACCTTGTATTATTGGCACTATTCATAAAAATGACTATAATATATTAACTATTGAAATAAAATATAAAATAACTATTTCTAAAATAACTATTTATGCAACAAGGAATATTTGTGCTAGAATTTATGATTATATTATATGATACACTACCAGCCAAAAGTTTGGACACACCAGCTCATTAAAATGAATATCTGGCTCTGTATAGATATTAGTACCGGATACATATATTATGTATACCGTGTATCTGTCAGGGTCACGGGGAAGCTGGAGCCAATCCCAGTCAACATTGCGATTAGCCTAAGGTGCATGCCTTTTTACTGTGGAAGGAAACCGGATTATATAAACTCCACACAGAAATGCCCAAGCTCAAGAATTGAACCCAGGACCTTCTCGGTGTGTGGCAGACGTGCTTTCCACTAACCCACCATGCTGGTCATCATATTTCATGTTTTCTTTTTTTTATAGAAAAAATACCGTGACAAAGGTATACAGTTCCACTAAATATTGAATATTTAACTCCCTGTAAATAACTGTAAGTCTTGAAGGGTGCCAATATATATCATTGGACAATATAATGACTAAAATTTCTCGAGTTTATTCAGTGGTGTCTGCTTTCTGAGATTTTGACACCAGCAGAGCATTATAGCTGTGCATTGTCTCATTAGCGCATGTCTCTATGATAAAGATAACAGCGACCACCTTGTGACCCTCATCACTTTTACAGCAACATCATGTCAGCCTGCTCCAAGTGAAAAATGGCTGTGATTAGGCGCTCACTCTTTCCTTTTTCTTCACCAACACCTGTTTTTATTTGAAATTGTCTGGCTCATGTTGGATGAGAAAAAGAGACAAAGCAAGGGATGGCGGGGAGGTGGGGGGCTCTGAGAAAAAAGAGACCCTAATCCCATGTCCTGGCAGTCATCTTTCAGAGACATTGCTAGAAAAAACGGTGTCCTCATTAGGCAAGAAAGTCTTTTTATCACTGTCCAGCTTCTGCTGCCTGACAGCACACTTCATCTCAAGCAGTCTGGATATTCCACGTGGCATCACTGCTAAAAATATACCTGCATCTATGCACACACACACACACACACACACACACACAAAACATATGATTTACAGCTTATAGGCTCTTAACCATGTATAGTTCTATACTGGGTTATTATTTGTTGCTAAAGTTTTTGTATTTTCTTTGCACTATTTCCTGTCAGACTCATCCCATACTTCCTTTGTCCCCTCTTGTCATAATTGAATGTATTTTTTTAAGCATCTATATTACTCATATTGATGAGACCCAGTGCAGAGGAGCGCCTTGCTAAAAATCTGACTGAATATGTAAAATTGTCTATTCAGTGCTAATCCCTAAAGACGTCTCCGCCTGCAGTCTCTCTCCTCAGGTCGACTCCAGCAGAATTACAAGAAAGAAGAGTTAGAAAACATTCAGTGTGAGATGGCTGATGCTATCTCTCTCACAGTCTGTGTGTGTGTGTTTATGTGTGTGTGTGTTTAGGTGTGTGTGTGTGTGTGGGTCTCCTGCTTCTCCTGCTTCTCCTGCTCTTTGTAGTTTGACTGATTCAAAGGAGACTGACGGCGCGAGATAACATGCCCAGTCCATTTCTTCCTGCCTATTTGTATGCTGGTGCGGTGTTTCAATCTCTCTCTGCTGAGATGGAGACGGACGCCTCCTTAATGCACCACTGTCCATATCTGATATCCAACTCTATGCTAGAAAAAAAGGAGAGGGAGTCAAAAAAAAAAAAAAAAAAAGAGCAAAGGTGGTCTTGCCACAGGTAGAGATATTTGAGAGTAAACATCTGTGTAACACTGATAACTTCTGACATTTTGATGTGGCAAAACATAATTGTGGGGTCTACTGAAACAGAAGCCTAAAGGGAAAGTGAATATAAAAATGTGTGCTTGGTTTTCTTCTGATTTATTCTGTTTTTTGTTTGTTTGGTTTTTTTAAATCCACCTACATTCAGCAGGACAAACTAATTCTCATCACTTACTTACTTGCTGAGCTGATTAATCCTCTATTAAGGTCACAGGGAGGCTGGAGCCTATCTCAACTGACAATAGGCGAAGGCAGGGGTACATCATGCACAGCTCGCCAGACCAATGCACACAACCCCTCACACTCATATCCTTACCTAGGGGCAATTTGGAAAAGCCAATTAGCCTAATTTTTGGTTTTTGGGCTGTGGGAGGTAACCAGAGGGAGAACATGCAAACTTCACACAACATTTAAAATAACAACTTTAGAATATTCTGTTAATTTATTATTATTGTATACTTAATATATTAGTATATGTTTTCTTACGAACTTTCTTAATTACTTAAATAACAATTAATGATCACATGTTGCAGTGTTGCTGCCTCACAGCTATGAATCTTGGGTTTAGTCCTGAGACCAGGACACTGTTTCTGTTGAGTTTTATTTCAACATTAAATGTATAATTAACAATTATGCTCCAAAGGTGACTTGGATGTCACTAAAAAAAAGTTCCTGAGAATGATCACCAATCCAGAGGTGAATAATTGTATTAGTTTATACTACACAGGAATATAAAAGCAAACTAAATAAAAAATGTATAGATTATTCTTACATATTTTGACCATGACAGAGGCAGGTGAGGTGATCTCCAAATGCTCTGAGAAGTTTTAGTATATAATACTAATTTTTTTATATTATATTATATTTATATAATAATAATATTTATTGTTCCATTGTTTAAGTGTGCCAGTGATGACACCGTTTACTCCCGATGATTACGACAAACCATGAGTGTCTGTCATATTGATTCGAGCATTATCTACTCAGGATTGGATCTTCACCCTGATTCCATCCCATTCTCACAAAAATACTCCTGTTCTGTTTCAATTCCACAAAGTGTGACTTCCATCCCATCCTATTCCCATGTTCAAAATAAAGAACATTGCATTTATTCATATAAGAACTGCATATTTAAATGAAAACTGACCTACTTTTATTGTGCTTGAGCTCCACTTGCTTGCATTGACTTATTTCCTGTCCTGTCGCAGTCATGTGACGAATAGTGAAATTGACTCCCATCCCACAGGAATCCCACAGGAATCCAAGGTTACCAGTGAATAGTGCTTTTCACAATAGTCATGGTCATGAAGCAGCTTAACTGAAATCCTTAATACGCAAATTAGTGTCAAGAGTGGCAATGAAAAACTCCCTGAGACTTCATGAGGAAAATACATCAAAATGAATCAGACTTTAAAGGGAACCTTGTGCTTCTGGGTGACACAAGAGAGTTCAATTCTAAATTATTAGTATGCAGGTGAAGGAAGGTGACATGGTGGCATAATGGCACATCTGTCTCACAGCAAGAAGGTCCTGGGTTCGAGTCCCAGGCTCAGGCATTTCTGTGCAAAGTTTGCATGTACTCCCCATAGTAGTTTTGGGTTTCCAAAGACATGGACATTAGACTGACTTACTCTTCCAAATTAACCTTAGGTGTGAGTGTGGATGGTTGTGCATGTTGCGCTGCAATGGTCTGGTCTTCGCCCAGTGCTGAGATAGACACCAGTCTCCCCGTGCACCTACTAGCAGTTCTGCAAATAAGTGAGATGAGAGGTGTACAAAGACGTCATGGATGATGGGAGTCCTAGTAGGAGCAAAGGACAGTCTTTATACTTATTACAGAGATTTTTTAAAATAATGTTTCACATGCTCAGCTTGGATGTGTATTTGAAGAAAATAATAAAAATATAAAAGTTATAAAAAATTTGATGTCTATATTTTTCGTAATCATGTTTCTTCTGTTCTGGGGTAGAATTTTATGCTAATGTCATAGTTTTCTTCAGTACACATGGCATAGTCAGAAGCTCTTTCCAACTGATGGCTGTTTCTCATGCACTCTCAGGAAGTGGAGCTGTCTTTTTTGACTGCAGAACTGCAGAGAACGCAGGAGGAGACCCACGGCTGATTGATTTCCGAGTTACGGTGTATGTTTGCTGCAACCCCTTTGTTGTCTTTCATTCTCTCTGACCACTGAGCTTATAAAAGATTCATGTTCTCTCCTTACAGTGGTTGTTAATGCATCCTAAGCAGAGCCTCACTGAACCTGGTGAAACCTACATTCCCGTTATACACATTTCCTAGCTGTGGCTTTCACACTGACCTCCTCTCACAAATTTACCCTCATTCTGCATGATGGTTTTAATAAGATGTGACACTATAGGACATGAAATAGAGGATGCAGTTAATGTTAGGATGCTTAAACAGGTCTAATATCCCTGAAGTGTGCGCAT
>JAQMYF010000014.1:6340878-6357578 GCA_030014195.1 Neosilurus mollespiculum | reverse complement strand
GGCCCTGCGATGGCCTGGCGAGCTGTCCAGGGTGTACCCCGCCCTCGCCCAGAGTCGGCTGAGATGGGCGCCAGCCCCCCGCGACCCTAATTAGGAATAAGCGGTTCAGAAGATGAATGAATGAATGAATGACTGGCCAGTAGTATCTGAGGACAGTGACTGGTCATACAGGTGAACTAAGGTTCATAGCATTTACCATTTCAGCCTTTTCACAGTTTGCACAATAGCAGTTGATTGCATCTTAATTCAGGCTGCTGTGAACTCATATATTAATGTAGGGTTCTATGCATAACTTTGCAACACACGTTTTGAACTGGCTGGTTCTGTCTACCTATATTCTTAACCCTGTGTTTCCACTGGGGCACCATGTCTGCAATCTCTGCGATTTAAAAAAGCGTGGAACACCATGATTTATGAGCACGCTTGGAGCACGATTGAGGCATAAAAAGGAGGCAGGGTGCATCTAATAGATGAAACTTGAAGGAATCATGTTTTCAAGTTCATCAAGATCCCCTACAATAGAGCATCAAGGTTATCTGTTATGCTCTGTTAAGCTCTCCTGTGATCTACTATAAGTCCCATGTTCTATCATGGTTGACGTCAAATCGTAATACATTGTAATAATCGTGACAAAATCATTGAGAGTAAAAAATTTTGTCACGATCATCACAATTCCACCAAGTTCCCTGAAGATCATCACAGTTCCACCAAGGTTCCTCAAGATCATCACGATTCCTTCAAGTTCCCTCAAGATCACGATTCCACCAAGTTTCCTCAAGATCATCAGGATTCCACCAAGTTTCCTCAAGATCATCAAAGTTCCACAAAGTACCATCAAGATCATCACGATTCCACCAAGTTCCCTCAAGATCATCAAAATTCCACAAAGTTCCCTCAAGATCATCACAGTTCCACCAAGTTCCCTCAAGATCACAGTTCTACCAATTTCCTCAAGATCATCACGATTCTACCAAGTTTTCTCAAGATCATCATAGTTCCACCAAGTTCCCTCAAGATCAACACGATTCTACCAAATTTCCTCAAGATCATCAAGATTCCACAAAATTCCCTCAAGATCATCACAAATTCACCAAGTTTCCCCAAGATCATCACAGTTCCACAAAGTTACCTCAAGATCATCACAGTTCCACAAAGTGCTCTCAAGATCATCACAGTTCCACCAAGTGCCCTCAAGATCAACACGATTCTACAAAGTTCCCTCAAGATCATCACGATTCCACCAAGTTTCCTTCAAGATCATCACAGATCCACCAAGTTCCCTCAAGCTCACAGTTCCACCAAGTTCCCTCAAGATCATCACAATTCCACCAAGTTTTTTCAAGATCATAATGATTCCTCCAAGTTTCCTCAAGATCATCACAATTCCACCAAGTTTTCTCAAGATCATAATGATTCCTCCAAGTTTCCTCAAGATCATCACAAATTCACCAAGTTCCCTCAAGATCATCACAGTTCCACAATGTTCCCTCAATATCATAACGAATTTACCAAGTAAGTTCCCTCAAGATCATCATGATTCCACCAAGTTCCCTCAAGATCATCACGATTCCACAAAGTGCCCTCAAGATCATCACAGTTCCACCAAGTTCCCTCAAAATCATCACGATTCCACCAAGTTCCCTCAAGATCATCACAGTTCCACCAAGTTCCTTCAAGATCATCACGATTCCACCAAGTTCCCTCAAGATCATCACAGTTTCACAAAGTTCCCTCAATTTCATAACAAATTCACCAAGTAAGTTCCCTCAAGATCATCATGATTCCACCAAGTTCCCTCAAGATCATCACGATTCCACAAAGTGCCCTCAAGATCATCACAGTTCCACCAAGTTCACTCAAGATCATCATGATTCCACCAAATTTCCTCAAGATCATAATGATTCCACCAAGCTTACTCAAGATCATCATAGTTCCACCAAGTTTCCGCAAGATCATCACGATTCCACCAAGTTCCCTCAAGATAATCACGATTCCACCAAGTTCCCTCAAGATAATCATGATTCCACCAAGTTCCCTCAAGATCATCACGACTCCACAAAGTTCCCTCAAGATCATCATGATTCGATCCTATGACCCCCCCCCCCATGCTCATCATGATTCTCTCAAATCGTGGAGATCGCAGACATCTTGCCGCAGTGAAGTTAATGGTCCTCAAAAATGTTTTCACAGTATGTCCAGTTTAGTAATCAAATGCACTCACTTACTCATTTGCTGAACTGCTTTATCCTATTAGGGTCACAGCCAGCCAGCACTGGGTGAGGGTGGGGAATAACCAAACTCTGAAGCTTATATTCAAATATGCTGTGTGCATTTCAGATAAATAGCCGAAAAGATTAACAAAACCTCTGCAGTTCTAACCATGAACCAATATAACTACATTTTACCTTAAAATATATTTTCATTACAATTATTTTTATTGCATGTATATTTTAATCCACTCAACCTCTCATGCTTGAAACATCTTATTCCATGTCTCATCCATTATAGGCTATATAAAAAATCTTTTCATTTTTAATATTTACTTAAGCCTATTATGAGTAAGTCACAAAGAATTTTCATCATTGGAAGAAAAAAACTAATCGCCAAACCATTGCGGGGCCAACACACACAACCATCCACTGTTACTCTCACACCTAGGGACAATTTGGAACAGCTAATCAGCCTAATGTGCATGTCTTTGGACTGTGGGAGATAACCGGAGTACCCAGAGGAACTCACGCAAGCGCGGAGAGAACATGCAAACTCCACACAGAAATGCCCAAATGTGGGACTTGAACCCAAGACCTTCTTGCTGTGAGGCAGACATGCTAAACACTACGCCACCATGCCACCCTATCTACTACAAATAACTTGTAGTGTTTTTTCTGTTGTATTCAGGACTATTAACCATTCGGTCTGTTGCTTTTGTTGTCATTGTTTAACCTGGGTTTACTCACGGGCCAAAATCTCCACAATTTTAGAGAATTGTGATGAGCATGGGAGTCGTGGGATCAAATCGTGATGATCTTGAGGGCACTTGGTGGATTTATGATGATCGTGACAAAATTTTTGACTGTCAAAATTTTTGCCGCGATTAATACGATGTACAATTTGACGCCAATCGCGATAGAACGTGCAAATCATAGAAGAGTGGGGTAGAGCTTATCAGACCTTAAAAGACCTTAACAGAGCATTGATGCAACATCATAGGTTCATCTTGATGAACTTGGAAACACAATTCCTTGAAGTTTCATCCCTTGGATGAACCCTGCCTCCTTTTCATACCCCAATTGTGCTCCAAGCATGGTCATAAATAGTGGAGCTCCACACTTTTTTGAATCTCACGGACATCCTTTCCCAGTGGAAACCGAGGGTAAATGAGTAGCAGTTTCTTTTGGTGTAATAATTCATTTTAATTCATGTATTCTGTCCCATGATATGTTTTTTTGTAATCCTTTATTTTAAATAAACACATTTACACTATAACATGTGGCACGGCGGTGTAGTGGTTAAGACATTCACCTCACAGTAAGAAGCTCCTGGGTTCGATTCCTGGGCTTGGGGCATTTCTGTGTGGAGCTTTCATGTTCCCCCTGTGCTTGCGTGGGTTTCCTCTGGGTACTCCAGTTTCCTCCCACAGTCCAAAGACATGCACAGTAGGCTAATTGGCTGTTTCAAATCGCCCCTATGTGTGTGTGTTGGCAATGCGATGGCCTGGCGAGCTGTTCAGGGTGTATCATGCCCTGGCCGAGAGACGGCTGAGATGGGTGCCAGCCTCCCCACAACCCTTATTAGGATTATGTGGCTTAGAAAATGACTATATGAATGAAAGCACTATAACTGCAGTAAAACTTTTTTTAGTTGAGTTTTATTTTTATCATTATTTATTTATTTATTATATATTTTTTAAAAAATAATTAATATACATTCAATTAAAAGCACCATCTCAGACCTTCCAGTACAACATGCTATTATTGAGAGGAAAGAGGAAATCAGACAGCTGCAGAAACACAGCAAAACCACATGGAGAACATTTGTCACCATGATGTAAGTACACTTAATCCTTATATTATAAATGGTATTATATTTATTCTTAAATTTATTCATAACATTAGCTGATTTGATTGATCATTTACACTGCGTAGGATTCATTCAAATCTCAAACCTCGCAGTGGTGAGCACCTCCGCCTCACAGCAAGAAGGTCCTGGATTCAAGTCCCGTGCTTGGGTGGTTCTGTGTGGAGTTTGTATATTCTCCTCTCTGCTCGTGTGGGTTTCCTCCAGGATCTCTGGTTTTCTCCCACAATCCAAAGACTTGCACATTAGGCTAATTGGATGTTCCAAATTACACCTAGTCTTTAATTGCCTGGCGAGCTGTTCAGGGTGTACCCCGCTTTCGTCCAGTGTTGGCCGTGATAGGCTCCAGCCTCCACGCAACCATAGTAGGAGTAAGCAGTTCAGCAAATGAGCATGTGAGTGAGTGAGTGAGTGTACACATTTGAATGGTTGAGAAACGGTGTAGTCTTATCAAAAGAAAGCTGTTTTTGAGAAAATATGACATGATATAATTCAAGGTCATGAGGAAGATGAAGGGACCATTCTGGCACACATTCACCTCATCCACATCTGTCAAAATACGACCTTATCTTTTGGGGTTAGACCACTGTGGCTCTCAGCCCTTCATTTACATGATGAGCCAAATATGTGGATAGTTTATTGTAATGAAATAAATCAATACTTGAAACTATTTTACATTTAATGGAGCCCCTGACACAAGGATTATAACAACACTGTCTAAAAAACCTGTGCGGGTACTAAATGTTTAAAAGGATGCTACAATCAGAAGTATGTGAGTTTAATGCTTACAAGATATTTGATATATTTTCCTGTCATTTAAGCCCAAATGAAGACAGCTGAAGAAGAAAAAGTTAAATGTATCAAAAGATGCATTTCATTCATCAGCAAAGGAAACGTGCCCTTTCTTCCCCTTTTATTCTGACTTTTTAATAAATGGAACTTAAGTAACTTTGGTTTACATGAGTTTATACAATCATCTATGCTGTGTGGAATCAAGTTCAGAAAAATAGGATACCTGCTCTCAATGGATAATCGGCCTACATTCTCAGCCAGGAAGAAAAAACCTGCCGTATATCTATGTCTAAAAATAGTACTCTTGCAAATGAATCATTTCCCCTGAATACATAAAAAGATTGACTGGGTAAGTGAAGGATTATATCTAGATCACCGCCAGGATCATATACATATTTACTTTATACTCATATCTATGCACACTTTGCTGGAAGGTGCGAGAGTGGTGTTCACATTACTATAACACCTGGAATGATACATGATACACTTGCACTTAGAGACATATATCACGCTGGTTATGAATCAGGCTGCTTGTAAAACTGAATCACGCCATCATGATAGCACTTAATAGTAAAGCTGGAAGAGACTGGAGCAAGGCAGACCCAGCAGTAAAGCTGTGAGGCGAGGAGTGTGAATGCTTCATGACTCATCACACGGGGAGCTTCTCTGCCTTCACAAAAGGGAACAAGCCGATTTATTACCTTATGGAGTAGTCTGGCAGGAGTTAGAGAGAAAGTAAGAAGTTGTTCGGCTCTTTTTCTCCTCGTGAATGAAGTGCAGTCGGTTTTTTAACATGCTTCAGGAAGGTTCCTGAAATGAAAAAGTGTCCATTGAATAAATAAATAAAACAGTCTGTTTATCAATGTAGATTGCACCTGCATGGGTGAATAACTGGAAATGCAATGAAAATAGCCATAAATGCATTTCTCCCTGGAATATTTCCAGAGAAAATGAGATGCCCGCCTTATAGAGAGGCTGCTCAGTTTCCCACTGGCACCAGCATGCCACATCAGACAGTAAATATGTAATTATAAATCCTCTGCTGTGTTGCAATGTGATTAGCTGCAGACTGGGAGAAACAAAGAACAAAAAGCAATGGGATGGAAAAGTAGAGCCTGCTGAGGTGAGCAGTCATCAAGGCCATAAAGTATTGATATGGCAGCCCCATCACCAAACAACTCAATAATATATCAGTGATTGTAGAAAAAACTGAACTGGATGAAGGACCTCATCAGTCAAGAAGCAGCTTTCCGTTGTTTCTGTGTGGCAGAACAACAGAAGCTACATATCAATGCCTGTGTTGCATGGAGGAACCCGTGATGTGATTGCACCGTGATTGCACTGTCAGATCCAGTTGGTTTGAGCTGCAGTGGTGTGTATGGCTCACTCTTACAACAGCAGAGAACCTCATCTAGATACCTTACCCAGATGTCTCACCTGGATACTGTAGATTTATGTCTGTCTATATCCCAGGTCTCATAATCGTAGCAACAATATTAACAAACATATAGGTCTTTGCGCATCTATTTGTTATTACAAACCTTTTCATAAAGAAAAAAAGAAAGAGTAATACATCCTTACACAGGGGGGTGCCATTCAGACTCACGTAGAAGTTGTAAACAAAAAGTGTTTTGCATATTAATGCACTGAGCTATATACCATGTGTTCACATGTACATACAGATGCCTAATGCATGTAAATGTAATGAAATGTGGCAAACTTTATTTTATTCAGAAGTTCAATATCTGATATCTGATTTGTCAGTTGAATATCTGAACACTGTAATTTCTGCCCTTGCCTTGCCTTATTGGAAATGATGCATCTATGCTGTATTCTCGCATTTTTGCACTCTCTTGAAAGTGAAACAGCCTACCAATGGCAGCCTTTTCGAGCACGCTAATGCAAACTATCAAACGGATATTAGCAGAATGCAACTTTAAAAATGTAAGTAAAAACCACCTGATGATGAAAATATACATATTTCCATTGTAACAGGAGAGTTTGGAAGGCTTTACTTCAATTTTCTTTTTAGCTCCTTAATGGTTTGAATAACCTAGAACATATATACAAGTTTGATTCCAAACAAGTTGGGATGACGTGTAAAACAAGCATGAAGACACAGTGAGATGAAAGATTGTAAAAAATTGTTGTTATTTTGATTATTATTATTTTTTAAACTGCTTGGAACATTACATAAAACTTTGGGACCTTACACTGAGTACACAGAAGACAACTATTCAAGAACGGGGAGACTATGCCAACACAGAAAAACCCTCTCTGAGCCCGGGACTAGAGCCACGGACCTTTTTGCTGTGAGGCAAACGTGCTAACCGCTACACCACTGTGCCTCCCACCCTTGAACCGGACATTCATAAATCAAATCATCTCTGAGATTCATATAAGCTAGCATCCCCACTAAGTTTAGTCAAGTTCATGCACAGATTTGGTTCACAGGCAAACTGAATAGCAATAGAAAGCACCAACGTGAGTAGCCAGTTTTGTGGGGAAACTACTAACAATTTAAACAGTCAGTACATTTTAATAATGGGCAATAATGATTTAAATGAGCATAGGCTCATAAACATATAGAGAATAAAAAGTCTTGCCAATCGATTATGGTCTTCCTCTGGCATTCAAGTAAGTTGGAGAAAATTCTTCCTCTTCTATACCACATTCTCTTTGTCATGCCTCATGAGTTCACAGTGTGATGTTCACAAGCACATATATTATATTTTGTAGAGAAAATACAACCTGACAAAATAAGAATACAATCTCTGTATGCAATCTGCCCGCACGCTTGCTCACTTTCTGTACTGACAGACATCAGAGCATTCACACATTGTGTTCTCAACATCCCTGCAAAATTAAGACATGGTTTTTTTTTCACTGTCACATACTATTGCAGTAAATTAACAATGGTAAACTTTCAAAAATTCAATGCATATATTCATTTATGTAGTCTCTTCCAATAGTTTTGCACACTGAAACTGAACCTCCTATCAATACACATACAATACCACCAGATGCAAAAATACCATTGTAAATCTCAAGTGTAATTTTTTAACACCAAAAAAGCTTTCTGCATGCTGCATACTACCAAATATTCATTCATTCATTCATTCATTCATTCATTCATTCATTCATTCATTCATTTTTTAAACAACTTAATCCTAATCAGGGTCACGGGGAGGCTGGTGCCCAGAGTACACCCTGGACAGCTCGCCAGGCCATCGCAGACTACCAAATATCTAATATTTAAATCAGGGGTGTCAAACTCATTATCATTGAGGGCCACATCACTAAATTTAAAGGTGATCGAGGGCCAAATAATCACTAAACAAATATTTTAAAAGGGCTTAACAGCAACAAGCTAGCATGCAATCTTTCTTGAGTCATGAATGACTAGCTGTTTACTTGAAATAGGCTGCCGCCACCTAGTGGAAGGATGACGAATTAGGTTTCATGGTAATGGTTGATGCAAAGAATGCACAAAAATCATATTCTTTGAAAGCTCTTGCAGACCACATAAAATGAGCAGGTGGGCTGGGCCAGAGATTGACACCTGTGATTTAAATGCAAACCACAGTTCTGAGCTGGTTTTAAAGATGATCTATTTTTATTTTAATTTATTAGTAACAGTAATCCCACAAGGCAAAATTGGCTCTGCATTTTAACCCATCCAATATGAGCACACTCACATACATGGTGGAGTACATATATAATGTTATATAATATTTTATAATAATATTTATATGATATAACATTACATACATGTAATTATGTGGTGGCCCGGTGGTAGGGTGCTGGATTACTGATCCCAAGGTTGGGGGTTCAAGCACCACTATCAATGGGTTGTCACTGCTGTCCCCCCAGTGCAGCTAACTGGGTTATCAAAGGCCGGCCATGTCTCTCACTGTCTGTGGTGAGAAGCATGTAAAAGAACCATTGCTGATTTTCGTCAAGAGTAGCCTGCATTGCCATCAGCGTGTTTCTGCCCTGCGATGGCCTGGTGAGCTGTCCAGGGTGTAGGGTAGTTGTGGCTTAGTGGTTAAGGCGATGGGTTACTGATCCGAAGGTCAGCGGTTCAACCCCCACTATCACAACTGTGTGTGTTGTAACTTGAGCAAGCCTCAGTTGTATAAAAATGATAACTGTAAGTCGCTCTGGATAAGAGCGTCTGCCAAATGCTGTAAAGGTGTACTCTGCCTTCGCCCAGAGTCGGCTGAGATGGGCGCCAGTTTCCCCGCGACCCTAATTAGGATTAAGCAGTTGCGAAAAATAATGAATGAATAAATGAATGAACATATTATATTTCTGGAATTTTTGCCTTTTGTTTTTTTTTTGGTCAGCACATATACTTACAGTAAATCAAATCACAACATGACCACTTGGAGAGCACAAACCTCAACCAAGCCCAGCAATCCCCATCTTGAACCAAAATGTCAAAAACTGTCCTATCTCACAACGTTAAAGAATCCTTTAAAAAAGATTCCTCAATTCAGAACATGATCATCTCCAAAATCTAACAGAGTCTTCCTTATCCAAAGCCCCACCTCTGGTAGAAATTTCATAAAAAAAAATGTTTTATGCAAAAAAAAATAAATGAACAAATAAGTAAATAAAATAGCAGAAAGTACACAGAAACCCCTGCTGGGCCTGCTGTAATATGACACCTCCAAAAAAGAATCCTATCTCCCAGTGTTAAAGGATTATAGCTTTATTTATTTATTTATTTTTTAATTCAGGGTTTGTTTGTTTTTTTGCATAATCCTGCTTAAATAAAACAAACATGTTAAATAAATCAACAAATTCTCTTTTCTTTTTCTTTATTCTGTGAATTTTATTCAGTTTGATTTCATGTTTTTTTCCTCGACTCGTCTCCAATATTACATTAATTCTTGTGAGCATCCTGCAGTACTCTGGATATAAGATTTAAACCCAGCCTAGCCCATTCTACCCTGTTATATTCTGCTCTGCTAAGCCCTTTCTTTCTAACATAGTGAAATAAGAACATATTGTAACAATGTTCAAAACAGACATATACACAAAGGTACACTTGCAAATTACACACTTGTGCTTGGATGCTTACAGTGATGCACACATAGAAGCAAATTCAACACTATCACAATGACGTGTTCCGATTGATCAGTGCCATGCCAAGGTTGCACGCTTGGTCAAGTGGCTGCAAAGACCCACTGCTGGAGATAATCCAAGGTAATGGGCAGAATCTTCGATGGAGGGCAACGGAATGACAATGTGTTTCCTGGGAACCGCTGTGGCATACAAATTGAGGAGACACATGCAATGACTTTTTAATACTGACAATGGTGAGTCAAATGAGAATGCACAGCAAGACACTGTACAACCACCCACACTACTGTAGTGTTTCCACAAAAATAGACCCCCCCCCCCCCGTTTGTGTTGTCTCCTCTTGTGTATTTATTGCTTATGCACATACATGTACCTTTATAACTGCAACTACTTGAGTTTCTTATAACAGCATTAGTTTTCCAGACTATTATTTTCTGATTATTAATCCCTAGATTAATATTAATAGATTCCCTGAATAACTTGGTATTATTGCTCTTTTAGCCCTCTAAGCTCTCTGTTTTCAGCACTGGAGTTAGTTAAGTCTATGCTTGTAGTGACTGGTGAAGGTTTTTATAAATGTTATTATTATTCTTTTAAAATATTTTCTTGTTTCTGTTTGGTGGAAAGCCATGAAATAATTCTTGGTATTTTTTCACAATCTGAATTATTGCATCATTTACATTGGATAGGTTGAATGATTATTGTATGATTGGCATGTGCAACATAGTGACATGACCGCCTACTTTGAAAATCATTTGAGTGACCAACAAAACAATTTCAGCTTTTGGCTTTTGGCCTCGCCGGAGAACACCCTCTCAATTGAATATTTCTCTATATCATAATTCTCTATATCATATCCTTATTTAATAATTAAATATTATTTACATCATTGGCTTTAGTATATTCATGTTAATATAGTTATTGTTTAACATAATTGTATAATAATAAATATTACAATAATATGTATGAATAAAATTTTATTTTGTTATTATTATTATTATTATTATTATTATTATTATTATTATCATTAATTAATACACTTTAAACTGACTAATGAAAATAAATATCCTAAATATCATGCAGAAATTGTGGTTTATAATTGCCAAAATTCATGTGCGAAGATGGTTAAATAGTGTTAACCAATATTCACAGCTGGAGACCATATTTCTCGTAACTGCTTGCATTTATTAACATTCGTCAACATTATTATCATTATTATTATTTTGCCTTTTTTTAATTATTTATGGACATAATGAACATTTTGTATGTGTTTGTGTATTACAGTATATTGTCAGCTTGTTTTTATGAACAGCATTTCACTATAATCTGTTTCTGCCAAGAATTTATATTTGACTGCAAAAGAAAGAATGACATTGTTCTTTTTGGTTTGAGTTGGGTGAAATTTTTGGCAGACCTGATGATTGATTCTTTATTTGTTCATTTTGAGCTTTTTATATCAACTATTCAGTCTAGTTTAGGTGTAATAATTGCATGTAGCTTATTTTCACTTTTTTGAAAGTAGGGAAAAGGTATAAGAATTAGCAGACTGGATTTGATTACAATTACCATCACACTTCGCAAAAGTAGAAAAATTGCCTTTTTTATATAATTACCAACTCAGATTTAACTACTCACGTGCAAATATGAAAGTCTATCCCTTTACAATGTTTGCTGTATTGTATTAAAATCCTTACATGTTTTACACAGTGTAACGCACAGTCTTAAAGATGCGTATTCATAAATAAGTGTCTCTGTGAGAGTAGGCAACTCCATATGGACAGTACAAGAAGTCTAAAAACATTTCATACCTGATGTGATAAGTGTACTAAACTACATTTTACTACAGTTGAATTTGAATTTATTCACACAACATAGTGCACCTTTGAAACCTTCACTCAACACATGTACATTATCCTTACTTATAGTTAATAATTTTGTCTTAAGTTAATTACAGGGGCACTCTAGTGCATAGACAATGAGGTAAATAGGGCCTATATGGGTACTGGTTGTAATTAACCTCATGTTTATATTACAGTATGTCCTATAGTAGGTGAAGGTGACCAAATTAACAAAAAAGGCTATGGCTAGGGTTTAGGGTCATTGACCTTTTAAGGTCAATGTCAAAAGTAATCGTCACATTTATAAGTCCATATATGGTTTCTTATTAGTGTTCCACAGTAACGGCAAGTTTATTGGCACTTGTTTTGAAGTTATAAGCCCTTGATCTTCAAAACTTTGAAACCTTGCACCTTTAACTTTGACCTCAACATTCCAAAATCAAATCATCTCTGGCACTCAGGTAGAGTAGTGTCCCTAAAAATCTGTGCTTAGGTGTGGTCAGGATTTTGTTCACAGACAAACAAATAAACACACAGACAGACAGACAGACATACAGGACTGACTGTGGTTACAGTACCTCCAGCAAAACTGTTTTAGGCGGTGGTGATAAATAATGCATTCACTGTTGTTAGTTATTAGTCAATATGATTAAATCTTTTTTAAGTTGCTCTGGATGAGTCCATGTGCCAAAACACTGAATGTAGCTCTATTTATAATACACTGAATGGAGCCAGTGATTATAGAGAAAGAAAAGAGAGAAATAAGAGAAGTGGAGAAAGTTCACTTGATAAACTTGTTCAGGCAGACAGGGCGAGTCTTCACTAATATTTCATTACAGATGGCGGAGCTGAGTTGTGCCATTAGTCATACAGAACACAACCTTGCCTCCACAATCATTCCCCCTCCATGTCTTTTTCATCCCCATCTTTCTCTGACTGACTGTTTATTTCCTCCTCTTGTGTGTCCCACTTTGGCCATCTGGCTCCTCACCATGTGGCACCATAAAGGATGAGGCCAAGGACCACAGCAACAGAGATCAGCGCACTGCTTGGGAACTAAAAAGCTGGAGGAGTGTGGAGTAATTGGCAGAAGAGGGATAGTGGCCATTTACAGGCTGTCAATTTGGAATCTGAGCAATAAACACAGTCAACAGAATTACACTGCAACAGAAAACTCACACTCACTCATTGACTGAACTGCTTAATCCTTCTAGCGTTGCAGGGAGGCTGGTGCTTCGCTCAGCTGACTTTGGGCGTAGGCGGGGTGCAAGCTGAACAGCTCGCCGGTCCATTGCAGGGCCGATACATACACGACTATTCACACTCACACCTGGTGGCAATTTGGCACAGCCAATTCGCCTCATGTGCATGTCTTTGGACTGTAGGAGGAAACTGGAGTACCCAGAGGAAGCCCATGCAAGCACAAGGAGAATATGTGAACTCCACACAGAAACATCATCACCAGGACCTTTTGCTGTGAGACGGTTGTGCTGACCACGCCACCAAGCCACCCGAAATAAAAAACTCGTTTATTGGTAAAAATATACTTTACATTACCATATATAGCACAGTATTTTGTTACGTAATCAGCATTTGACGAAGACATTTAATTAATCAGTGTACCCAGCTTCGCTCTGAGACTGCCTAAATAAACTTTGACCTCTTTAAGCCTATTGTACAGCAATTTATTATTAATTCATGTGTATGAATTGTTAATAACTACACTGTAGCTATATGTAAGGACAAGAGTGATGGTTTTAAGATGTTATTTTAAGGGGTTAATCTAAATACAAGGTGTATTATTTCATTATAGGTTAACTGCTCTTCAACTAAAAATAAAAAAAAGGATCATTTAAAACAAACAAAAACACACATACATTAAGACAAACAAACTTATACAGCGAATACACAAGATGATAAAGGCCAGAAGCTTTAGTCCAACTGCTTGAGTCTGGCATGGTTGCAGTAAAACTTACTAAGAGAGTGCAAATAGACACACAGACAGGTTAAAATGAGGGTGAAAGGACAGGAAGAGTAATACCATAAAGTAATAAAACAAAAAAGAGAAAAAGAGAACTGGTGAGCTGGGTGATTGCTGGAGAGGTGGTGAAAAGTAAGCCAAAGCTCAGAAATCCGGTATCCTGGACTGCAGCCAGTGAAGACGTGACATACATTCATTCATTCATTCATTTTCTAAGCCACTTAATCCTAATTAGGGTCGCAGGGAGGCTGGCACCTATCTCAGCCGACTCTGGGCAATGGCGGGGTACACCCAGAACAGCTCGCCAGACCATTTCAGGGCCAATTCCATTTACTCAAAATGTCACTTTGTTGCATTAAGTCTTATTCTTCTAGGGTGGCATGGTGGTGTAATGGTTAGCTCATCCACCTCACAGCAAGAAGGTCCTGGATTCAGTTCCCGGGGTCGGGCGTTTCTGTGTGGAGTTTGTATGTTCTCCCTGTGCTTGCATGGGTGTCCAAATTACTCTTTTGGTACTCCGGTTTCTTCCCACAGTCCAAAGATATGCGCATTAGGCCAGTGTTCCAAATTGCCCTTAGATGTGAGTGTGAACGGTTGTGTGTGTGGAGCACTGGCTAGCTGTTCAGCGTTTACCCTGCATTCACTGGCGTCAGCTAAAATAGGCACCAGCCTCCCCGCAACCCTAGTAGGATTAAGCAGTTGGGCAAATAAGTGAATGAGTGAGGGAAGGATTCTTCAGTGTTCTACATATATCATGCATACATGTTTATTAGAGGTCACACAGTGGCATAGTAGTTAGCACGTCCACCTCACAGCAAGAAAGTCCATGGTTCGAGCCCCGTGCCTAATGTGGGTGTTTCTGTGTGGAGTTGCATGTTCTTCCCATGCTTGTGCGGGTTTCCTCCGGGTAATCCAGTTTCCTCCCACAGTCCAAATACATGCGCATTAGGCTAAATGGCCATTCAAAATCGCCTCTAGGTGTGAATGTGAATGATTGTGTGTGTGTTGGCTCTGCAATGGCCTGGCGAGCTGTTCAGGGTGTACCCCACCTTCACACAGAGACGGCTGAAATTGACACCAATGAAAGAATGAACTGCCCCTAGGTGTGAATATGAGTGTGAATGGTTATGCATGTTCTACCTGTGATGGTTCAAGGTGTACCCCTCCTTTGCCTGGAGTCAGCTTGGATGGGCTTCAGCCTCCCTGTGACCCTAATAAAGGATAAAGCAGTTCAGAAAATGACACGACATGTTTATTAGTTTTTTTTCCTGAGCAAAAGAACATGTCGATGACTCTACAGATGTGATAGATAGGTTAAAAAACCCTGGAGTATTCCTATCATACACTGTAAATGTATTAAATCACCTCACAGCCAAGTTAACATCCAAGGTTTACAGGGTAGTTGGAAGCCAAAGTGTGTTTAAGACTTCTAGAAATATTCTCGGGTTTAATACTGTTTCAGTCCTGGAACATATTGGGGATAAGCTTAATATATCCTCATAGACATATTTGTCCTAGAATGCATTAGTGCTACAGAGATTATGTTTAAGCTCTTCAGACTTAATCTTTAGGTTGTGACTGTGTGTGGAGCTTTATAGTGACATGACAATGACAGTTCATATGTAAAAGAGAGAAAGATTATGAGACAGGATTGGACATGTATTTGAGCCATGCTGAGGTTTATGAAAATGAAAATCTATACAGTCCGGACAGGGCTGTAAAATTATATCCTTGTATGATGTGTGTGTTTCTGGACTAGGTATTTATTACATTGTGGAGTCCTAAATCTGTTTACATGGTCACGTTATGGGGACGTCTTCCTTTTGGCGAAACAACCATAATAATGCATGTCCCCATAATGTTAATGTAAAGCTGGGGTCGGTAACTTTTTAGCCGTTTATCCAAACTGTTATATTTGTTAAAAAATGTCTTTAGACTAATCAATAATATATTAGATCTGAAATAGGTCCTAAAAAAATCCATTGTCAGTGGATACCATAATCCTGTAAAAACATTTACCAATCACTGCCTTGTATTCCGCTGGGAAATATTCGATAAAATGCTTCCATGTCTCCTTGCTCATGCGTGGCTCTACCGTGCTTAAGCCTGCTGCCAGAGTGGAGCTTGTGCATGGGGGGTGTTGGGGGATGGGTGGCTTTGAAAGGGCCTCCGAGGGCAGGGAAGGGTTTAGCCGAAGCCATAAAAGGGTACTACTTTAATATTTTGCTAGCTTTAAATTTTGAGCTGAAGTTTAAAGTTAGGGTAAGGTTAAGGTTTATGGTAAGGTTAGGGTAAGGTTAGGGTAATGATAGGGTAAGGTTAGGGTAAGGTATGAGTAAGGCTATGGTAATGTTAAGGTTAGGGTAAGGTTAGATTAAGGTTAAGGTTAGGGTAATGTTAAGGTTAGGGTAAGGTTAGGGTAAGGTTAAGGTAAGGTTAAGGTTAAGGTTAGGGTAAGGTAAGAGTAAGGTTATGGTAATGTTAAGGTTAGGGTAAGGTAAGAGTAAGGTTATGGTAATGTTAAGGTTAGGGTAAGGTTAGGGTAAGGTTAGGGTAATGTTAATGTTAGGGTAAGGTTAGGGTAAGGTTAGGGTAATGTTAAGGTTAGGGTAAGGTTAGAGTAAGGTTAGGGTAATGTTAAGGTTAGGGTAAGGTAAGAGTAAGGTTATGGTAATGTTAAGATTAGGGTAAGGTTAGGGTAATGTTAAGGGTAGGATAAGGTTAGGGTAAGGTTAGGGTAATGTTAAGGTTAGGGTAAGGTTAGAGTAAGGTTAGGGTAATGTTAAGGGTAGGGTAAGGTTAAAGTAAGGTTAGGGTAATGTTAAGGGTAGGGTAAGGTTAGATTAAGGTTAAGGTAAGGTTAAGGTTAAGGTTAGGGTAAGGTAAGAGTAAGGTTATGGTAATGTTAAGGTTAGGGTAAG
>JAQMYF010000014.1:6320934-6339312 GCA_030014195.1 Neosilurus mollespiculum | reverse complement strand
CACACACACACACACACACACACACACACACACACACACACACACACACACACACACACACACACACACACATATTCGGCACTTTAAAATGATACACACCAGCAACAGCCTGAGGGAAGAAAGTGTGTCAGTGCGAGTGTGGAGTTATTAAATGTGGAGAGAGTGAGTGAGAGACAGACTGACAGACCCAGAGAAAGAGACAGAGAGAGAAAGAGAGAGAGAGAGAGAGAGAGAGAGAGAGAGATTTGATCTGATGCACCACACAGTGTACATTATGGTCACCTTTCACAACCCTGTGCTGTAACGCGAATGGTTTTCTTAGCTGATCACAAGAAAACCATAAATAATTAATTGATTAAATGATAACGCACTGGACATGTGAAGTATAATCAATACACACCTGCATATATCATATCTTCTATATTTACCATTATAGGCACAATGGTGGTGCTGTGGTCGGCACTATGACCAGTTTTTGGAATCTCAACAAAGGCCTTTCTGCATGAAGGCGACATGTTCTCCATGTACTCGCTTGGGTTCCCTCCAGGTACTTTGGTTTCCTCCCATAGCCCAGAGACCTGCACATTAGATCAACAGTCTGCACTAAATTGTCCATAGGAGTGTGTGAGTGTGAATAGTTGTTTGTTATCCCTGCAATAGATTGGCGATCCGGTCAGGGTATCCCATCACTCACCCAAAGTCAGTTGGGATTGGCTCTAGTTTCTCCTATGACCTTGATATACAATCAGGACAGAAACTAGATGTATGGATTTACAAGTCGTACAATAAACACTATTCCCTCCATGACCTACTGGTGAACAAACCGTTTAGTTGAAGCCTCATTCAGAAAGGAGCAATAGGAGGTTTTTCAGCCTGAAAACTTTAGGTGAACTTTACCACCATCTAATATTGACATGCATGTGCACTGCCACGTCACTTCTATTCACCCGCTTCTTTTCCTTTCTCATATTCACTCTACACAGCACTGCACATTCTTTTATTATAGTTTACAATGTATGCACTGAACTGCAACTTTAATACTATTCAACTGTACTGCTTATATCTACAATATTTACACCCAACTGCAACCAATCACACTCTTGCATAGTATTCTTTTTTTAAATATATATTTTAATGTTATCTTATTTTGCTTTAATACCTAGAACCTAGAACCTATTTCTACTGTAATAGGTGACTTTCCTTTTGGGATGAATAAATGATCTATCTGTCTGTCTGCCTGTCTATCTATCTATGTTTAGACACACCAGTTTAAATCAATCAGAAAAGAGTCAGGTACTGGTAAATAATATTCCTTATACTGACTCTTATAGCGCACTGCCCTCTAGTGGTACATTTGCTGCACTGCAAAATTACACATCATGCTTTATTCATTCATTCATTTATTCATTTTCTATACCATTTATCCATTGTGGGTCGCAAGTGAGCTGTAGACAGTCTTGAGCTGATTTTGGGTGAGAGGTGGAGTACACACTTACAGAACAGATTACAATTAGTGAACTACACATTCACACCTCTGGGCAATTTAGAGTAGCCAGAGGAACGCTCCACAGGCATGGAGAGAACTCAACACAGAAAGGCACCTGGTCGACTGGCAGGTTTGAAGCCAGAACCTTCTCGCTGTGAGGCCGCAGGGCTAACCACTGTGTCATCATGGCAGCCCAGATGATGTGAATAATATGAGACATGTTAGAGTACCTTTGAACACTGCTCATGTGATCTGATAAACTAGATGGGCACTCAGAGGGTGCAAGGTACCTCCGCCAGGCACAAATGAATTATAGCTTGGCATAGTTATAATGAAATCTGTCCCCCTAGTGCGCATCACATTTTGAGGCTTATTAAAGAGCAGGCATTTTTCGGATCACCTCCAAAAAAACGAATTCAATGTTTGTTACTTGCACCATACGCAATTTAGGATTTATTCAAATCCGTGCATAACTTTTTGATTTAGCTTGCACACAAACAAACAAGCAAGCGAACAAACAAACAAACAAAATAAAAAAAATCTTACGGACAAACAAGCCAACAAATGTGCAAACATTATCCCCGGGCAGAGGTATTAAAACAACATGACATATATGTGCAAATATACCACAAGCATACATTTGCTAACATTAGCATTTGGTCCTCTTTTGGTTATATTTGTGAGGGGAATCATTTCATGATGTTCTAATAACACTGCTTTTGGGGTTCACAGCATCAGCATTCAAGCGGCACAGTGGCGTAGTGGTTAGTGCGTCCAACTCACAGCAATGTGCAAAGCAACTGGTGAGCTGTTTAGGGTGTACCCCGCCTTCGCCCTGAGATAATACCCAACAACCCGCGATCCTAATAGGATTAAATAAATGAAAGAATGAATGAATGAACTTCAGCACTTGTCCAAAAAAGGTTCTGAGAAATATAAAAGCACAAAATACCCTTATGGTTATATTACAACCGAACAGTTGTTCATGTCTGACAAAGCTAGCTTTTTAGTACTACTTGTAACTACAACTTTTCTCAAAATATAAAATACCTCCCTCTGTCTTTCATAGTCACCTTTCCATCCTAGCAAACACAAGTATTTCCTGCTTTTCCTTTGGGCTCTTTGGGGGTAAAGGGCAAGCGTGAAAACTTAAGCTAAACACCCACAATCTCTAATCCCGCAGTCGGCACTGCATCAAGAACTGTAATTCATCTTTAGCTGATAACCACATGAGCTCTGCAGCAGAGCTCATGTGGTTATCAGCTAAAGATGAATTACAGTTCTTGATGCAGTGCCGTCTGAGGGATCAGAGACTGTGCATTACTTTGGCAAACCTTTGTCGAGCACTAAGGTGCAGAGTTACATCCACAAATTCCAGTTTAAACTTTACTGTTCAAAGGAAGCTTAATGTTAACGGTGTCTAGAAGCCCTGTCAGATCCAGGAGGGATCTGAGATGGACCACAATGCAGTGCAAATATGTATTCTGGACAGATAAATCAGTATACTTTTTCAGTATTTTTGTTTTTTTGAAAGAAATAGACACCATGTGCTCTTGACCAAAGATATAAATGTCCATCCAGATTCTTATCAGTAACAAGCCTAAAAGCAAGGGTCTGTCATGGAATGCTCTTGGCAAAGGTAACTTACACTTTTGTCATGGCAGCATTAACGTAGAGAAGTAAATGGAGATTTTAGAGCAACATCTTTTCTAAGGACACCCAGGCATATTTCAACAAAACAATGTAAAACCACTTTCTGTACACAATAAAAGGTATGGCTGCGGAAGAAGTGGGTGCAGGTGCTGGATTGACCTGGCTGCAACAATAAGGACTGTACTATTTCACACTTCAAGACCTGATTACAAAAAGAATAAAACAAAATAACACCTGAATGCTTCATCACTTGGTGTCTTCGGTCCCTGAATGTCTTTTAAGTGTTGTAGGAAGAAATAACAACATTACAAAGTAGTTAATATATTCATTCATTTGCCAATCCTACTAGGGTTGTAGGGAGGCTGTAGCCTATCTCTGGTGTCTTTCAGCAAATGGAAGGATACACCCTGAACAGCACACTAGTCCATTGCAGGACCAACACACACACACACAACTATTCATACTCACACCTAGGGGCAATTTGGAACAGACAATTAGCCTAATGTGCATGTCTTTGGACTGTGGGAGGAAACCGGTGTACCTAGAGGAAACCCACACAAGCATAGGGAGAACATGCAAACTCCACATAGAAAGGCCCTCGTAATCAAACCCAGGACACAGTGGATACCACTATACCACCGCGCAACCCTATAATAATTAATTGCACACATCAGAAATGATTCCTTGGCCATAGTTCTTGAAACTTCCGAGTTGTTATATGGCATTTTCCAATATATAATGGTTTCAAAAGAGAGCACATTCGGCAGATACCATGTAACATGCCAAGCTACATTATTTTCCCTTACGTTAACTTCAGGAGATATACCATAAACCAATATACCATTAAATGTTACTAGGAAGTAGAAAGGGTGGCATTGTGGTATGGTGGTTAGCACTGTTGCCTCAAAACAAGAAGTTCACACCTTGTGGCCAGCTGTGGCTTTCCTGTGCTTAAGTAATTGGGTTTCATGCAGATCAAAAGACATGCAGATTAGGTCAAATGACTACACTAAATTACCTGAAGGTGTGAATGGTTTTCAGCTGGGATAGCTCCATCTTCTCCAGTGACCCTGACAGATGAGCTGTATAGATAATGGATGTATAGATTGATGAATATGTGGCTTGGAAACTGCTTAGACTGCTTCACACCACAACATCTCTTATTATTTTCAGCATACACATGACATGGTATTCATTACATATTACAACTGATTGTTTATTGTAATTGTAATTGAACAAAATATTTTTTTATTTCTTCACTCACTAAACCATTCCATATGGTGTGACGTTCATTCCTGCTATGCAAAAGTTAAAAAAATAATTAATTAAATTTGCGACAACTTTCAATTTTTCTGAAAAATTGGTATATTCAGTGTTTTTGTTTATTAGCCATACGTTTACCTCAATATACTTGTTGGAATGATTTTTTTGGTTTTCATTTCTTACAGTAGCATTGTTCAATACATTTTCACCAAAAAATTAAAGAGAAGTCATTTTTTACTTCTTTTTATTAAGAGCAATTTTAGACAAAAGTGGTGGTGTTCAAGGTCACTGTGCCAAGGTCAAAGGTCACATATGCAAATTAGCTACCCCCCACACAGGTTTAGGTCATAGGGAGTGCCTATGCAAAATTTCAGAAAGCTGGCCTGTGCATAAGCCGAGCAATGGCCGGGACAAAGTTATTGTCATGCCATCCGCCAGGCCAACGACAATACCCCTCTAGCTATAACCGGCTGAGGGGTAAAAACATATAGAATGTACAACCATTCAGTCATTCTGATACAAACATATGCTTCTAGTTAAAATTTTAATAAAAGTCTTACTACGCTGACTATTTCCCTTACTTCAGTATCTTATCTATGAGGAAAGTGAACTAAATGCTCAGAATATTTTATCTAGAAAACTGTAAGTGAATTTTTACATTCGGCGCCCCATAATCATGTTAAATACAAAACCAGCCACCGTAAGACAAAGATCAAAGATAAGCATTTTTTAAATTATTCTGTTTACATTGTCGTCATGTGCCTATTATTAATCATACATGCACCATGACCTTCCTTTAAAGGCGTTGTACACCTTTAACAGCTCGCCAGACAATCGCAGGCCAAAACACACACTTACACTTGGGTGCAATTTGGAAGAACCAATTAGCCTAAAGTGCATGTCTGGACTGTGGAAGGAAAACAAGGTACAGAGAGGAAACCCTTGCAAACACAGGGAGAACATCCAAACTCCATACAGAAACGCCCTCACTGAGCCCCAGGACTCGAACCCAGGACCTTCTTGCTGTGAGGCAGACATGCTAATCACTCCACCACCATAATGCCTGCTGGTCATCACCATTTTCATTTTACTTATTATTTTTATTATTATTTATTGTCACAATCCTATTAAAAGACTCCATGAGAAGAAAATGTAAACCATGTTGTTTGTTTCAGTAAATCTATTTGTCAGCATCAGCATCATTATTTTTATGATTATTATTTTGCAATTGCTTCTAATTAAATTCACAAACTGTAATGTATTGGAGACCATTTAATGTGTGTTTTTTAATACAACATTTTCAGGAATTTTACTGAATGAACAGCATTCCAAGAGTGATTTTTATTATAACGGCACCAGGATATTTCATCACACCACTTATCTGTTTTTGCTACATAAAATTTCTCTCTTCACTCTCACTCATTTGCCAAATTGCTTAATCCTACTAGGATTGAAGGATTTGGAGGCTGGTGCCTATCTCAGTCGACACTGGGTGAAAGCAGGGCCAACACACACACACACACACACACACACACACACATACACGCACAATCGTTTACACTCACATTTACACTAGGGGCAACTTGAGATCCGCCTCACAGCAAGAAGGTCCTGGGTTTGAGTCACCGGCTTGGGTGTATCTGTGTGGAGTTTGCGTGGGTTTCCTCTGGGTACTCTGGTTTCCTCCCACAGTCCAAAGACATGCACAGGCTAATTGGCTGTTCCAAATTGCCTCTAGGAGTCAATACGAGTGTGAATGGTTGTGTGTTTTGCTTCTGTGATGGTGTGGTAAGTTGTTAAGGGTGTACCCCACCTTCATCCAGTATCAGCTGAGATTTCCTCCAGCCGGCCCTAATAGGATTAAGCGGTTCGACAAATGAGTGAAACGAGACGATGAGAACTGGTGTTGTTATACTGAATATAAACATGGCTGTGATTGCTTGAAGCCGTGTGCCTAAGGGTGAATCAGGGTCATGCTGATATTCAGCATAATATCGTTATTGCTTAATTATCATTGATCTTCAGCATTATCCTGGTCTGGAGTGCACTGGATCCGGAGTCTATTCTGGGACCAACAGGAATGAGCGGGAATATGCCCAGAATGCGACACCGGTTCATTACAGCATACATGCACACACATTTATACATTCACTTACACCTGGGGCAAGAGTACCGTGTACCGGCATGTTTTAGGGAGGTGAGGAGAATTTGGTGAGGAACCCAATGGGAACATGTGAAAACCCCACACAAACCCTAACTGGAGCTTAGGTTGCTGGGAGGCAGCAGGGCTATCCACGGTGTCACTGTGCTGTCTTGTATTCATCAAAATAAGCGACAAGCCACGTCGGAAGTGTGAATGTACGGCAGAGAAAAAATGTCAAGTGGCATCTCGGGACATGGTCCACTTGTGTCACTGCGCTGTTTCATCCGGGTCGCTTTCCTCCCACCTATTAAATACAGTATATGCGGGTAACTGTACTGTCTTGGGATGAATGAAGACTTGAAGAGATTGATGTGTCATTCAGGGTGAATTCCCGCCTCCCTCCCAGTGTTCCTTGTGAAGGTTGTACTGCTGTTTTGCTGTAGCACAAAACATCTTATTAATATCTTTGATAAACTATAACTGAAATTGACGCACATATCCTTTCTGCTTTTCGGAGCCATGAAAGATGCCAAGCTTCTCACGTAATGTAGTCCAACTTTAGCCCAAATTCCTGAGGTGTGAAGTAGCGCCATCTGGTGGTTCCTTTTAGTAGGACACAGTGTGACAAAATGTTTATGAAACTACAAAAGGAAGAAAGCAGAATGCCTACCTACCTCAGGCACGTGCAAGAATGTGCCAATATAATGTACAAACATATAGACATGTAAGGGTCCTGTAAGACCACACACACACACACACACACATATATATATATATATATATATATATTAAAGTTATAAATATTAAAACACTCTTTACACATTTAATAACAAAGTGCACAGGAGTCTTTATAATAGCTATGGTATTATCCTTGCTGCACAAGTTCCTTAAACACTGACTGCATTGTTTTGAATTTCCAGGAAAACACATAAACCAAATATATTATATAACATAGCAGCAAAGGGTGTTGGTCCTTGGATCGCACTGGGTGAATCACCGTCTTGGTTTATAGTGACACGTCATTAAAATCTCCTTTGCATCACTCTCAGCGCTTTTGCAGATGCACAGTTTTGCGTAGGTGCATCCTGTGCATCCCAGAGCGGCCTTTTGCACTCACGGGTCATGCAAACATCCTAAACGTGCTTTGTGCACCGTCAAACCACACACGTGCCCTCTGACATCCATAGCTGTTTCATTCTCCTGATCTGCGGCGGCGTTTCTCTCCACGCATTGCTCAGCCGTGCATAGCTGACCGTGTCTATTCCTGTGACGTTACGAGCCGTTCACGCAAAGGATAGCGGTGCGTGGAAGAGTGTCGCGTGGCCAGACCGGGGCTGTGCGTGTCTTGTGTGAGAGCGCCGTGGCTTTGCGCACCTCGCGCACGCAGTGTGTGTGTGAACAGCACGCGCGCTGCAGCAAAGGGCGCTGTGAGCACGCGGCAGACACACCCAGAGGAGAAAATGCTCTCCACTAATGCGCAAGTACACTCCAAAGAGCTTGAGATGAGCCTTGCTTGCGCGAGTCGGAATAAGTAGCAAGAGCGAGAGAAGAAGACTTGGTTTTTTTTTTTTTTGGTTTGTTTTTAATTTCCTTCAAAAGGCAAAACATCCCTGCAATGAACTGAATTCGAAAAAAAAAAAAAAATCTCATGATAAAAAAGCGAGGGTCGTCTGTGCAGTGCGCTCTCTCGAGCCGGCGCGTGTTTGTGAAAACAATCATGTGCCATGCATTTGCTCTACTGTTTTTTTTTTCTAAGGGGTAGCGGAGCGACACACAGAAATCACCACAGTAATAGGTAACGTCTATTATTATATATTTTGTTCGTTTTAACCGTCAATAAATGGTTTTCTCATTATTTAAAATGCGTTGTTTTGCGGGCAAGATGGCGCCGGGCACAGTCAGGTGACCTTGTGTGTTTTTTTTTTCCTCTCCTGCCTGATGCGGAAGTGAAAACCCCCCATGAATGCTATTGGCTGGTTTGAACTCTGTAGCGATAAGAAAGCGTTCGTGGTTGGAGTGTGCCATGTGGCAGTCAAATGCATGTGACAAAAGTGTTTTTAAAGATAAAAGGGGGGACGGAAATCTTGTTGGATCTATTCTGTAGTGCCACCGAGGGCACCAGCGATAAAGAGCAGTGATCTAATGTGTATGCCATGGCTTATTTAGTCTTAGAATAAACAGACGCTTGGAATTTTCAAGGTTAGGAAATATGCAGTTGGATGCATTCAAGCCGACATGTTTTCTTTACAACCTACGCATCAGGATGTTATATTTAACCTACTACTAAAGGGAAATCTGATACATTATAGGCTGTGTGTTTGCATTGCACCTAATTTTATGCGTCATAAAAAAAAGATTTGTTAGTCATTTATTATTATTTTTAAGTGAATCAAGTTAAACTGGTGGTCACCCCCCCCCCCCCCCCACAGAATCGACTTTCAAAGGGGGAGGGGTCCATTTATCGTGACACTGTGCCATATAACATCCTAAATTGATTGCTGTAATAAATAATTTATTTCCAAAACACACTCCTGAAGTATTAGCAACTCAATTTCTGCCTGGTTCTCCAGAGTAATGCGATCCGTCTTGTGTTTCTCTTCACATGCTGCGTTGATTCAGTTCAGTGCATTCATTTAATTTAATTCATTCCTGAAACAACCCTGCCATTATTATCCTTACTGATGACGTGCTGTTGAAGCAGCTACCAAACTATATCTACGTTTCGTTTTAATATTTGGCGCCTTCGCCTCTTTGGGTGATTTTAACGCATAGATGTCACCCGTCACCCTAAAACAGACTTTACTGGATCAACCAAACCCTCCTCTTGTAAACCCCACCCGATTTCAGGTCGGCCGTTGATTGGTCGCGCGTCCTGTGCTAGGTCCGAGCAGACTTGATTGCGCGGCTCTGATTGGGCCGCGGTGACGACAATCCCACACCCAAACTCCCGCCCCCTGCAGGCGTCAAGTTTGGCAGACTGGCAAAGCTCTAGTTTGTAAAGGGGCTATAGCTGAATGTGCAGCGAAGACTCCCAAGTCTTAACTGCGCTTCTTTTATTAAATCCGTCATTCAGAGACCCCCAGGATGGATATGAAGAAGAGGATTCATCTGGAATTGCGTAACCGAACGCCGTCGGACGTAAGCTGCTTTTCGATTTTAGCAATTTGGGGGGATTTTTTGAAAGAGTGAAATCGCTGCTTGAGTAAGCCGCGGTGCTGTAAGGTAGATGGACACAGCGTTGGATGTGCACGCCGTCAACTTGATGTGTTGAATGAAAAGTTTGAGGTGACTTTGTTAACGCGGGGCCGCGGTCATAGTGAGGAATAAACTCGACGTGTTTACACACATGGAGCAGCTCCTTCGCAGTTTGCTCGGTTTTCCGAACTTTTCAAGGTTTCCCTGATCGATCGGCTCGTTGTGAAAAGTGTAACAGTAACGCGCATTGTGTAGCGTATAAACAAGGGAAGCGGCACGAGGAGCCATATTTGTAACTTTGTAGCCCCGATCGCGCCCTTTTCCTTTGCATCCCCGGGGCTTGCAAAAGAGGGGAAAAAAATCAGCTTTAACATTTTTTTTTTTTGCTGTTCGTTTCCTGTGTTCACCTGGAGCGTTGAGCAACTTGTGGGACAAATTTAAGTCGCTGTACGAGGCGATTGTCTGGCAGAGATCGGACCAGTGAACGGTTTTGTTGTAATTATTCTGTGAGGATGGGATATAGCTCGAATTAGTTGAAATGATCTGATTAGGCACATCTGCACCAAAGCTGAACGTTAGGGGGGAAAAATCCCACGGCACTGAGGTCTCCTCTCTTTCTCTCTATAGCTATATTTATTTATATATATATATATATATATATATATATATGTATGTGTGTGTGTGTGTGTGTGTGCGTGTCTGTGCGCGCGCGCGAATCCATGCCGTGTGGAGCACAAACCACGCGATTGCTGTTCAATTTTCGGTGTCATCTTTACATCGAGTTGCGTAAAAGGCGCGCGCGAAACCCCATTAAACTGCATTATGTCGGTACGAGAGAAGCGGCTCGTGTAATCACCCCCGACACGTTCGGTAAATCACTCACACACGCACAAAAAAAAAGCTGTCGGTGCTTTCCGAAGTGAGGTGTGCGCTACGGTTCTGACTACAGATGAATCCCAGTGCAACATTTATCACCCAGGTCTCCTATAGCCGCTGACGTCTCTTTATTTCTCTGCGTCCAGCTCTCGCGGTCTGTACACGCAATACCGCTCGAATAAGCGGTCCGATCTCGTGCTGTAAGTACTGCGTGCTGGGGATGTTTGGAGGCGCATGTTCTGTGCTCGGTATTTATGTGTTTGTGTGGTGAGGAGCGCTACGCAACTCCGAGCGGCGCTGCTCCAGTTCCGACATCTAGGACAAGCCGCCATTTTAACCAGCAACAAAGGCGCACGGCATTTTAATCGACTTAAAACATACCGTTCCTGCAGTCCGAGGAGTCGGTTATTACAGTCCGTGGTCGATTAAAACACCAAACGGGTCCTGTTTTCGAAGCAGGGGTATAAACGGAGGAAATAAGTAATAATGATGATGATAAAACCTACTCGTGGGCTTGGTAGCATTATCGGCTATGTCATGTTAGCTACCTGCCCCTCCTACTCCTGAATTCTTTCGCTCGTGTCTGGACTCCTGGGACAATTTAAGGCGATTTGACTTACTTGTCGAAACATGGCCTGTTGTGCGCTTATATGTTCTCGCTTTTGTTTGTCCCTTTTGAAAAAGCAGACGCCGGTTTAAAAGGTTAATGTGCTGGGAAGCGGAGAGCCGCGGCTCGGTGCAGAGACAGCCATTTTGTTGTGAGGGGGAAAAACGCGGCGAGTCAAAGTACCGAGGAGAGAGAGAGAGAGAGAGAGAGAGAGCTGATACGAATAATCGGTCACTGCTGTAGACTGCTGATTACTGTAATCGACACGATGTAATGGCTCCACTCCACAGAAGCAGTACAGCCGCGTTTCTTCCAGCCAAGTGTGTTCATTTTATAAGCCGAGGTTGAAAATGTTTCCCAGTGATTAGTGTCTTTGTTTAGATGTTTCCACATTTTTACAGGATCTAAGGTGCACCACGAGTCCTTATCATAAAGGTTTCACACCGCACAGGGAGCAGGTTCATTAACCATCAGGAAAAAAATGTGATTGTCAACTTGGACATCAAGGATTCGGGACATTGTCCACCTAGGTGTAATATTAAAGCACTTGCATCTGTAAAACATCTCCATTTACCTGAAAGGCAAACCATGTCACATCACCTTTTTTTTAATTTATTATTATTTATTTTATTTTATTTTTTTACAGACATCCGAGGTACTTTTTCTCAGATTGTAGGCTCCAAATGGGCAAAATTGCAATTAATCCTACTTCCGTTATATGAAAGCTCTACTGATCATGGCTGAGTTATATAAAGAGGTGACTTATTCATTAAGAAATGTATAAGAAAACATTCCCTGTAATTCAAGCAAGCTACACTCTGAGTCAAAAGCTGGCAACGGCGGTGATCTGACTCAATTTAAGCTTGCAATACGAACCAAAAGCCAGTCCCGACACCAAGCACTCTTGACTGATGGAGAACTGCACGGTTGGAGACTTGTACACACCTTAAGCTTGGTTATCATTTCCAGTTTATCAGTTCTGTCTCCCCCGTTAACATCCTTCTCTCTTTTGTTAGGTGAAAGAACTTGTGCTCGATAACTGTCGGTCAAATGAAGGCAAAATCGAAGGCCTTACAGACGAGTTTGAGGAGCTGGAGTTTCTAAGCACAATCAACGTCGGCTTAACTTCGGTCGCCAACTTGCCCAAGCTTAACAAACTCAAAAAGGTATCGGCACGTTTCGCTGATTGGGTTAAACAAGTGACCATTGTCATTTTTTTTATTTGTATTTTTAATAAAGGTGGCCGTTTTTGTGTTTGCTATAGCTTGAGCTTAGCGATAACAGAATCTCGGGTGGTCTGGAGGTACTGGCAGAGAAATGTCCCAATCTCACCCATCTCAACCTCAGCGGCAACAAGATCAAAGATCTCAGCACCATCGAACCCCTGGTGAGGTTTAAGTCGACAGAAGCCAAGCATGTATATGGAAATGAATGAGAATTCTTTAGTGAATCAGGACTTCATGTGTCTGTGCTGCCCCATGGAATAAAAAACTGTAGTAAACTTGCAGCTTCTAGTGTACCCATCCTTTGTACTTTGTCACTAAATCCATGTACCCGTGTTATAACACCCCCCACCCCCCCTCTCAGTTTAATGGTTTAGCACGAGGCTGACAGTAACCATACCTTACACAGTGGAGAGGCTCAATGGCGTTCCATGGTGGTTAAATAGTATTATTGAAATATTTAAAGACTACAGTTTTCATTTTTAGCAAAATGTAGCAATTTTAGCCTTAAATATATAGATATGCTGTCCACAGTTAGTTTGGTGTATGCATTAATAAGGAATATTAAGTGCGTCATGCTTATACGATTTGTGGAAATCTGTTTTATATTTTTGAGTATCATATAAATTGTACATTTACTTTATTAACTAAATATTTCCTGTTTCGTCAGAAAAAATTGGAAAGCCTGAAAAGTTTAGACCTGTTCAACTGCGAGGTGACAAACTTAAACGACTACAGAGAAAATGTCTTTAAGCTGCTGCCTCAGCTGACGTATCTCGATGGCTATGATAAAGAGGATAAAGAAGCACCTGACTCTGACGCAGAGGCCTACGTTGAGGGATTGGATGATGATGAGGATGAAGATGATGGTACAGTTTATTCACCCCAGTTTAAGTCGTAGTGTTCCCATTAACCACATGGCACCATATGGCTACGTGATATGACTAATTATGTGTCATTATTCTGCATCGCAGAATTTTATAAAGTTAATTGTGGAATTTTTTTGCATTTGGCAGAAGTAGACGAGGAGGACTATGATGAGGACGCGGCTCCAGGAGATGAAGATGAAGAGGATGGAGATGAGGAGGATGAGGAGGAAGGGGAAGAAGAGGAGGAGGAAGATGTCAGTGGAGAGGTGAATGCTGCAGCACTTATATATTTACAGTAGTCTCTCCTCTGACATAAAATCATGTCTTTTTGAGGGAAAGAAATATTTTTGAATCTGAAGTATTTTTAACACATTTCTTTGTGTTAGGAGGAAGAGGAAGAAGAATTAAATGATGGGGAAGTTGATGATGAGGATGAGTACGGTAAGCGGTTGAGCTGTGTTTATTATTTCTTTTTATTTTATATGCACTATTGACATTTCCCTATATTATTAACAGTATAACTTACGGAACATGAATAACTATTCGCTGATGGTGAGGGGGATATCCCTGTTCCATTGAGTGGACCACTTGGTGATACCCACCCAGCCTGAGGCACATAGATGTTTTTAGCATATACTAAATGGGGCTGTAGGAAAAACAAAATGAGTGTGTTGGCATTTGATTTTAATATTGTAAGTGCAATTACTGCAGGCTACAAGTGATCCTGCTTTTAACTTTATTGAAACTAGTTGTTAAAAAAGATTAGCAACGTTTTTTTTTATATATATATATATATATATATATATATATATATATATCTATACCTAAAATGCACTAAGTGTGAGGCTGTTATAAATTTGACAGTATCCTTAAATACATGAATTAAATCTGGGGAATGTTCAGTGGAATAAAATGTGCTTGTTATTTATATTCTGCAGAGGAGGAGAGGGGACAGAAGAGGAAAAGGGAGTTGGATGAAGAAGGAGAGGAGGATGATGACTGAACATGCACTCTCGGGTTCCCTTTGTGATCTGACTGTTTTAACCCTCTGTTTCTATGTCCTAATGTAATTTTGCGGTGGTTTGGGGAGGTATGCAAATGGTAGGGGTGGGTTAGTAGATATATGAGGACACAGTTTAAATATTAGTTTTGTTTTATTTTTATTTTTTTTGTATTTTTTATTTTATTTTATTTTTTTGTATTTTTTTGGTTTTGTTTGTTTGACCCCCCCATTCTTTTCCTCTACAGACGGCTGGCAACACAGTAGTGGAAATTTCCTATTGTTCGAAACAAAACTGAGTTTGCTCTTTGTAATTTTTATTTTCTCTTTACTGTTGATGCTTATACAGATTGCTGGGTATGACTTATGTATTTAAATGACAAAAAAATACCAAAAACCTTTTAAAAACAGCATGTCTGGCTCTATTTTAAATTTGACTACTGGATTTCAAGAGGGTTTTCTTACCCACCTTTTTTTAAAATCACACCTTTTTTTTGTGTGCGTGTGTGTGTGTGTGTGTGTGTACATTACGTCTCTCTTTCATGTTCTCACTCATCATGTGACGTGCTGTTCAGGCACAGAGGAGGCATCGGAACCTGCACAGTACAACCTCTCAATGTGATTGATTTTATTTTATTATTATTATTATTTTTTTAATGTTTAGAATTGAATGTCTGCCCTTGTCAAATGACTCCTAGAAACCCCTTCTCCTTCTTGCGTGGATAGTTCAGAGGTCTCGTGTTCTTTGTAAATAATGACCAAATATATTTTTTTCTATTCCCTTTGATAACGGCAGACATGTTTCAGTTGTAACAGTTAACTGTAATAAAACGAATGAAAACACGTGCAGCTGTAAAGTACTTTTGGAAAGGAGTGATCCAGCAGAATGTACTGAGCTCATGATCACAGTGAAGCTACTTTGATTTCTTTATCCAGGTCATATTAGTTACTACGTTCACTTATGAAATATACACAGCTGTGTTTAGTTTCATGACAAGTTTTTAGAAAGTTCCATCAGAATCAGCCTTTCGAAAAAAATTGTAATTGTAAGCTCAGGGAAAGGATATTAGCTTGTATATTTTTTTTTTTGCTCTTGTTATCTGAATGTTTGTGTGAATATTCAGAGATACTCCTTTTGGGTGATCTAAAGTGAAGGAATTCTGGGATGTCCGATGGTTCTAAATTCAACATTTTTGTGATTTTTTTTTTTTGTTTGTTTTTTTTGTCCACCTTCAATCTGGATATTTTGTAAATATTCAGAAATATTGAAATGATTTAAAGAGAAGCCATTCTGACCTGTATTTGGTGGCTCTAAATTATGCCTTGTTATTATTAAAATGGGAGAAAAAGCTCAGACGTGATTAAGAATGAAGTCAGAATTCTTGTGGAAGAGGAGTGAATTGGAGGTTATGAAGGTGGTATGAAATCATCTATTCACGGTCACTATTCAAGTTAAGTTACACTGATAGTGTGGAATATATTTACTTTAAAAATAAGGCTTTACACAGTTTGAAAGAAATTATTAAAGATTATAGGTGTTATTTTATATATAAAATTATTTTTCTTTTCCCTGCTGCCTGGGACAGATGGACTCTTCACTTTGGCCTTGCTCATGCTGATGTCACCTAGTGGACAAAATAGGTATTGCGAAGGGGAGGGGGGGGGGGGGGTGAGACTGCAAGGGCCCTGAGGAGATAGGGCCCAAAAGGCATTATACAGAAAAATCTCCACGAACATGATAAACGGTTTAGTACTCAGCACCATAAACTTAAGCTGGTAATTTAAATATAACACTTGATGAATTAGTGGGGCTTTGATATACATAAATTATATAGTGATCCACCCTTTGAAAAGAATACAGGAATTTGACGTGTATATTGACGGAAACATATTTTTTCACCTGAAAGAACAGTAGGGCTGAAGGTTAAGGGACACACCTAACACTGTTTATCTTACTTTGGGCTGGAAGTTCCTCAAGCACCAACATTATATTCCCTTTTGTACTGTATAAAAAATTGCAAGTCAGCTGTGGCACAGTTACCTAACAAATAAAACCCAGTGGGGTTTTCCATGTTGAATATTTTCCAATAACAGCACGTACATGAGTTTTTATTATTATTATTATTATTGTTAGTAGTAGTAGTATTAATATTATTCCACAAAAAAATAATTACACTTTTTTTTTTTTAGTAAATAATAATCTGGTACTTTTTATCTACTTCTCTATAATTTTAATGTTGTGGAACATCCACAAGACAAGTTACCTCATATAATCACTTACGTTTTAGCAGATAAAAACAGTGCCTTTACCAGCATTTCTTTTTGCACTGTAAAATGCACATGGTCAGGTTGTCAAGAAATTAGAGAGCATAAAAAATTCCATCCTAAAGACCCCAAAAGACTCCTCCTTAGAAAAATCTTCACGTCACAGATTCCACATTGTTCTTTACGAAGTAACTGTTATTTGCTCTTGATTATAGAGAGTATCCACACTCATTTAAGTACCCATTGAATTGGCTGTTACTATAGAACCAATATAGTATTAGATTGTGCACATTAATATGAACAGATGATTTGCCTTGCTGGTAGTACAGATGTTCAAGCTGCGGTTACAGCAAACTAATCACACTTTTTAGCCAATCCGATTTGAGAATTCAACAGCGTGTTAGTGTAAACAATGATAATACATGCCTCTGGGGTTGTTCAGCAATGTTTCTCAAGAGGTTGGTCACTGGATCAGGTGTGCTTAAAGCAGGGAAACTGGGCTTCCTGGTCTGGAGCTGAGATACTCTACCTGATGGGAATGCGTTCATGCTCTCCTGTTTACTATGCATGTAGCAGGAATAAGGCAAGACTTTAAATGAGGTGAGATTCTTTTATGAGCTGTTATTGCATGAGCAAAAATAAATAAATAAAACATTTCCTATGTGGTCCATAGTCAAACATCACCCTGCCTACTGTGTGTCTGATCAGTCCAGGGGTTTAAAGCTGCAGGTGTGGATCTGATTATGAAGAAAGTAAGGCCTCATTTCAATCACTTGTACACAAATTACATATTGTCTGATGAGCACACTAAATGATATACCTTCAAAAATATGTTCATACTTCAATCAGTGAGTTTCACTGTGACAAAGGAGAGATCTGCATGAATCTGGGACCAGATGAATAGTGTTACAATGCAACCCAATTTTAACATCACACAGTGGTTCACATTTTGAATATTAATTGTAACATTAGTAGAAATTAGTATATACTGGTTATATTCTTGGGTGATTTACATGTGATATGCAGTTAGTCATTAAATTATGAGATGGTCAGGATAGACCTTCCTTCATTCTTAAAAAAAAAATAATAATAATAATTAATAAAAAAATTGTACACTGACTACCCACCTACATCTAATAAACAATTCCAGCTGGCATGCTGTAAGATTTAAAGGCAATATTAATATTAAACACTCACATTAACTTCCATTTACCTTTGTCTCTATTATAAGAACCCGGCCAGTCTTACTATCACACACTATTTTCACATTTCTTTGTGTCAAACACTGCCTAAATACATGTACTGGTTCTCTATCTTTATTACTCCAAAAAAAAAAAAAAAAGTATGAAACTGTATCTTGCCTCGTCACTTGGGTGGTACCCTCAAGGGAGTATCTTTTGTTCATTTAATATGTAGGTTACATTTATCCAAAAACATGGATATGATGTATCTCTAAAATTCATCACTGAGTCATAATCAGTTTTAGCTTTTAATAGAGTTTTAATGTTACACTAGACACACCTTTCTAGATAAGACAAATAATAAATGTACAAAAGGTGTGTACTTGACAGTATCACCCCAGTAACAATGAAAGGTACAGTTTAGTACCCTTTTACTTTTCATTCTCTCACTCTTTTGCCAAACCGCTTAATCCTTCTTAGGTCACAGGGAGGCTGGAGCCCTTTTCAGCCAACACTGGGCGAAGGCGGGGTACACCCTATACAGCTCGCCAGACCATCGCAGGGCAACACACACACACACACACACACACACACACACACACACACACACACACACA
>JAQMYF010000014.1:6282322-6297859 GCA_030014195.1 Neosilurus mollespiculum | reverse complement strand
CACACACACACACACACACACACACACACACACACACACACACACACACACACACACACACACACACACACCACATGGATCATTTCTTAGAACATTGTCATTTCTTACCCATCATAAAAGGTTCTATTTTAGTATGTAAATGTAAATTTCTTGAAGGTAGGCAAATTTTAATGAACTTTTATTTTGAGAGCATTGTTAAACAGCCGATTTGAAACTATTCAATACATTTAAAATTTTAAAGTATTTTAATCCTCGAAGTGGTTAGCACGTCCACTTCTCATCAGAAAGGTCCTGGATTCGAGTCCCGGGCTTGACGAGGGTGTTTTTGTGTTCTGAGTTTGAATGTTCTCCCTGTGCTTTCTTGTGTTTCATCTGAGTACTCTGGTTTCCTCCCACAGTACAAAGACATTCACATTAGGCTAACTGGCTGTTCCAAATTGGCTCTCGGTGTGGGTGTGAGTTTGAATGGTTGTGTGTGTTGACTGTGCGATTGACTGGTGAGCTGTTCCAGGTGTTCCCCCCATTCACCCAGGGTCAGCTGAGATAGGCTCCAGTCTCCCTGTGATCCTAATAGGATTAAACGGTTCAGCAAGTCAGTGAATGAATTAATGAACCTTGTTCCTTTGATAGATAATAATGTATTTTAAGCACAATTATCTGTCCAAATTATTTGAGTTTGTCCAAAAAATGAGAAATGAAATAAGAAGATATTTGCTTTCACACTTTGAGCAGATACCGATTCTGTTGTACTCTGCATGCTCCATAATCAACAGACTTTTATGCAAAACCCTTTAAAGAGTTCTGGTTTCTCTCTTTTTAAGGTTCTAAATGCAGTGGAAAGAACTTCCACAGAACACTTGATAAACCATGTTTTCTTAGACTGTAGTTTCCTCCACACAGTTTTGGTACAGAGCTGCTATTTCGTGAATGCCACAGGAAAATATCAAATAATCTCCTGCTGGCTGATGTACTGGGATTTGAAGGGATTAGTGTTATTATGGAGAGATTTTCTTTTATTAGAGCTACTGACCCAAAATGACTGACTAATACATGCACTGAAGCTTTGTGACAACAATTTTGGCTTGTAGGAAAGTTTAATGACATGCTGGTTTGTGTCGGTGTTATCATGTTGACGTTTTATTTACTAATGTTTGATTAAAACCCTTTAATTCTAACTGAACATTTAGTACTTTTGCTGGAGTTTACTCCATGGATTCACTGGTTTTTGAATCTCCATTTTGTAATTTTGTTTTGGGTTTTTCTTTTTGGAATAATGAATGGAAGTGATTATTTAAGTTGGACTTTGAGCAATGGTGCTCAGCAAATGGGTTTGTGTGTAAGTTTGCTGTAATTTCACTCACAGAAGAGTCTTCTGAGCAGGAAGCGATGATGTTCTCATGGAAAGGGTTCCACTTGATATCCAGCACGTTGCCTTGGTGACCGCAGACCTTTGGGTGGTGAGGGTCGATACGGCCGGCCTGCGCAAGAGAAACACAAAAACACACCCACTTGGAGGTTAACGTCTGTTCGAAATTCAGCTCACAGTTCAGTTCAGCATAACGTTAATGACAGTATAGTTTATTAAAAGCACTGCTATATAGGAATAATAATAATAATAATAATAATAATAATAATAATAATAATAGTAAAATTACAATAAAACAATAATCATAATAATAATAATAATAATAATAATAATAATAATAATAGCAACAACAACAACTAAAGGAAGAAGAGGCAAAGCAGCATGATATATTTGAACCCTGTCCATTTGTCCATATGGTGAGGGCTGATATGAAGCTAAGAGGTGTGGTCAGATTAAGCAGTTTGTCACCCACCCTTTTTCAGTGCCATATTAAATTTCATATCATATTTTAATTTCTACCAAGAATCAATGTGTGCCTTTCAATCAGTCTATTTTGTAATTTATTTAAAAAGATGAATTTTCTTTATACTGAATTTTTAGTACAATTCCTCATTTCAGCTCCCACTACAACAGTAATATTTCAGTTTCGTTTCCTCTTCTAATTTTTTTATAATTAAAATTAAGGTCATTATGGTAATAATATTTTTTAACCATCAGTGGAATTCTGTACATGTCCTGTCTTTAGTAAAACATCTACATATTGTTTTATAATCATGACACACTACTGTTGCATTTTGTTATGTAAGTTTTTTGAGGAGATATTTTGAAGCTTAAAGCCTTTTGTATATTTCTCTTCTTGCAATACACAGTAAAGTCCACAGCGTGGAGCTGCATCTCAACACTCAGCAAAATCACAATGCATTCATTTTTAATAGCACTTAAGTTCCTTCACCTCCATTAAGGTTAGTGACAATAAGTTGTGTGCATCATGGAGCTCATTATATTCAGGTATAACCAGCAGAGGGACTAGTAGTTTGCTGGTTACTTTGCAAAAGAAGCCATAATGAAGTTCTTCTTTAAGATCCATGTATATGATTTAAGATCTTCATGTCTTATATCTACATTCACCCAGAGTCAGTGACCCTAATAGTAGGATGAAGTGGTTTGGCAAATAAATGAGTGAATGTCTTAAATCTGGACCTTCTGCATGCATCTGTAGGAACTAAAACTCGTGTCTGACTATGTTTTCATTTAACTAAACATAGAAACTTATAAAAGAAGCTCACACAAAAGAAGCCTGTGTCTAATTATCCTCAGATCACATCATCTTGTCATGCTCACAAGATACAAAATGTCAGTCTTTTTTTTTTTTTTTCATTAGCATATAAAAGTAGCACAAGCACTGCTCAAGGGCACTTTCACTTGAGAGAGATTCACTGAGTAATAACTTTAAGATTTTCACTGATTTCCCACAGGGAAACAAATTTTAGAAAGAAAAAAAAAGAACTGAAAAAAAAATGATTATATCAGGTCAAAAACTCTCTTTTCGCATATTAAAGCTTTTGCAGGGTGACACAGTGGTGTAGCGGGTAGCAGGTCTGCCTCACAGAAAGAAGGCCCTGGGCTCGAGTCTCGGCAAGTACGTTTCCATGTGGAGTTTGCATGGTGCTTGTGTGAGTTTCCTCCAGGTACTCCAGTTTCCTCCCACAGTCCAAAGACATGCACATTACACTAATAGGCTTTTCCAAATTGCCTCAGGTGTGAATGTGCGTATGTGCGTATGTGTTGCCCTGCAATGGAATGGTGAGCTGTTCAGGGTGTACCCCGCCTTTACCAAAAGTTGGCTAAGATAGGCTCCAGCCTCCCTGTGACCCTAGTAATATTAAGCAGCTCGGCAAATGAATAAATAATGAAACATGTTTTGCAGCTTTTCTATTTATTTGAATAAAAGAACCAAATTTTCTTTGGAATGAATGAATGAATGGATGAATGAATGAATAAATAAATAAATGAATAAATAGCCATCCATGACACTAAAGTGTTCTCTGTCATGGCTTACTGCTAAAAATTTCTGTTATAATCTGCACCGCTTATGCACAGCTAATGATGTCTTCTCGTACCAGTATCAAAAGAGCCCCAGGGGAAATGATCCCCTACTGAGATGAAACCAGTCAGATTGCAACAACTAACTAACATCTGAAAATATCATTTGAAAATAGGATTTCTTCAATCTGTTGTAATATAAGGCATAATACTGCATAATGTCAATGCTGTTATTTTAAATGAATTGCTGTAGTAGCTGTAGTAGTGCATTTTATAATTTAATCTATATAAAATTTCCAGTGTTACTCATTGCAGGCAAAGAGTCACTACTTGATATACACTGCATGGCCAAAAATAGTTGCACATTCAAGTATTTTGTTGGACCACCTTTACTTTTAATTACAAACTCAAGCAAGCATCACAGCATTTATTTTCACCCGGATTTGATTCATTCTTCATCTACATCTTGAATTGATGATGGAAACATCCCAAAGACTTCCATCAGGACTCTGTGGTGCCAGTTCATGTGTGAAAATGATTCCTCATGCTCCCTGAACCACTCTTTCATTGTTTGACATGAAGTTACCATGGAGGGGTATGACACATTATTTCTTTCAGCATGTCAATGTGCATAAACATATTAATCCTGATGCACATACAGTTTCCCCACTGCACAGTCTAAGTCACGTTCTAGTCTAGTCTAAGTTCCAGCCATAGCCGTCCACCACATGTTAAAGGCCTCAGCACAGTTCTTCCAGCAAGATGGTGATCTTGTTTCCTCATTCCGGTATGAACCCTTCATAAATTCATTTATTTTGTCTCTCCATTTCTTATCCCTTATGCACAGGGTCCAACACAAATCTGGAAATAAATGGCATGAATGTTTCAAAATTCTATTCTTGTACGTTAACTTGGACATGATTGACATCATGATTCTGTGTGGAAACAGCTGCATGGCTGGGCTCTTCACATTTACATTCACATTCACACCTAGGGGCAATTTGGAATAGTCAGTTAACCTAATGTGCATGTCTTTGGGAGAGCTATACCACCATGCATGCCCCCAATCCTGGTACATTACAAAGGTAATAATTAAAAAAGAAAAGTTCTGGTACATTACAAAGGAATACCTATAAGAAAACTGAATGGATCAGTTGAAAGAATTTAAAATACAGATATTTGAGAAAAATAACTACAATTTCACACTACAGTTTAAGATCCATGACCTAGGATGTCACCGAATTGTTTGAGGTTGCTTTTAATAACACAGTGGGATGTTGAGATGTTGAGACAAAATGTGGAGCAGAGGTTTCTGGGAAGGGTGAGCCAGACCCTTTAAACAAGTATAAACTGTTAAAAGTGTGACACTTTCACTAACAGTAAAAAAAGTCATCACTGGCAAATCAATGAGACATATAACACACCATGGTGTTGATTGTTTTCCCCCAACAGCATGCCATTTAATAGTTAGAGATCTTTTCTTTCTCTCTATCTTTCTTTCTTAAGCAGATTTACTTGTTTACTAAAAACTCACACGCCATTGTGACATGCTACAAGGCTCAGCACATAGGGGGTCCGCAGAGTCAATAGGGGGATGCAGGATTAGCAGGACAACTGGGGGACAGACAGGATGGGACTAAGGATGCTGGGATTTCCTGTGAGACACCCAGTTTGAGGGTGAAGACAAAGGTCTTGGGGAGAGAATCAACATCCTAAACATGTCTGTATTGTTTTCAGTTCTCTATTTTGTGCCTTAAATATCAGGAGTAATAAAACCCAGCATTTTTGTTCATATTATTAATGAACACACACATGTACAAGTGTTTCATAAGTTCATAATCTTAAAAAATGTGCAAGGAGTACCATTCAGTGCAATTGGGCTTTCTTTCTTTTTTCTTTCTTACAATTTAGGTCATTTTTTTTTCTACTTGTTTGCTCCCCCCCATATTTTCACCTCACAGCAAGCCTCCCGGGCTCAGGCTTTGTGTGGAGTCTGCATGTTTTCTCTGGGCTTGTGTGGGGTTTCTCCGGGTACACTGGTTTCCTCCCAAAGTCCAAAGACATGCACATTAGGTTAATTTGCTATTTCATATTGCAATTAGGTGTGTGTGTGAGTGTGTGTGTGTGTGTCTGTATGTTGGTCCTGTGATGGTCTGGCGAGCTGTTCATTGTGTGCTTCGTCTCTGCCCAGTGTTGGCTGAGATAGGCTCCAGCCTTCCCACGTCCCTAAAATGATTAAGCAGTTCAGACAAATGGGTGAGAGTGACTGACTGCTTCCACCATTCTTTTCTTCCTTCCTTTTCTGATTGTATTACATTTTATTTCTTAATTACCACCCATATCATAGATAGAGGGTGTTCTACCCACCACTGCCCTCCTTTTCTTTCTTTGTCTCAATTTTCCCCAAGATTAATGCATTGTGGATTGAGAAGACAGGAAGAAGGAAAGACACAGAAAAAGACACACATTGACAGAGACAGAGTCACAGATGTGTTGGCCCGAGACCAGCTTTTCCTCCACACACGCTCACGTCACCCTTATGGATGCCTGGGACTAATAGTCACATGCACTGAATTGGATGCTAATGAATTCAGTCAACACCCCTTACAAAAAGTCGTACTAAAGACTGGAAGGAAAATCTGCATGATTACTGTAATAACAGTAGAACAATAAGTCTGGATGTCTAGTTCATGAACTTTGCTATCAACAAAGCTGCTGCTCCCCATAGCGATTTATCTGAATTTAAAACACTCTTACACAGTTAAATACAATACATGTTATGTAGAGTAGGTACTGTTGATTCTTATTGTATATCTATATAATGTTCAAAAAAAGCATGCTTACATGTGTAATCATAATCAAGTCATTAAATCATTAAGTGGTCATTTGGACAGTTTTCTTTGAACTGAAATCAGAATAAATGTCCCCCCCCACACACACACACCACCCCAATCCATGCATTTCTTCTCCCTGGCCTTCGGAACCTCTTGCGATTTTTCTATTATGGTTTTAATATTTCTGTACTAATTTATCTATTGTTTTTATTAATTAATTGTATAATTGATTAATTAATTTCAGTGCACATTCGTTTACAGGCATGCAGTCAGAACACAATTTACGCCAGAAACAATAAAGGATTCTGATTCTGATTCTAATTATGATAAATGTATTAAATTGTTTATTATGTTTTAGTTCTTTGTACAGCACTTTGTTTCAATTGGTGCAGTTTTTTTTTTTAAATGTTTTTTAAATAAAGGTGGATTGGATTATATTGGATCAATCTGATACCAACAACTGGGTATTTTTCACTTTTATACAAGCACATACATGCACACCGAAAATAGAAAAATCCATGTATCTTAACTAAATGGGACATTACCTGTAATACCGAACCATAAATATTCCCATATACATGGTTCTATTTATAATAATATTGATCAGTAATCCAAAACCCAGTAGCAGCCATAAAGTTTGCCATAAATCTAAGCTTTAAATCCACAAGAAAAACACCACATATTGCATCTGCAGTATTTTTTTTAATTAATTAATTTATTTATTTGCATACAATAGTAAAAGCTTGGTTTCTAGTGAGTAGCTAGGAGCAATAGTTCCTGAAGTGTATTTATAGTGCAGTAAACAAAATGATTGAGAACAGCTGAGTAGTGTGAGTGACAATGAGTCATGTGACAAATGAAGTTACTGTCATACATTAGTTAATAAAGGACTCTGGGAAATGGAGTTCATGGTCGCAATTTAATTAATTAATTAATTTTTACTGTTTATTCATTTGCTAAACCATTTAATCCTACTCCGGTTGCAGGGAGGCAGGAGCCTGTCTCTGCTGACTCAGGGCAAAGGTGGAGTACACCCTGAACAGCTTGCCAATCCATCACAGGACCTTTTTACTGTTTAACATGGACTAAATATTATAAACACTGAAATGTGTTTCTCTACCTGCCAGAATTAAACAGAAATTTACACTTCCCTACAGCAGGCCAAAGCATTTCTTAACCCTTATGACTCATTACCTCTAACAAGGAAGTTACGTTTTCTGACACAGCCGACTCTGGGTGAAGGCGGGGCACATGTTGAACAGCTTGCCAGACCATTGCAGGGCCAACACACACAACCATTTACACTCACACATAGGAGTGATTTGGAACAGCCAATTAGCCTACTGTGCATGTTTATGGACTGTGGGAGGAAACTCGAGTACCTGGAGGAAACCCACACAAGCACAGGGAGAACATGCATATTCCACACAAAAATGCCCTCACCGAGCCCAGGAATCAAACCCAGACCTTCTTGCTGTGAGGCAAACGTGCTAACAACTGCTCCACTGTACAGCTCTTATATAATATTATTATTATTATTTCTGAAGCACACAGCTGTCTTATGTTCTGTTACAAGGACGACTCTCTTCCATAATACAATAAGTATTGCAGTAATCAGTTACTTCAGTACATGCCCTTTCATCACCCAGTCAGTGCCCGATCCTGTCTGATCTCAGAAGCTAAGCATGCTCGGGCCTTGGATGGGAACAGGTATTTATATTAGACCGGGGACTTGGATGGAAATACCAGGGGCTGTGGAGGGTTTGGGAAAAGGTCTGGCAACCTACCCTAAAAAAATCTGCTAAGAGAACTCTGTGAGAATAGAGCCACCAACCCTCAACCATGAGGATGGCATTAGATAAGACAAGACATATCCAACATGTAGTATTTCCATCTTTTTACATGGAAAGCCCCAGATATGCAGGACTATAAAGCCTGAACAAACTTTCCTTCACTTTATTCCATCTGTAATAAATACAAAGCACTAACATGATCCAAGTCTATATAACGCTGGTGCTGAGATCCAGACTACAGTAAAGAACTGAGTGCCTATAAAATTGACTGATTCATATTAACCTGGCAGGCCAGATTGTAATTGCCCAACATGTTGTAACTATCTACTGCACAGAATAGCAAACACTGTACTGTATAGCATGACCCCAAACTTATGGCTCTTTTGAGGGCAATTACAGTTCGGAAACAGTCTCAGCTCATTGATTTGCCTTTTGTTTTGATTTTGCTTTCTGGTTACACATGATGGGATAAATGATTACCAAGCACTAAAATCAAAACAATCTTAATTAAGATTACATAATAAAGTGCCACATCTAAAATACTGGCTCGAAACATTTCTTGGGCTAATTATATGGTGCATGCAGTCCAACATTTTTTTCAGTTCCCCATTCACAAATTTACTTTCACTTTAATTAGTTTCCTTTTACTGTTTGATGTGCAAAAATGAAAGGGAAATAATCTATAACCCCTTATTTTATCTAATTACACCACATACAAGCTCTCATACAGTTTCTCAAAGTAAAAATAAAAACAGGTTAAAAGGAAGTATTGGTGATGAGTGTATGGAATTAGTACTTAGCCTGGTTTGCGAACCTACCAATGAAGCTAGTATGAAGCATCATAATTAGCATGTCCGCCTTACAGCCAGAAGGTCCAGTCCTGGGCTCAGGCATTTCTATGTGTAATTTACATGTTTTCTCAGTGCTTGTGTGGGTTTCCTGTGGGTGCTCTGGTTTCCTCCCACAGTCCAAAGTCATGCACATTAGGCTAATTCACTGTTCCAAATTGCCCCTAGGTGTGAATGTGAGTGTAAATTGTTTTTTTTTTTTTTTTTTTTAGTTTTGTGTGTGTGTGTGTGTGTGTGTGTGTGTGTGTTGGCCCTGTGATGGTCTGGTAAGCTGTTCAGGGTGTGCTTCACATTTGCCCAATGATGGCTGAGATAGGCTCCAGCCTAAATTTGATTAAACAGTTCCCTCTGATTAGTTGAACTGTAAGCTACAACAGTAACAGCAGCTACAAGTTACAAAACTAAAAATTGCACAAGCAAATTGTCTCTACCTCCATTATGATTATTACTGTGATTTTATCATGTTCAGCTTATAAGGACTCCTAAATTCTAAGCACTTTTTTTCACTGACATCTCATCTAGCAGCTGGATTGTACTCAGTCTAAGCTATAAAAGAAACTACCAAGGTGTAATGTGAAGGACACTTTATTTTTTTTCTGTCACTCCTTCACTCTCAAATGCTCACCCAGGTCCGTTGACAGTGGAGTCTTTGCTTGCACTCAGCACTAACAAACTCTTCTTTTACCATTACAGTGTTATGAACTTAACTACTAAACTTCATGTTAGGCTATAGTGAAGTTTCTGCTACATGGTTTGTATGTTTTCTGGTTTCACCCAAATGAGGATGGTTTTCCCTTTTGAGTCTGCTTCCTCTCATGGACACTTCCTTTTTTTTTTTTTCCCACCATCACCGGGGGCATGCTCACTGGGGATGTGTAAGGATTGTAGAGGAAATGGTTAAATTCTTTATTAAATTTGTTTACTTTGTAAAACTGCTTTGCGACAATGTCAATTGTAAAAAGTGCTATACAAATAAAACTGAATTTTCTTGCCTTCTCATTACAAATGAGTTAACTGATATTTTTATTGAAACATTTTACTTCTACTTATAAATCCTCATCATATTCTAGCTGTTGTCAATAAAATAATCAATCAATGTTCAGAAAACTGAACAAAAACCTATAAAGTGGTCTATTGACTTTAAACCAATCAGGACAGTGCGGTGTAAATCACATATTCTGTCAATGTGGAAGCTCGAGGTCATGCGCAATCATTCACAAGCTATTGGATGTGGCTTCTGAGGATAGACTAAAGGGAAAGGATGAAATCCATTGTATTTGGCTGACTGTACCTGATTCATTCATTCATTTATTCATTCATTTTTCTGAACCGCTTAATCGTAATTAGGGTTGTGGGGAGGCTGGCAACCATCTCAGCCAACTCTGGTCAAGAGCAGAGTACACGCTGGACAGCTCGCCAGGCCGTCATAGGGCAGAAACACAACAGAAACACTTTACAGACGACAGCAATGGTTCTTTAACATGCCTCTATTTTAAAATGAAATAAAATTTGTTGTGGTTTATATATATATATATTGTTACATTACAGTTACATATAGTTTTAGTACCATACAATTAGGCATGAACACAATAATTCCTTTTGGTGTACTTTGCTATCATCAATTTTAGTGCTAAAATCCTCCACAAACAACACAGAGCTACTCTGGCATCTAGATACTATAACACCTTCTTGTAACCAGAGGAGCAGAGGAGCGCTGCACACAGGAGGCTGGAAAGACTGTGTCACACTTTCTACTAATTATCTCTCGGCTTCATTCCTACTAGGCGGACAGCCGGTGTGTGCCTCACCGTAGCTCATCATGGTGGACATCATGTTGTGTAATGAGATGGTTTAAGACTACTAAAATCTGTACACTGTATATGTATGCATCTGTGGAAAATAGACAGTGAAGTAGCTGAAAAAGTTGAGGATGAATCTGCTCTGGTACTTCGCTGTGGTCTGGACTTACTGTTGGGATGTCATATGGAGCGTGTATACATCATAAGTTTGCACGTTTTTAAAAGTGCAATTAACAGGATTTTTAACCCAGCATTTACTTGTCTCTAAGTTTAATAGTAGGCAAAATGCAATATGTTTCAATCAGTTGGACCATCGTCAGCCAAAGGCATCATCACAGGAGTGTTTAGCGTGACTGAATCCAAATACCCAATATGAGTCAACAGGACACAATAATAACTTATCCAACAACAAAAATTAGTATGTAGTACATGGGAATTATTGGTTAGCTATCAGAGGGTTAATAGACATTATCCCAAGTGGATAATGCTTGATTCAAAATGCCGGTTTGTTATGTCACTTGAAGCAGGAAAAAATAGAAAAATAAACCATATATTTTTTTTTCTTGTGTTTCCATGTAGTGTACTAAATTTGACTGAGTTTAGTTTAGCTTTCTTACACTTCTGTGTAGTATATGCCAAAATTCTGAATGAATTACAAAAAGATAATTTTTTTCTCATTGACCAGTAATTAAAAAAGTAATTAAGTATTCAGCCTGTCATCTTGTCTATAGTTAAAGCAAAAACACATTTAGGGCACTGCTATTTTATTGCAGTTGTATTGTAATAAACAGCAGCGAAGAACAATTGAGTTGTAAAACTTGAATTTCCCTCAAGGATTTATCTACTCAGTTGTCTATCTAAACCACATGTTTAATTTCTAATGGTAGAGAGGCTACAAATTACTAGCTTTAATATGCATAGCTTTAATGCTTTTAAGGTGACATGAACAAAAAATCAATTGCGATTGATGTGTGATACAAAAAAATTGTGTATCATTTTACACTATTTAAAGATGTACCTGATTGTAAAAAAAAATAAATTTGCTTTTATGGATGACCTGATGAATGCACAGCAAGGAGGCTTGTGTCCATCGTTCTTATCGCTCAAGTACCATTGGTAGAGGTTATGTCTACAGCAGCATCTAAGAGATTTTCTGGCTGATAATATCCCAGGAGTTTAACCTTAATCCCTTTGCCCCATTGCAAGGATTTTATCTAAGTTTAATTTACCTCTAATAGTTCTGTTTCTTTTCATTTTTTTTTCTCTGTATGTGCCTATTACTAAATTTCTGATGATTAATCCTTTTTGAATGTCATCATGCATACCACCCCCTCCCCCTTTCTCTACCTTCTTTTGGCTGTTTGACAACATTTACTTTCCATCCTGGTTAGTACTCTTTTGTTCATAAGTTTATTAAATCCATGTGTCTGGTTCACTAACTCAGGATTAACTTCAGAGCTGTTTGCCATCTGTTAATTCTCTAGGAAATTATTTAACCCAGAATACTCAGACAGAGAATTAAAAATAAACCCTCATGTAATAGCACTGCCAGGCATTTCATGTTTTTTTTTTTTTTTTATTTACCTGATAATGGCTTTGGATAATTTTGTTTTCATTTAATATTGACATAACACATCTTCAGTGATAGATGCAATTAAAATGCAAAAGCTGATATTGGGTGAACTAATTATAGATGTATTTAACAGAATTCCTGGGATAATTGTCCTACAGGAGTCTAATTATTTCTGATTGTGGAATTGGAACAATAAACTGTGTATTAATGGTAATATAATGGACCTAATGAACTACTGTATTATTTGTACCATTGAAGAAACAGAGCACCACCAGTACATATTGTCATTGCTTTAGACTACTGTCATACTCCATTAAGATGAAAACTCCATTAAGTTGTTATCCCTTTCTCTGTAAGTGAAGCAAGATGGCGTGGAGTCTTGTAAACCATTGAAAACACTAGATCCAGAAGGAAAACTAGATTATAAAAAAGACTAGACAATTTTTATGGTAGAACGATTTGGTTCTGTTTTTGAGAAAACAGAAACTACTTGCATGTACAATATACTAATCTGGACTAAATAAATAGCTTATTAATAAATATTCATATTCTTTTTTTTTTAGTGATGTAAAAAATAATAAATATCTGAAGGTGGTAGCATACTTGTAATCAGGTTTTTCAGGGAAATTCAATTCAAGGCACAGAAAAACAAAATTGTTTTGACACAAGCAAGATTTTATGACAACCAAGAACCAGCATAAATGTACACATATCTAGGGAAAAACCATTAGAGACAACTGAAACAAATTTCAGAACTGTACAATGACAAAATCTGACAAGATTGTTTTAATGTGGGTTTCCTCAGTTTCCTTCTCAAAACTTTCCAGTAGATGGATTGGCCACTCTAACTTTTGTGTGATTTGTGAATGTTGTGGGCTGGTGTCCAGTCTAGGGTGTATTCCTGGTTTACACTCAGCATTCTTGGTACATGACATGGTATGACAGCGGTTGCTGAGTGGTTAAGGCTATGAGTTACTGATCAGAAGGTTGGGGGTTTAAGCCCCAGTACCACCAAACTGCCACTACTGGTCCCAGAGCAAGGCCATTAACCCTCAACTGCTCAGTTGTTTCAATGAGACAAAAATGCAAGTTGCTCTGGATAAGTGTATCTGCCAAATGCCGTAAATGCAAATGTACTGTACACAGACATGCCCCAGGCCCACTATGGCTCTGACCAAGATAAAACAGTTAATGAAAATATATGACTAAATGATTATGTTCTGTTTGAGAGGAGTGTAGAAATTTTGGGGTTTGGAGTGTTTCTACAAGTCACATGACTTGCATTAAAGTACACGACTTGTATTAATAACAACCTTTTCTGTGTACCAATGAGCAAATCATTCACTAATAGTAATAATGCTCACTCTAGTTCACTGCTAGTTTTTATTACTTAGGTAGGTTAAGTCTGCAGAAAAGTCTAAAAAAGACTGAGAGAGAGAGAGAGAGAGAGAGAGAGAGAGAGAGAGTTAACTGAAGGGAAAAAGTTATTAAATAAGGGAGAGAAAAAAAAGAGAATCAGAAACTGGATTTAAAAAAGCTAGCGAGCGATCAGTCACAACGCTTGTGGAGGCCCCCAATAAAACCTAAACAGAAATCAGACAGCAATACTTCTCTCACCATGCCATCTTCCTGCTAAAGGCCTGGGAACCCAGCCGGAGGCAGACGCCCTGCAGAATGAGCTCATTGATGGTACAAAGCCCCAGAAGAGCTGTCCCGCTGCACCACACATCAGCTATGTGACTTTGAGCGCTCGTCACAAAAGTGCTATTGATAGCTTGGCTTGAGAGCATGACCCAATAGCCAGCCTAGCGTGACCGGATACAGGACTATGAAGAAAACAGTGCAAGATGGATGGAGAGAGACGACAATCGAGATCATACCGTCATCTGAAAATAGCCTGCAGTCAAAGCTGTCATTGATCTTAGACTCTTTGAATGCATGAACTTATATGCTTAGTTTACACTCTCTGATCACATTGGCCGATCACACTGATGTATTCTATTATGAACACAAGGCTCTGGATGTAAAAATAGTACTCAGTTGTGTTGTTTCTCTATTGTTCCCATGACAGCTATAGAAATAATCTGAACAACTACGCAGCATGCCTAAAACAACTGCTACATCTTAATGCTTTCATAAGTTTTTTGAATAGAGCTCTGTGTTCACTCAACCTTAATTACAGAGCACATTCTGTCCATAATCTCTGGGGTTTGTTCACGTTTTGAGCCACAAAAACAAGGCCAAATGGTTATGGAAGACTTAGTGCCTGTCTAATTTACTCCATTCCAAAGCTAGAGACTACTGAACTTGACAGTTTCAGTCTTGGGTAACTGCCTTGAGAACTCAATAGGCGTGGCTTACATTTGCTGCAATGGCTAAAGTAAACGTCACCATGGTTCTCACCTCACATCACATCTCACAGTTATCAACCAGCAACATAAGGTCATAGTGTAAGGTTCAGTTAAAGCCCCTTTAACAAACAACCTCTAAGATTTTTTTTGCATGAATTTAGTGGTGCTAACAGAAAAGACTGACATAAGTTTGGGTGAAGTGGATTGAAAGCTGCATAATTGTGTTCACATATAAAATGTGTCAAACATCTGTCATCTGGGAAATATGTCAGGTCTGTAAGTCAAATTGTATGATGTTCATACGGAAGTGAGATGATTAGGGTTAGGGTTAGGGTTAGGGTTAGGTGATACTCGGCCGATGTTATGACTGCTAAATGTATGTTACATCACACATGTACATAGCTTCAGTACAATGTTGTACAATACAAGTAAGTATATGTTCTGTGGGTTTAACGTATGACAATCACTGGACTATTGCAAGAAAACCATACGATTCTGAGTGCATCAAATTACGTATGAAATAAAAACATATGAAATTCATCTGTCATAACACAGCTGTAGGACATCATAGGGCATCACAGAACAAAACCTGGCAAATGGATATGACATTGAGACTTACCCATGAAGCAGAATCTTTTTAATGATCAAATAACTTTTTTATTTTTTCTATCTGTATACGATGGCATTTTTTTGTTACGCAACAGGTGAGTTTATTATGACACACCCACAATGGTCCTAGGAATTGGTCCAGTTTTCTGTCATGGACCTCTTTAATACTGATTGTTCGACATATGTGGGCTCAAATTAAATGATTGTTTATGAAACAACATAATGGTTCTTTTATGAAATCATTCTCGGGTGTTTCTGTGTGGAGTTTGCATGTTCTCCCTGTGCTTGCGTGGGTTTCCTCCGGGTACTCCGGTTTCCTCC
>JAQMYF010000014.1:6255272-6265673 GCA_030014195.1 Neosilurus mollespiculum | reverse complement strand
ATAAACAGAATCGAAATGATGGCACATGACACAGCCAGGCTAAGTGTCCAAGTCTGAATAATTAAAATGGTAAGTGAGAAGCATGGGATTAAACCACATAAGCTGTTCTTTCTCCTAGGTTAATTTACAGTTCAGTAGCAGGCCAATAGATAAGTTAGCTAGCAGGTCAAAATTATTAAAAATGTTAAAAATTTCCATGGAATTGTTGGAATATACACTACCCGGCTTAAAAAATGTCACACACACTAATATGTTGTGGTTTAGCCTTGCTTGCAAACTTAAACAACATAACATTTATTTTCATCCAGTGTTGGGTTAATTTTTCACCGACGACTTGAATTGATGAAGGAAAAAATTAACCACTGCATAAAGTCTTCTCAAGCACATCCCGAAAACTTTCAATAGGGTTAAGGTCAGGACTCTGGGGTGCCAGTTCATATGTGAAAATGATTCCTCATGCTCCCTGAACCACTATTTTATTATCTGAGTCCTCATTTTATAACCGTGCCATCAGGGAAGAAAATATTTCCATTGATGTGAAAACCTGCTCATTCAGTACATTCAGCTCATCAGCTGACTTCATTTTATTTCCACATTAATGTTGCTGAGCCTCGACCTGATCAACTGGAGCAACAGTGCCATGGAGATTACATGCTGTAATCAAGGATAAATGCTCTCCATGAAAATATTAGAGTGCATAAGTGTATGTGTCTGGGTGTGTGTGTGTGTAAGAAGGAAACTTACATCTTGTGTGAACCTGTAATGCATTCTGCTATTTAGAAGGAAATTTGTAACTTGAATAGCAGGCCTCCTTGAGTAAATGCTGTACATGGTGGTGTGTGGCAGATGGCCAAGGACACACTCCTGAAGGAAGGAATCCTCCTTATTGAAACTTAAGCAGATCCTCTCTCCTGCTTATTAGCTTCACTTCAGCCCACCAGGCATCTCCACCTATAAATGGCTAAGCTCTGGTGGGGTTTCTCCCTTTGTTCTTAATAAGGTTATTTAATTAGCTTTTATTATCATTACAATGAGGAAATAATGAAACAAATAAGCAAAGAATGTGACACATAATCAGGCATTAGATTGGGATTTAGGTTTATGCCATTTATCAGTGCTTAAAAATATGGGACTATCCATCTATTCCACTATCCATCCATTCATCCATTGGCACTAATCCAACTGGTCATGGTTGAATTGAAGCCAGTTGACTTTTGGGTAAGAGGCTGGGCTAACACAAAGATAAACATCCATCACACCCACACACATGCAAGATCTAATTCACATATCTTTCCATGTCTGTCCACATATCCTGAGTTTCACACAATATAGAATAAAGACATTCTTCATTTATTTAGCATGGTGGCCTCTTTAAACCATATTATACAGAATAGACAATCAAGCTACCTAGCTTTTTACATGACAGAATACTTTGAAATTACTTAAAATAATGTAATGGATATTCATGGGTGAGGACACATAGCACACGGGTTTTATCTATCATTGCAATTTGCCACGTCAAATGTTTAAATAGATTTCACAAAGCATTTCCACCATATTATAGTACCACGGCTATGCTTCATTCACCACACGTCAGATACTCCAGTGTACCGCTTCATTTTTTTTCTCATATTGTTATTATTTAATAGTGTAAAAGAATGGATATAACTAAAAATAATGTATAATCTAGGTGTCTATAACTGATCGTTCTACAGGTAAAATGTTACTTTATATACTTTTAATGTCATTTAAATATCATTTTCATGTGTATGCTATGCTTTTGTATGTCTGTGCATAATAGTAGGGGCTATTAGTGAGATGGGTGTGTAATGAGCTGGGTAACAGATGGGCTAATGGGGATAACTGTCTGTATTAGTGTGTTGTGGAGGGAGGGAAGGAGATAAAGGGAAAAAGGTATGAAGTGAGACAGGAAATGAAGGCTGTTGTCAGTAATAGATACAGGGGTTGGGTGTTTAGAAGAACCTCATTGGTCAATCGATCGGTCAATCAGTTAATCAACTGAGTTAAATAGAGTTTAAAAATATTAAGACTAAAATAATAATTTGATTATACAAATATGACAGTCACAACCCTGATATTATGCTTCAAGACTCCATTATATATGATTGTGATAATTATTTCATATGTATTAATGAAGTAACTACATGCTAACCTCTCCCTCACAAAAAAATTAGTTAACGGTGCATATGGACAAACACATGACACACGTGTGTGCTATAATCAGGTATAGATCAATAGTACACTGCTGCTTTTATTAGTTATTAAGGTCTTGACAGCTTAGCACAGTTTGAGCTGCCAACGGTGCACCGCAAGCAACAAAAGACGAGCTCCACTCGGAATGAGGACCATCTGGGCAACAGCTCAAGAGGAAAGCTCAGACGTGGCAATTTGCCTGAAAACACCCACATGCACTCACACACACACACACACACTCAAACACTCACACAGCACTGTGCCGAAATCGGCCGTTATGAGACCAGAATTATTCTTAGATATCCTATCTCTGATTTTCTGTCCATCTGAAAATATTCAGGTATTTCTTCTTCTTTTTTAACTTATAAGCTTTGTTCTCTCTATAAACACTGTGCAAAATTACTACTTTTTTCATTGATTTATTTTTGTATCAGACATTATTGAGGGGGTTATTATTGTGAAGATTATTGGATAAACAGGTATTTTTGTCCAGTGCCTGCTAATCCTTTGCAATTACTTACACAGAGTATACCAATATGAAGTGCTTTAAAAAAAACAACTTTTTATATGTTGAAAAATGAAAACTTAAAAGCCAGCATCACTTGACCACTCTTTCTTTTGTTCCATTTTTCCAAAATGGATTAAAGCCTGACTTTCGTGAGTTCTGTGCCTGCTGTTTCTGGCTCTCTGTATATGAGAACAGGCTGGTTCTTCATGCCGGAGTAAGGAAAGAAGCTTCAGGGCTTTGACTAGCCCTGATATGGACCATCTGTCCTGGGACACCAAGCCAAAGACCACATCTGTTCCCTAAACACACCTTTTCTATTACACAAGGATGCAGTGGTGCATTCCTAAAATCAAATGGGGATGTAAACAAATAGCATTAAATCTTGGTTAGCATCCTGAACTGGTGATCATGTAGATGAACTTTGTGGGGAAACATACTTTCGCGATTTTTGCATGAATTACAGAAACAAACTGCACCTAAAAGTCGGCCATAAATAGTGAGCTATGAAAGCAGCTGTCAAAATTGGAGCCAGACATGAATTAGCGCAGCGATAGCACCTTCCTCAATGTCATAGCAGCCTGTTGGCTTCCTGCTTGGCAGTTTTCCAAGGCTGTCAGTCCCCCTTTTCTGCCAGCAAAGCATACCTCAGTGCACCTACAGTAAAGCACAAGCTAATGTTCAATATTGTACAACACAAGGTTTTGATCTTTGGGCATTCTAATAATGCATAATAAGGAGATTAACATCCTACTTAATTAAGTGGATTTGGCTGACAACAATGATTAGTAGTGTATAGGTGATAACCACCAATAAAAACTGACCCCTTTTCCTATAATAATGAAAAACAGTCGTGCTGTACTGCAATGAATTAATGTGAGTAATTAAAATTTTTTTTTAGAATGAATTTATAACAAGAGCACTTGGAGAGTGCAAACCTCCACCAAGCACAGCAATCTCCTCCATATGTACCACTCACTCACTTATTTGCAAAACCGCTTAATCCTTTCATTGTCACAGAGAAGCTGGAACCTATCTCAGCCGACACTGGGTGTACACCCCGAACCGCTCGCCAGACCATCGCAGGGCAACAGCCAGTTGACCTAATGTGCATGTCTTTGGACCATGGGAGGAAACCGAAGTACCTGGAGGAAGCCCACTCAAGCAAGGGGACTCAAAGTCAAACCCAGGGGAGCTCGAGACTCAAACTCAGGAACTTCTTGCTATGAGACAGCCATGCTAACCACTATGTCACCATGTACCCAAAATGTCAAAAAACATCCTCTCTCACAATGTTAAAGAGTCCTTAAAAACATTCCTGGATCCAGAATTTCATCTCCAAAATCTACTGGGATCTTTCTCGTCTAAATCCCCACATCTAGCAAAATTTCATGAAAGTGTGCACATAACTTTTTTTGCATAATCCTGCTAACAAACACACAAACCAAGGGTGAGAGATGAACCTCCTTTGCAGACGTAATGAAAAAATCCTGTGTAAAAGTGTCACAGTGGTGCAATGGTTAGCACTGTCACCTCTTGGCTAAAAGGCTTGAGTTCGAACCTCCAAAAGATCTGTCTTTCTGTGTGGAATTTGTATGTTCTTTTCATACCTGCATGGGTTGCTTTGGCTACTCTGGTTTCCATACACAGTCCAAAGACATGCAGATTAGGCCTCTTGCCCAGTGTCTACTAAGACTGACTCCAGCCCATGCACGACTCTGGCAGATAAGCAGTATAACGTATTGATGGACAGAAATCATGCACATTGTAAATATTCTGCTGTTTTTTATCCTAAGACTTTTGACACCCATAATTGCCTGTAACTTGTATTATATAGTTAGTCTTGCCCACCTTCAATAATCATATTATCCTGGTCCGGAATGCAGTGGATCTGAAGCTTGACCAAGGAATACTGAATGTAAAGCAGGAATTGACCCTGAATGGGATGCTGGTCCATCACATGGCACTACACACTATGCACTCTTTCCACAATACCACTTTCCCACTGTCATGCCAGATCTGAGTGAGCAAGGGTGAACCAAGGCCATTACTCTTTCTATTGCCACTTCAAGGGCTTGATCATGCCTACTCGGTGCTACTTCGAGGCAAGAGGCCTGAGGATTTTGTCCAAACAAATATTGTACTTCTCACTAGTTCTTCTGTAGGTCAGGCAATTAAGGCAGGGTTGGTAGCATTTACAGCAAAGCAGCCTGTTATGGGTGTGAAAACTACTGGGCTATATGCGTAATAATAGAAAAGCTGCAGGCTACAAGCCTATGGTAGTCTTGAAATAGCCCAGGCTTGCCCCATGACAATCGCAGGATAGCGGCTATTCATATCTACAGTAAAGTCAACTGGGCCAATCCACCATCTCTTGATAGGTGTCAGTAAACCAAGTTAAGAATCTTTGGGTTTTATGCCACATATTGCTGTTAAGCAAATCAGGCTAAGCCTCATATCTTCTTTCATAGTCAGTACATACTCTTCTATTACCAGTAGAGTTGGGTCGATTAAACCAGTCTCATTTAACTTTATAAGCTCCTGTAGTTCTTTTTATTGGTACGCAGTGTTTTTAAACCCCATATGGTTGTGTTTACTGGATGCTGGAAAAAAAGAGAAACTAATGGATTTCTCTTGACTGTCGAGGATTTGCTGACGCCACTGTAACTGTGAAACCTCAGGGCCTACCCTAGTGAGATGAGTTTGCTGATGACCCTATTTATACCATGTCGCAGTAGTGCAGCTCTGCACTTTTACACTATAAACTGTAAGGACATCCTGTCTTTACAAAAGAAAGGGCGCAGAGGCGTGTCATGCTACAGCTGGGCATCATTTTAATCAGAGCAATTCCCAGAATGACCTTGTAAGTTAGGGCATGGCGAAGTTGACTGAAATTTAAATAATAATAATATTTAATCATATCATGAAGGAAAATGTATGGCACTCGATTTGACAATATTTCACCTAGTTATTTGACCGGAACTGACCATGTCTGTAGCAGAATGCCTAGTGTGCTAGTGTTATGTGACCCAATCCCAAATTTACTCCTATTAGGTTCACGGACAGGCTGGAGCCTATCTCAGCTGACACTGAGCGAAGGCAGGGTACAATCTATACAACTCACCAGACAGGGCCAACACACAATTATTCACACTCATGTTTACACCTAGGGGCAATATGGAACAGCCAATTAGCCTAATGTGCATGTCTTTGGACTATGGGAGGAAACTGGAGTACCTGGAGGAAACCCACACAAGCACGGGGAGAACATGCAAAACAGCAGAACACACAGAAGCCTGGGAATCAAACCCAGGACCTTTTTGCAGTGAGGCGGTCATGCTAACCACTACGCCGTTGTGCCGCGACTCATTACATCCTGTAGGCTTTAAATAGCGCATTAGCTAACCATGTACTGAAGTATTCATTGTCATGTTGAGTTGTCCATCCATCCATCCATGTATCCATCCATCCATCCATCCATTATCTATACTGCTTATCCATTATGGGTCATAGGGGACACAGAAAGGCCCCGATTGACCAGAAGGTTCAAACCCAGAAACCTGGTCACTAATCACTGAAGCACTCTTCCACCTGCTCAGTATCAGACTTGTTTATTTTTTTTTTTTTTTTGACTAAAATCTAATCAATACTCAGGATTCCAAGCAATTCTTGCCTCTGTTCACTGCATTAGCTGTTTAACTTTGGCTATTTATGTTTCTTAAATCTATCTTATTGGGTGTACTGAAGCTTATGAGAGGTTGAGTCATATGTGTTATTCACTGCTATAATATTAAAGCAGCAACACCATCATGTTTTTACTTTTTTTTTTTTTTTTTTTTCAATATTTTGTGTCATTGGCTTCGGATATCCCAGGGTTCTCAGATATTATTTTTTACGACCTGCATTTAATCAGTTGGGTTTGTGCTGTAGGGAGAAGTATATTTGTATATGTACACTTTTAAAACTCTACAAGCCTATAAGCTGAGAGCATGTTTTTTCCCGGTAAACACAGAAGGAAACTGATTTATCAGATGAATGATCAAGCCAGCCTGTGGGCTCAGCATTTCCATCGTGTACCACATTATTCCTTTGTTCTCACCTTCTGTATTTGGTACAGATGCATGGGCTGTCAGACAGAATAACATTAACTCAATCTCACCAAATGAGCTGGAAGGCACTGAGGCTGTAAATGAGTGAAAGAAGATATAAAAATTGCCGGTGGATACACACAAAGCATTTGAAGGTTTGAAGTTTTCTCATTTCTCTGATGGCTGTTTTCTAAGTATAGTCCCTGTACTGAAAAATTTGCTAGAGGCTCAGTAACATTCACTTTCACCAACACCAGCTAGTCCTGACCTTGCTTGTTTAGAGCAAACCCTATCCTAAAAAAAAGTGCTTTCTGAACTCCTTAGGCACATCATTTCTGTAGTCACCTGTCTGACACTGATATCTACTTATTGCATTTTGTTTAAAGTAAGGCTCAGACAGCAATAAAAAAGAAAGAAAGAAAAACAATAAGGATAATAAAAGGTAGATGGCTGGTAATATTTTTCACAGTTAAAGCAAAGGCTGATACAAAAATAAATACATATAAGCTATTTTATTTGTAGCCATAAACAATAGTTAAAAAAGGAGTCAAACTGCACTTTAATAAAAAGCCACAAATTACTTTTTTTCTTTTTTCTTTTCTTTTTCTTTTTTTTTTTATTAGATTTAGATTCTGGGTTGCAGTTTGATGAGAATAAATATATTTGTACAAAAAGTGCACAGTAATAATCTATGATGTCACACTATTTAATGATTCATAGTCACCAGTTCATTAAATGCACCAATATGGACAAAGTGCAGACTCTGGAAATGAGAGCAGGCAGCCTGGAAGCTCATGTCCATCAACACAGCCCTCATTATAGCTCCATGTGCAGCCTTCCTTGAATCGAGGATGCTGTGTGTGTGCTGCAGGAGCTGGGAGGTTTTTGTCTCAGGAACAGCCAAAAACGAGCCAACCAGCATGAGTGTGATTGGATAATAATGTACTCTTTATCACAGACTTTACTATGCCACAATATATAATAAATATTATATAATATTATATATATTAATACATAATAACTTATATAATATTATAATAAATATTATATAAGTTTAATTAGCTTTAAAGGAGAAGACAGCACTTCTTGAAAGTTAATCTTATCCTAAAATCTGTCTGTGTGTAAAATCTTACACAAATCTTAGACCTTAGCTGCAATTTTAAAGATTTTATGCGTGGATATTTAAAAACTGAGTCTCGGCATGATGACATCATCAAGGCCCAAGTTAACATGGAGGAGTTTGGCTCCAAGCATTTCAGGAGTTTGTGCTTAAATATATGAATCGTGGTGTGTATATACGGTTTCTCACTGCACAGGTATTGATTTTAGTCTAAACCTTTTCACACCTCCAACAAAATTATTGACCAATCTGTCAATAAATGGCATGAATGTATCTAAATCCTATACTTGTACATGTTAACTTGGGCCTTGATGACATAATCATGCTGAGACTCAGTTTTCAAATAATTGCCCATAAAATTGTTAAAACAGAAGCCTCAGATTTTGCACACGGAAAGCAATTAATCTTGATTTTCAAATGAGATAAACTTTAAACAAGTGCTGTCTTCAAAAATAACTTCAGAGGCAGGCAGGAGAGGAACTGAACAGTTTCCTGCACAATCTTACACTTCACGCACTGATATCAAAGTGCCAGTAGTCTTAAAAAGCAAATGAAAAAAAAAATCAATCAATTATGATTCGTATATACAGCAATGACTAGTGAGTGTATGACCAATCAATGCAACCCCTACTCTCCTGAATGTGGGACTGTGTCTAACCCCAAATTGAAAGCCCTGTGGAATGTCTAACACTGCTTTTATTTTTGCACTATTTTTCACACACTAACAAACACACTTCTTGCTTTTCTCCACCCCCCTGACCCTCCTTCTCACTAATGCAACCCCTGACAAAAGAAACGGCTTGGCGCACAGACGAGGTGCAGAACGCTTCAAAAACAGCATGGAGAGCCAGAGAATGTCGGGGAGGAATTCAAACCCTTACTGCACTCCCTTACTCATTCACTCTCACACAACCGACCCATCCATCTACCCACCCACCCACCCACACATTACACTACACTGTGCAGACAACACACATACAACACACTGCACATGATATCAATATGATCTTATGTATGATTTATTTAGAGTCATTATGAATAGTGATACTGCAACCCTCCCTAGAGAACAGTGGTATGGGCTTAGAGTGGCATGGTAATAATAGACTAAGGGATGACTACACCGAATTCTGCATTGCGTATGTTCAGAATATGTTGTAAAAACATATGTGTAAAATAATTATTTTATTGGCTTCATAGTTGCACTTTAGGTTCAAAATACTGTGATATTACTTCATTAAGCAGCTTGACAGAACTCTGGATATTGATATAGGTCCCTACTGTTTAAGCAATCAGAAGGAAAACCTCACTGAGACAACATAAAGAAGAATATATGATAGGAAGCAGGAAAGAACTAATGATCATTTATATCACAGCAGGAGACAGATATGTTCCATATATGGCTCTTTATTTGCACCCATTTGCACATGTGATATTAAAAATCTACATGTTTCCATGCAATTGTATGTCCAACGTAATGGCTGTTTAAAGTGTAAGTCAAAATAATAGTAAAGACAGTATATACAAACTAAATACTATATTACAAAGTGCCGCCACTTGCTTTTTTGACTTCATTCATACTAAAATTGCTAATTTTCTGGCATGAAAGTCTGACATATCTGGTCAGTTCAGTTACCAGCTTCACAAATAAATATTACAAATTCATACTACTGTTTAATTACAAAAAAATTATTTTGTAGTGTGAAAAAGATGTTCAATGTGTGGTTTTGATAATTTTGTTATATTTTGACACAAAAAAAAAAATCGCCTTTTTAATGAGAGGGGCTTCTGAACGCAACCTTTGTCAAGATCCAAAAATTTGAAATCATGGTCTATATGATGTATATACCGGCAAATATCTGTACTTGGTTTTAGTCAACTGGAAAGAAGGTAGCATTGGTTGCACTCAATAAAAGAATTGTCCTAAAAAATCCATACAGGTAGTTTCTATCAATATGAATAAAACACAGGTGAAATGTCTGTCAAACCAATTACATGTTACATTCATTAATAAATTGGTTCACACGTCAGTGGAAAAAAAACAAAACCCTGAAGCCAAGACTGAGTCTCATGAGTATTTATTACTTCTGGATATGCTCAGTGGACACTTTTCCGAGGTGACGTGGCTTTAGAGTTTATTCTGTTGATAATATTATTGATTGATTGAGTCCTAACTTTGTAAATTGAGAAGAATTTTGATTGTTTTTATGTTTTCAGATTTTTTTAATAAATGTCCCGCAGAATGTACCCAAGACCAAATAATGAGCCATATATATTCATTCATTCATTCATCTTCTTCCGCTTGTTGCGGGTCGGGTTGCGGGGGCAGCAGCCTAAGCAGTGAGGTCCAGACATCCCTCTCTCCAGCCACTTCCTCCAGCTCTTCCGGGGGGATGCCATGGCGTTCCCAGACCAGCTGAGAGACGTAGTCCCTCCAGCGTGTTCTGGGTCGACCCCGAGGTCTCTTCCCGGTTGGA
>JAQMYF010000014.1:6202787-6213289 GCA_030014195.1 Neosilurus mollespiculum | reverse complement strand
GAGAGAGAGAGAGAGAGAGAGAGAGAGAGAGAGAGAGAGAGAGAGTGTGTGTGTGTGTGTGTGTGTGTGTGTGTGTGGCTTGGTGCATCAAAGAAAGGGCCCAAGCTGATAAAAATAGTTTGCTGTTATAAAAAGTTCCACTCTTCTAGAGAGGCTTTCTATTAGATATTGGAATGTACCTGTGGGGATCGGTGTTCATTCAGAAATTAGAGCATTTGTGAAGTCGGGCAGTGATGGCAGGTGAGGAGGCCTGGAATGTAACCAGTGGTCCCCAGATATTCAGTAAGGTTGGAGTCAGGACTCTGTGTAGGCCACTCAAGTTCTTCCACACTAACCTTACAAACTATGTCCTGATAAACCTTGCTTTGTCCACAGAAGCATTATTGTTTTGGAACAGATTTTTATAATGTTACAGTATATAAACTCCACAGTTTATGAGCACTGTTGGGGTGTAAAAAAGAGGTAGGGTGCATCCAAGAGATGAACCTTGAAGGAATCATGTTTCCAAGTTCATCAAGATCTGCTACAATGGTGCATCAATCTCTGTTATGCTCAGTTAAGATTAGTTAAGTTCCCAGCTTCTATCACGATTGGCGTCAAATCATAATACATCGTACTAACTGTGGCAAAATTTTTGACAGTCATAAATTCAGTTACAATCAATGTAATCATCACAAATCCACCAATTCCCTCAAGATCATCATGAATCCAGCAAGTTCCCTCAAGATCATCACTTTTCGATCCCACGACCCCCCACACTCCTCAGGATTCTCTCAAACTGGGGAATGACGGACAACGTGGCCCCAGTGTAAACCCAGGGTAAGACACAAAATTGTTTGGAGTTGACTTGATGTCTGTGATGTTGCATCAGAAGCAGCTGCAGATGAATGGAGAGCCTGCCAAAATGTAAAAATGAACTCTGTAGAAAAACTCTTATGTGTAAGCAGATATGTCTCACTGGAGACTCTAAATCTTCACAAAATTCAAATGGCCTACTTTAAATTTGGACAAGTTTGTTTCCAGTTTATTAATTGTTGCTTCTTCTTGCTGTATGCATTTAGCTTCCAGAGCACCTGTACATGAATTGTGATGTAACTAAAAGAAAACAATTTATATTTTAGGCCTATTGTATTAAATAGATCAGAACATTAAAAACATGACCACTGACAGGTGAAGTGAACAATATTGATTATCTTTATCATTGAAGAAAGTGAACAGTCAGTTATAAAAGGAAAAATGAGAGCATAATAATCTGAGTGACTTTGACAAGGGCCACATTGTTATGATTAAATGACTGGTATGCAGGGGTAATTACCTACCAAAGGTGGTAGAAGGAAGGACAACCAGTAAACTGGCAAAAGTGTCATGGGTTACCAAGGCTCAAGGTGTCAGAACACACAGTCCATTGCAGTTTGCTGCATATAGGGCTGCCAAGTGGCAAGTCAATCAGGTGATATTAATGTTATGGCTAATTGGTGTATACACACACACACACACACACACACACACATACACACGCACAGCACACACACACACACACACACACACAGCACACAAAGATACAGTATATTGACTTTTTGCAAAACATTTCATTAATTCATTTGCCGAACCGCTTAATCCTACGAGGGTCAGGGGAAGGCTGAAGCCAATCTTAGGTGAAGGTGTGGTACACTGTACCTGAGCCAAGGCACACTACACCAAAGATAATTTAGAACAGCCAGCCTAATGGGCATGTCTTTGGACTGTACGGGGAAACTGGAATACCTTGAGGAAACCCACACAAGCATAAGGAGTGCATGCAAGCTCCAGACATAAATGCACATGCCAACCCTGGGACTCAAACCAGGACCTTCTTGCAGTGAAGTGGAAGTGCTAACCACCACGTCACTGTGCTGCCCCATGCAAAACATTTGTCCACACAAAATTTTTCTAATGAAAAAATTTAATATTACTAGCCTTAATAGACAGGTGCCTGGTTGGTCAATTGATCACAGAGACTGGAACCCAAAACAATGTGACAATTTCACTGTTTAATTATAATAAATAGTGCACACGGCAGCCATAGTCTTTTGGTTTGGGACCAAAAGGTCACTGGTTCTATTCCCGGACCAGCAGGAATATGTGTGGTGGAGGACCTCCCACGTTTCCCCTTCCTCTATCTACACCTAACCTCTGGCTGCTTTCTGGGTGCCACAATGTGGCTGGCCAGTGCTCCTGTGTGTGCGATTTAATTTTCTTTAGGTGAATACATTTTGTTTGTTAAACCAAAGACCATCCAAATGGGGAACTTTTTAATAAAAATGCCTGAAGGAGGAGCCTTATGTCGAGCCTTTAGAGAGGTTGACATAGTCATGATCAAGTCCAGCTTCCTCAGGGAAGGTCTTCATGCTGGTATTCTTCCAAAGAAGGTGTCATGTCCAAAGGATTTTTCTTGCTTGATTGAAAACAGAATCCTGTTTTAAGTCCCCAGTTATACTCAAAAAGAGCCATTTTTAACCACCTCTGACTGATTGCGGGAGTGCAATCATCTTCATGGAAGAGAACAAACAAAATATAACAAACAAATATCCTCCCTCTGAGTATTGAGAAGTCCATAGCTTCATCTTGATGGATTGCTTGAACCCATTTCTTCTGTTTAGATACATCACTGGGAAAGTCAAACTAGGGTACAATTGCCTTTGTTTCTTAGATTTAGAACAATGATACTTAGATGAAGCCTCCACCATTGTTGTTGTGTTTTTGCTGCTCATTTCCTCAAAAACAAATGCTTCCACACTCTGCAACCTGGAAGTATGAAAGGGGAGTATTAATAACAACATCAAAATCTGCCTGTACACATGAATTTACTTTGACTTTTTGACTCTAATCATAGTCTATTTGTTCCTCAAACATTTTCCAAGGTGCCAATTAGTCATAGCCATGATGTATTTGAATAAGAGTAAGTTAAGGAAGACAAATGAGGATCCAGACCTTCAGCAAAAGCCATAACTAGATCATTTAAGGACCTGGCGTGAAACGAAGCACCTGAAAACACTCAGCATTTTTTACTCCGCAACCTCAATAAGTGCTTCTTTAACTCCCGGATAGGCCGTCATGTGGAGAACATGTACAGACCCTGCGCACAAAAGCTCAGCTTGGCGTTCAGGCGGTCAACCACGAAATAAATAATTGCATGCACGGCTCCTCCAACCTAATAATTACATGCTGGAAATGACGGAGTTTTGGTTTTCCATGGACTCGACATGCAAAAAAAAAGACAAACTTGAAAACTTAAAAAAAGAATGAAAAGAGAAAATATTCCTTCTCCTTCTTACATTCTTCCACTCCAATTCCATATGATTTAATCCGGAAGCTCTGTGAAACAAGACTTTGAGTTCCCACTTCTCTAGACATTGACTCTGGATCGTACTACAGTACAAGCTCAAAGAACAATGCTCTCAGAGCCCAGTGGCTGGTGAAGAGGTCAAGAAGGGCAAGCTGAGCGTGCAGCTCCGCTCTGATTGATTTTATGCATGTTAGGAAGAGCAGTTTCCGACCACAAGCACATTGTTTTTCATTTCAGTGCTAACAGGGCTCTGTGTTCTCAGAGCCATTCTCTCAGCGCACATCCGGTGATTTTAGATGTGCAGAATGTTTACCTTTGGAAATTATTTGCAGTGGTGACGTGGGAGGAGGGTGTTGAGGGAAACATGTAGTCCGTGGTCCATGTATGTGTTTGCATTGCATGCCTCTATGTTTGTGTTCATGCACTTTATGTGTGTATTGCATGGTGTGAACTGTGTGCTGCAGTCTCTGCGGTGTATGTGGTTTCAGTTTCCACATTACCCCATCTCTCAGTGTTGCTACTGGCTCACACTCTCAGTACCCTTCTACTGCCAGATATCTGGAAAAGTAGCAATGACTCACTTTTCAGGCTACATTTTTTTTCTTTCTTTTTTAAAAATTTATTTTAGGCTGCATTGCCATTATAATAAGATTTTCTAAAGGCACAATTATGTTCTGCCCTCAGTCTAAAGAAAAGTGGGCGCATGAGTACAAGCGATATGTAAACGCAAGCCATGGTCTCAATCTCTCATTCCATCAGCACTGTTTATGTTCACTGCCTATGCTTGGATTTTATTGCTCCTCTGATTATCAGGCTTTGCTTCCGAATCTAAAGGCAGTCTGTCACATCACACCTCATGATACTTAAACTTGGTAATATCTTTAGAGTGTCTCTGAAAGAAAGGGGACATTTCCAGTTATTACGTAAATGCAATATTGATGGATTAATGAAGGGGTTTGATTCCTAATCTCAACCACCATCTTTTTTTCTTTTTTTGATGATTTGAGCCCTGCGATGGCCTGGCGAGCTGTCCAGGGTGCACTCTGCCCTCGCCCAGAGTCGGCCAGCCTTTCCGCGACCTTAATTAAGATTAAGCGCTTCAGAAAATGAATGAATGATGAATGATTTGATTTCACTGTTGAGTTCACGTGTCAATTTTGGAATTAATGGAAACAAACAGCCTATCGTTCCTGCTATTGACTGAGATTAAACGAATGACCTGCAATGTAATATTCCATTTGTCATTATTGATTTCAGTGGTTCCCATTGTGGAGTGCAGGAACTCCAGGGGTCTGTGAAGCATAGCCAGATTGTCTGTGATTTCATTTCTTTTTATTCATTCATTTCTTTTATTGGTATTTTGTAACGGGAAATCATAACCCACCATAATCAAAACTTATTAAAATGATTGTTTAGTTCACATGTGTATTAGGCTGCTTAACTAAATTAAATGGGTTTAGTTCAAACCACAATAACTCGAAACATGAACATCTATAATTATCTACACATCTATAAATAATTTCAACTTGGACCAAATTTATTCTGGAGCATTCATGAATAGAAAACTCCACGTCTTTAAATAAATAGACAAAACATTATTATATACATATAAATGGTTTTCTTGAAATAAATGAGTACTGGCATGGTAGTGCAGTGGTTATCACCATCAAATCACAGCAAGAAGATTCTGGATTTGAGCCGTATATCTGACTGGGACTTTTCTGGAATAAGTCTGCATGTTCTCCCTGTGCTTGCTTGGTTTCCTCTGGGTACTCGGGTTTCTTCCCACAGTCCAAAGACATGCAGATTTGGCTGAGTAGCATTATTAAAAGTAGCTAAATTGGCAACAGGTGTGAATATGATTTTTTTTGTTTGTTTGTTTCTCTCTTAGTACCTGATAAATTGGTGATTTATATCAGGTGCACCCTTATTCCCACTCGAAGTCAGCTTAAATTGACTTTTCAGCTTCCTCTGTGACCCTGACAGATAAGTAGTGTACATATGGATGGATGGATAGATGGATGGATGAATGAATGGATGGAGAGAAATCTACAAAAGGCTTGATGAAGCCTGCTTTTTCTTACTGAAAATCTTTCTTACAGGATAGTACTTCGAACAAAAGTAAAAATGTTTCCTTGCCCTAAAAATGTTGTCACACTTGTTGTATTTGTATTTTCTTTTTGTACTGTGATATTTCCAGTTTGATAATCAATGTCATAAAATTGCTAAAACCATGAATTTTTTTTTTAGTAAATAAAAGAACCACCTACATTTATGTGAAATGGCTTGGATTGTTTTTCACTTGTAAGTTAGGCACACAGTAGTTTTATAATATTCATAAACATATGCACAACAAACATGACATCATTAAAGGATTATTCATTCATTCATTCATTCATTCATTTATTCATTTTCTTAACTGCTTATTACTAATTAGGGTCACGAGAAGGCTGGCGCCCATCTCAGCCGACTCTGGGTGAGGGTAAAGTGCACACTGGACAGCTCGCCAGGCCATCGCAGGACAGAAACACGCTGATGGCAATGCAACCTACTCTTTACAAAAGTCAGCAATGGTTCTTTTACATGCCTCTCACCACAGACATTGAACAACATGGCTGGTCTTTGCTAACTCACCTAGCTTCACTGGCAGCTTTAAAGAATTATATGTTGTAAAAAAAAAAAATAAATAAAAAATTCATAAGCAGCCATTCAAATGAAAAGCATGGATTGAAGCCTTGTTGCAAAAACAAACACGACATTGGTAACATTCTTGCTTGAAAAAGGAATAACCTGGAGAAAATTATTTGTCAGAAGTGCAATGAACCTAAAGCAGAGATTTACCATCCCACCAAATGTGTACATTTAGAAAAATCAAGCACAGCTGAAGCTCCGTCCCAGCAAGCGGCCATTCTAAAAGTTTAACTCTGTGCATCAGTGCATCACAGGCTTGTGTGTAATGCAGGAGGAATGTTTCAATAACTTAGCGTTTATGGTAATAACCGTGTATGATATACATTATTATCATCACTACAATTATTTTTACTATCATCACAATTTTGACATGTTTATCAGTGCTGTTAACATTATATAAGCAAAAATGTTTTGAATAGATGGCAGAGAATATTTACTAGGCTTTTTTAAGTTTTCCCTGGATGACTAACCTGAATAACACCAAAGGCAGAGATCTGATTTCTTGAATCAGGCCTGAATAATAAGGGGGTCATTGCAAAACTTATTTAGAGCTAATTGCTATTTATTATGGATAGCTGTCTTGTTATTTGAGGTACAAATATTTCATTGCTAATATCCTAGGACACTATTTAGTCATAGTGTTAAAATATACCTAAATATTGAAATCAAGTAGAGTGTAAGTGTTGTATTTGCTGTTCTACAGAACTAGACAAGAGCACTCAGAAAGCGCAAACTTTCACCATGGCAAAAATAAATAAATAAATAAATGACAGAAAGTATACAGCACCTACTTCTAGGCCTGCTGTAATATCACATTTAAAAAAAATTGGCTTATCTTAAAATGTTTTTTAAAAAATCCTTAAAAATATCCTGGATCCAGAATTTGTTCTGAATGAGCTCCAAAATCTAACAAAGTCTTCCTTGTCCAAAGCCCCACCTCCTGTAGAAATTTTATGAAAATCTACACATATTTTTTTGTTTAACCCTCCTAATAAAAATATTCTTCTGTGACATTAATATCAATCCATCTTCCGCTTCTCCGAGGTCAAGTTGCAGAGGCAGACAGAGCTGGGATGGAAACCAAGGCATCCCTCTCCCCAGAGACATTCTCTCACTCCTCATGGGGGAATCCTCAGTAGGGAGTGGTGGTATTTTGCAAAAGTCAATTTTCAAAATATGTAGAGGGTCAATCTGAATAAGGAAATGTCAAGGTTTAGTCAAATGCTACCCAAACACCCCCCGTTCATACCCTCTGAAGATAAATAATTTTTACGCATGTCAAAAGAATCATTATTTTGTTGTTTTGAGTGGGATTTCTGTACCTTTTTAGATATAATTATCAACCTGATCCCAATAAATATAGCCAGCAATGTCATGCTGTATCAGACACTTCTTCTTTTGCAAGACTGGTATTGGTGGAAAGTGAAACAAGCCATTTATATGCATATTTTAGCTAAAAAATGCAAACATAAATACTTATTTGAAGTGGCAGTTTATGCACTAACACTGATAATAGTAACAGGTCTATGTTTGCAGGTGAATGATGGCTGCTAGTACATCATTCACAACATCAGAAGCCAAAAAGACCCTAGGTGCTGTAGATTATTTTCAGAAACCTGACTTTCCAAATGGCATGCTACCTACGTGCAAAGATGTAATTCAGAATATAATGTATCTCCCGAGGCCCAAGCAAGCTGGTCAAGCACAGTGATTAAGAGATGCAGCAGCTCAGTTAGTAGCAGAACTGCTTCAGGAGCACTGGCTATTCTGCAGCCTTTACACTATCCACACAAGGCACATCAAGAAACTTTCTCTATTTTGAAACTTTATGGTGACTTTGTCATTCTTATTCAGACACGAAAAAAACCCACCAAAATGACAATTTCTTGTTGAAAGCGGCAGCTTCCAAGAACTTCAGTGCGACAACAAACAGCAAAGAATGTCACATGTTCCATTATCCATGTAACATTCATAGTTTAGCTAGTGATTATGTCTCACTATATACTTGCATTACAGATGTATGTTCATTTGCTTTCAACCTCTCAAACATTTTAATAAATCTTGCATTTGCATTTATCTGATTCAGCGCCTGACAGTATTCTGGGTTTCGGAGACATATAATTCCATGACTAACTAAAAGTGGATCCGTTAATAGTTTAACTCAAATCTAATATGTTCCAAACAGGTGCACTGGATCCAAAATGGAGTAGAAGCTACTAATATTTATTTGGAAGTAGTTATGTGTCAGGATACAGTAAACTTCCTCAATGCTTAAGTTCCTGCAGTGGTGAGCAAATAAACTGAGTAAGAATCATAAACTTTAAATATTCACATTTTCACCACTACATGCTATTGTACGAAAGCTCATTCATCAAAAAGCATCAAATCAGTGTAGTAGGTCTTCTGACAAGAAACTCGAAGCTTGCCAGAAGATGCCATCCAAGTATAATGTGAGTATCCAGAACATGCGAAGATGGAATTGTTGGTTTTTATTTAATATAAGCTGAAATCATGTAACCACCAGATGTAGGCAATCCTGACAAAACTGAGATAAGTGCATTAAAAACATGTGGGTGTTTATTTTGAAAGAAGGAGGATTAAAAGAGCATTTTCTGGAAATTCTGGAGAATTTTGATGTGTTGCATGTGTCAAAAGTTTCTGAGGTCAGGTAAAGGTTTGTTGTTACATATCATACTTTTAAAGAAAAATCAGTTTATTTGCATTTAATTTTGTGGAATGTCCATTAAATAAATTCCTGTTATAATTTACATAGTAGCAATTATAAACAATGATACCCCATGCAACCTGACATGTCATGAAGTTACAACAAAATACGAGAGAAAAAAGCTTGTCATGTTAATGAGACCCTCATCCTCAGAATCACCTGTTATGGAAAATGTAAAGAACCAGCCTCTGACTCTTAAACAACAATGACCAGTGTAAAGAGGCTTCTTCCATGAATATTTCAATTATTTATAAAAATGTACATTTATCTCTATAGTTTTTGGCAGATACCCTCATAGAAATGATTTGAAGAAAAACAAAACATCCTCATGCTGGTTCACTAGGTCAGGGAAAAAGGGTGCTATTTCAATCATTTCTTTTCTGACCTGTTTAATCCTAATTAGGGTCGCGGTGAGGCTGGCGCACATCTCAGTTAGGTACACCCTGGACAGCAGTTATAAAAACCATTCAAGCAATGTTGGATGACTGTTAGGGATATACAGAGGGAAAAGGATCCACATGCAGACAGAAGAGATGTAGAGCACAATATTTAATAAATAAACAGTCAATCAAAAATGGCAGGCAAACTCGTGGTCAATAAACAGGCAGTGGTCAGAGATATCCAGGAAGTCAAACACAATGACAGAGGCATCCAAAAATCACAACAGCAGGCATGAATGGTCAAGGAACAGACAGGGTAAAAAAAAAAACTACTAGGCAAGGATATATAACCTGGAAAGACTCAGTAGAAAACTCTGGCACAATCTGGCAAGGCTTTTGGGGAAATGCAGGACATATATACACACAGAGTGAGGCAGGCAACGAGACACAGGTGAGCACAATAATTGGGATAAGGAGAGCCAAAGGGGACAAAAAGAAGATGGAAATCCAAAGGGGACAAAAAAGAGGCACATAATACAACACTGAGTTAACTGGCAGGAGTCCTAACAGATGACATGAGGGAGTACAGAGCAGGCTGTGATAAGTGCTATACATTAGATTAGTGCCATTTTGGCTTGGTAGGCAAGAATCAGTACCCAGGTTTTATCCAGGGAGCCAAAAGAAGCCAGTGAAGCAATGCATTGATGTTGGAGGACTTGGGAAAGATAAAAACAAGGCATTCTGAACTATTTGCAGAGGTTGAACAGCATAGGTGCAGAATTGTCTGGATCATGTTGCAGTAGTCCAATCTCGAAATGACAAGGTCCTAAACAAACACCTGAGTGGCTAAAAAATATGCTTCCTCCTGATGTTGTCAAGTACATAACTGTCATGAGCATGTCTGCTTAACAATGTGAGACAAGAAGGACAGTTGAACATCCATGCAGGGGTAGATGGTGTGATCTGAGAGCTGATTAACTCTGGATTACTCTGGATAGTGGATTAAGTTTTAGCTGATGACTTGCCGTCTAGGATGAGATGTCTGCTAGCCATGCTGAGAACCAATCAGAAACACGAGTATCTGTGGGAGGAAAGGAGAGAATGACTTGAGTGTCATCAGTATAGCAGGAGTTGAAAATTCACATGATGATATGACCTCACCAAGAAAGCAGGCATAGAGGGGAAACAGAACAGTACCAAGCACTTACACTTGTGGGACACCAGTGGAAAGTTTGCACATGTGGAGCTCCTGCATGTCACCTACCATGTTCCATTACTCATGAGGATCTGAGTGCAATACAATGAAATTGTAGTATTGTTATTTTTTCCCACATACAATATATATATATATATATATATATATATATATATATATATCATA
>JAQMYF010000014.1:6159626-6179114 GCA_030014195.1 Neosilurus mollespiculum | reverse complement strand
AGAGAGAGAGAGATAGAGAGGGATGAGAGATTGTGTGTGTGCGTGTGAGAGAGAGGTGTGTGTGTGTGTGTGTGTGTGTGTGTGTGTGAGAGAGAGAGAGAGAGAGAGAGAGAAAGAAAGAGAATGTGTGTGTATGTGTGTGTTTGTGTGCGAGAGAAAGAGATAAAATGTGTGTGAGAGAGATAGAGAGAGAATGTGTGTGTGTGTGTGTGTGTGTGTGTGTGTGTGTGTGAGAGAGAGAGAGAGAGAGAGAGAGAGAGAGAGAGAATGGGGAAAGCCTGCTCTGTGTTTGGTTTCCATCAGCTGCTTGTCATCCAGATGGAGGTCTAGACTGCTTACTGACCAAACAATGTTTATGCAGTACTTGAGTCTCATCAGATCTTGTCTTTTCCTTAACATCTATGACATCTGAGCAGCTGGTAATAGTAATCTTAGTACAGGCATGGTATTGCATAGGAAGTATTTTAAGGATTTTAATTTCAGATGAAAATGTAAGAAAATAATGTGTATGAAAGCTTTTTATAGTTAAGTGTACACTACAAAAAATAAAATAAAATAAAATAAAAAATAATAAAAAAATAAACCATTCAGCCTAGAACATTAAACAGTTCTTTAGTTTGCCCCTTTGGGGGAAGGAGAGCGCTTCAAATACAACCACTTTATGAACCTGAGAATGTTTTATGAACGTTTAGCTATCCAAAAAATACACACAATGAACCCTTTTCTTCAGTCAGTATATGGTTAGATCTGAGGTTATAACTTCTTGCAATTTTATTTATATAAAATCAAAGGAATTAAAAATCCAATCATAGCAAACTCATTCATTCACATTCAGAATATCTTCTAGATTATGAAGGTTCTTACTGTACCTAACACGTTGGTATTTTCTATTAATACTTTTGAGTTTTACTTCTTACATTCCGAATGAAAAGTCTCTGGGTGGCATGGTGGCGTAGAGGTTAGTATGTCTGCCTCACAGCAAGAAGGTCCTGGGTTTGAGTCCCGGGCTCGATGAGGGTGTTTCTGTGTACAGTCTGAATGTTCTTTTCTTGCATGTGTGGGTTCACCAGTTTTCCTCCCATAGTCATGTGTGGGAGACATGCACTAGACTAATTAGTTGTTCCAAATTGCCCCTAGGTGTAAGTGTGACTGTGAATGGTTGTGCGTGTGTTGGCCTTGCGATGGTCTATCGAGCTTTTTAGGGTGTTTCCCCCGCCTTCACCCAGAGTCAGCTGAGATGGGCTCCAGCCTCCCTGCTACCCAAATAGAATTGAAAAATGAATGGATGGATGAAAAGTCTTTGCATGGCACAGTGGTGTAGTGGTCAGTACATATGTAGCCAGAAGGTCCTGGGTTTGAGTCTCGGGCTTGGTGAGGGTGTTTGGAGTTTGCATGTTCTCGCAGTGCTCCCTCTGTGTTTCCTCTTTGTACTCCAGGTTTCCTCCCACTGTCCAAAGACTTAATAATGCACTTTATGTTAATTGGTTGTTTCAAATTGCTCCTAGGTGTGAGTGTGAATGGTTGTGTGCGTGTTGACCCGACGATGGATTGGCGAGCTGTTCAGCTTTTCCCCCTTTCACATAGAGTCCAGCCTCCCTGCGACCCTAGTAGTATTAAGCAGTTTGGCAAATCAGTGCATGAATCTCTTTCTATTCACATTTTTTCTACACAACAAGCTGTACATTTCTCTATAAACTGACTTATTAGTTTCAAAAGGACTAAATCTAAATCTAAACATTTCCAGATGTGATTAAACAAAGGAGACAGGAATTTGTCACTACAATCACTTTTTGTTTATGTAAGCAGTTTGTACTGTCACACATGAGATATGAGCAGTCAGAGTATAATTTGTGTAACATATCATCATGCAAGCTCACATCTGAAAATATTAGGAGTAAAAGTGGTGTTAGTTTGCCTTAGCTAATGTTTGCTCATGTTCTTGGTGAAAGGAGCATTAATTTATCACCAGTAAATAAAATTAGCACAAGATTTATGGAAGGTATTTTATTGTTTTGTGAATTTTTTTGCTGCCGATTTACTTTGATGCATGAAATTATTTAAAAAATAGATGCAATTAACTTTAGACTTTTTAGGGGTGGCATGGTGGCGTAGTGGGCAGCATGTCCTCCTCACAGCAAGAAGGTCCTGTATCCGAGTCCTGGTCTCAGCGAAGGCATTTCTGTGTGAAATTTGCATGTTCTCCCCATGCTTGTGTGGGTTTCCTCCAGGTACTCCAGTTTCCTCCCACAGTCCAAAGACATGCACGTTAGGCTTACTGGCTGTTCCAAATTGCCCCGAGGTATGAATGTGAATGGTTGTTAATGTGGGTTAGTCCTGGGTTGGACTGGGGAGTTGTTCAGGGTGTACCCCGCTTTAGCCCGGAGTCGGCTGAGATAGGCTTCAGCCTCCCCACAACCCTAGTAGGAGTATGCGGTTTGGCAAATAATTGAATGAATGAATGAATGAATGAATGAATGAGAAGGTTTAGCACCTCTGGGTTGATGTAGGTATCATGTCCCGTTTGGGGCATGCATTGTCCAGTTTTCCCTTCTGCACATACTTCATTACAGTTTTCCTATCTGGCTGTTTTACATATATATTCACATTGCAAGGGCTATTTTGCCATGGATATCACCCAACGGAGCAGTTTGTGTACCTTCACCCATGAGTAATTTTGGTTATTTTGCGTGGCTCACAATACCTAGAACATTCTGGACAACACCCAACTGTTCGCTCCAGCCCATATTCTTGGAGTGGGGGGCTCACACAATTTTTCATGCCACTGACCCTGTCCCCTGCAAAGCATCTCTCCATCAGCACTGTGATGAGTTTTCCAGACTGCAGAATACACAGTAGGAAAGTTGGCATGGATCAATAGATGTTTGGTTTCACCATTCTTTTTGTGTTAAAACCTCCAAGAAAAATCGCATGCATATTAGTGGACGGCATGTAGAGTGAAGTGCAAGAACGGTTCAGTGCTAGGAAGGATGAATTCCAGGCATGTGAATTTTATTAGAAGCAAATCTGCTGGTGCATAATCCTAGCCGATGGGCAGTATCGGGCCTCATTAGCATCAGAGCAGCTCCACATGTAAACATTTGTGAAGGAAGAGAAGGATGAGTGAGAGACAAGCAGATGTGGAGAAGTGTTCTGTCCATCACAGATGGGAATCACATACAGCTGCGATCTTTGATTTTTACCTTAAACGTGTTTATGATGTGGAGCTATTCTGAGTTTTCATCTGAGAGTTTTTGTTCAAGTCTCTTATGGTTTTCATTCTGAGATGATTCGAGACTTTGGATCATCTGTTTCAGATCTGAGTACCACCATGTCTTGAGTCAATGGAGTTTTAAAGTCATGGCTCATCTCACGGGAATACAATGTCAGTAGGGCTGATTCAATTGTTCCACTTATAGATTTCTTGACTTGAGGGTTCTCTGTTGACCTGGTGGACTTTTGGCCTTTTAGAGGTGGGGGATTCTACAAAACGTCTTAAGTAAGGAAAGTAATACAGGATCAGATTTGTCACTGTTAATAGAGATCTTTGGTAATAATATGGGGTCAGGGAATAGCCAATGATTTTTTTTCTTGATTCTTTAAATCTGTCTTTGGTTGGGACCTTCACCGCTGTTGATCTGAGGGTGGTTGTATGTCAGCGTGGCTGTGGTGAAGCTCCTGCAGCTTGCTTCTGGGCCAAAAGCAATGCAATGTCTCATTTTGGACAAACAGAGCCAGCAGCCAGGGTACTGAGGTTTATTTATCTGGGCAGATGCATCTGTATACAAAAAAAAAAAAAAAAGCAGCTACTGCTTCATGACTCACTGATATTAGTGGGAGTATTACATCCCTGTGCCACATTAGGGCTTCAAAAATAAATGAATGCAGCTTGTCTTTGATTTGATGTTGTATTACCTCTGCCAAGGAGTTGTTTTCACCGGTGTGGGTTGGTTTGTTTGTCTGTCTGTTAGCGTCTAAATGCAGGGAATTTTAAAGATTTCTTAGCGCGGGTGAGGTAGTCATCCGAGTTACTGTGTCTGGACCATACCGAAGCGTAACTTCCAGGCTTGCGTTTGACGGTATAATCCCATTCCTTTACCTTTCTGTACAACTTTTAGGCCAATTATTACAAACATAATCCAATTATGAATACTTCCTCATCCGAGCACAGGCCTCTTATTCAAGGCAGGCCCTATACAGAATGCAATCATATAAAAGGCATTTTACGTACAATTTGCATTGTAGGGCTGAATTGCTGAATTTCTTGCAATGCCATATGGGGGTACTGAACGGCCTTGGCTGAGGTCTGCGCTCTATGAGAGCTTTTCTAGTTCCCTATGATTCCTTTTGATGCAAGAGTGAAGTTGAAAAAATAAATCAATTTCAAAGTCTTGCCAGTGAGTCACTAAAGTTTTTTGATGCTGTGCTTAAGAAATCAAGCAAAAATCACAAAACTTGAATCAATCAGTGAAAAAAAAAACCTTCACTGCACTTAGTATCATTTGCATCATATAGACTTTCTCTTCCTTAAATCTCTTATTATTTAATACACTGATTCACTGATTTTTCACACACGTGTGAGCTATAAATGGTCTCTGGTTTTCATAGCTATGGAACTCATTTTTCTGGAGAATATTTCAAAAGAAAAAAAGATCAAAGTGAGGATTTGAACAATGAACAAAAAAAAAACAAAAAAGATGGCCTGATCTTTTAAAGTTAGGGGTTCGGATTGTTTAACCTGTCTGACTGTCATAACAGTTGCTACAGCGCCTTATAAGGATGCGGATGAGGTCATCAGTGTGGCTCAATTCATCTAGTGTTTACATGCACACATGTACCACTAATGTCTGACATTCTTATAATCAGCATGTTATTCATTCATTCATTTGCCAAACCACTTAATCCTACTAAGGTCTCAACTGACTCTGGGTGAAGGCGGGGTACACCCTGAGCAGCTTACCAGTCCATTACAGGGCCAACACACACAACCACTCACATCTAAGGAAATTTGAAACAGATTACTTTGCCTAGAGTGCATGTCTGTGGGAGAAAACCAGAGTACCCGGAGGAAACCCATTCAGGCACACACAGAAACACCCTCACCTAGCCCGGGACTCAAACCCAGGACCTTCCTATGGTGAAGCAGATGTGCTAACCACTACGCCACCCTGCCGCCTACCATGTTATTGTCATTACCCTTTTTTTTCTATCTGTTGAATATTTTCTTATGCTACACAAATTAAATTAAGTCCAGTCAATGTGAGCTCATGGATTTTGTAGATGTATTAGTGTCTCCCATGAGTCTTAGAAGTCTAAAAAGAAAGTTCTCAGTGAATCTTTTTGTAGTTCATGTTTTCCCACAATGCCATTTAACTACCTGCTGGTACGAGCACCAGTGGACGTTAGCGTTACTTCATTTCCACCTAAAGAGAGCAATGCAGCAGCACTCTAGTGCTTTATTCTGTCCAGCTTTCTCTCACCTCCTCATATGTACGTGCTGTTCAAATCCCAGTTCTGCTGTTAACACTATCATGCTGGCCATCTCCTAGATTACCACTTTAAATCTAGCAATTGCCATCTGAACTTCTTCTGCAATGGTTTTCTCATTAACATATATTGGATGGGTGACACAGTCACGTAGTTGTTAACACTCTCACCTCACAGCAAAAAGGTCCTGGGTGGGTTCTGTGTGGAGTTTGCTTGGACTCCCTGTGCTTGTGTGGGTTTCTTTCAGGTGCTCCGGTTTCCTATCACAGTCCAAAGACTTGTACACTGGCTGCTCCAAATTGCTCTTGGGTGGGAATGTGAGTGTGAATAGTTGTATGTCAGTGTTGGCCTGGAGATGGATTGCTGAGCTATCCAAGGCGTACCCCACCTTCACCTGGAGTTGGCTGGGATAGCCTTCAGCTTCCCTGAGACCCTAAACAAGATAAATTGGTACAGATATTAAAATGAAAATGATTCTGGACGTCAACAGTAAAACCTGACCAATATCTAATATATCTCAGATGTCCACTGCTTGACACACACCAAGAGATTTACTAAGAATTACTAAGGACAGCACAAATAACTCAATACATACATGTATTGTATGTGTCTCAGAGTTGACTTTTCATCTAAATATCTACAAATTCTAATTCAAGCACACAAAGAGAAAAAAATCATACATTTTTGGTAATGTTATGAATCATCTTTGGATGTTGTTTATTCAGACATGTCAGACTGTTATCACTTATATTCAGTCTTGGCTGAGAGAGAATACAGGCAGAAGGTGAATGCTAACAGGAGGGAGATTGAGAGAAAAATCAGGAGAGAGACAGGTCAGAGATGAGATCCTGTGAGAATATCCTGTGTGTGTGTGTGTGTGTGTGTGTGTGTGCATGTGTGTGTGCATGTGAGCGAGAGAGAGAGAGAGAGAGAGAGAGAGAGAGAGAGAACCAAGGGTCAAATTAATCAACTTTCCGAAAGCCTTTATAGTAGCGCACTATGCTTTTAATATCCGGCGGCATCTCAGTCCTGGCTCTCACCGAGGGTGTTTCTGTGTGGACTTGTTCTGTGTGCATGTTCTCCCTGTGATGGCATGGGTTTCCTCCAGGTACTCTGGTTTCCTCCCACAGTCCAAAGACATGCACTCTGGGTCAATTGGTCATTTCAATTTGTCCCTAAGTGTGGATGTGAGTGTGAATGGTTGTGTGTTTTGGCCTTGTGATGGATTGGCAAGCTGTCCAGGGTGTACTCTGCCTTTGCCTAAAGTCAGCTGAGATAGGCTCCATCCTCCTATGACCTGATTGCAGTGATATACAAAAGGGTAACTTTTATTTTCTCACACTATCTTCTTACATACAGTGAAGGTGTTGGTATGTACTGGATAAGAACGAAAAAAAAAAAAAAAAAAAAAACAATTAAATTAAGATCAGCATTAGTTAACATGTCTAGTGTCTTTCAGTGTGCAATGACATCAGCCTTGTCACCAAAGTAGCACAGCTTTGATGGTACTGCAGCCAAACAAGAAAGAAATTCAAAGTGAGTGGAGGTGAAATGTAGGAGGAAGACATAAAAAACAATGGTTTTAAAATGTCAGGCCAAGGCTAAGAAGGCTTAACTTAACTTCTCCTGTCTGCCAAGAGGCCATCATTCCTTCTTTTTGCTATAGTTTATTCAATTACTGACTTTAGTAAGTGGAAAATTAAATCCCTTGCAAGATTCAGACATCACATTTCACAATGCCATCATCAGTTAAATGGCTTAACCCCTTAAAGTCTGAGATGAATTAAACATGTTTAGTAATTTTTATTAAAACATTATTTACTGAGTCATTCGTTCTGGCCATTTAATGGAGTCTGACGACTCTTATTATAGCATTTTTTTTAAAAAGTAGGTTGCCAGATTTCTCCTTACCCCTCCCATTAACCCAAGCTTGGGACCAGCATGCACCTATGTTATGACAGTTTCATGCCTGGGCCATTCACATTAACATTCACACCTAGGGGCAATTCACAATAGCCAGTGTGCACATCTTTGGACTGTGGGAGGAAACTGGCATACTCCGGATTTCTCCCACAGTCCAAAAACATACACATTAGGAAAAGTAGCTGTTCCAACTTGACCCTTGGTGTGAATGTGAACATGAATGCTTGTGTGTGCTGCTCTGGGATGGACTGGCGAACTGTTCAGGGTGTACCCCAAATTTGCCCGAACTTGGCTGAGATAGGCACCAGCCTCCCTACGACCCTAGCGGGATTAAGCACTTCGGAAAATGAGTGAGTGAGTGATTGAGTGAGTAAGTCACAATGTTGACCATAACCAAAAACAGTTAAGTGAATTGCTAGTCATAGACATGTATTTAAATGTATCAACTGAATTACATTTACTATCAGGAAAAGAGCAGAGTGCAAAAGAATGTTGGGCTAATGTTCTATTAATGAGTCTTATTAATAAACTGTGGGGTAAATACTGAGTAAAAAATTAAATAGTATGCCAAAAATAACTCAAATTAATGAGTATTTCATTAAAATAATTGCAATGCACCCCCTACCCAGCCACCCACCCTCTCTACAATTTTTGGTTTAGGAATTCTGTGTATATGAATATTAAGTCCTACAGTCCTAAGGTTTTTTCCATCATCTTTCTACTGTCTGACTATGATGAAATGCGTCTCTATTAGAAAGGATTGGAACCTTTAAAAATTTGAAAAACTCTTATATAGTCTTGCAATCAAAGTTGTTAGCTAAAGGAAAGAAACAGAAGGTCTGCACATTCAGTAGTTTCTATCTGTCTGCTTTGTGGATTGATCCCAATCATCTGTTTTTCTGACAATGTCATTTCAGTTTCTGGGGTTGACTAAAGCATCTATTTTACCTGGATGGCACAAGTCTCTCTATTGTACAATGGGCAGACAGTTAGTTGAAGGTGAAAGAAAGCACAGACTTATTCTTTGCAAGCTAAAAAAGAAAGATGATCTTGAGAGAGATGTTTATTAGACCTCCACGTGAGTATTTGCTGTTTTAGTGTGTCCCAGGGGTCAGATGCTCCTCACTCTGGGGGTGGCTGTGCTTCAGTAGGAATTCATACTGAGTGATAACAGATTCCTTACTGAGGTATACATCCAACCACAAAACATTTGTGCTTGTTTTCAAACTGATCATGTACATAGTTTGTTATTACATGGTTGCACAATATCGAGTTACAGTAACAATGTACATATGTTGTAATTTCTGTTTTTTGGGCATAGAATATTCATGTGTATTCATGTAGAATGTTTAATACACTGCGGTGAAGATTCTTGCAATAATTGAATCATGAAAGCTAGTGAGAGTTTCAGAAGAGTTGCAAGGTTTTGTGCAAATCACCAGCTCACATTCTCTCTCTCAATCCTAAAACTGTATAACTTGGCTGCAGATTTCTGTAAATTGTTTCAGAAACTATCATCTTTGCCAATGAATACATTAAATAAAACGTGTTTTGGATGGATTGGATTTGACCCATCTCTACTTGTAGGGCTCCATGACTGTTTCAACATCAACACCAAGAGCCCCAGAGTCATAAAGGGCCCAAAGCAGGCACAGTTTGGTTACACCGTACAGCAACATGTAGCTGGTGGACAAAAATGGTAAGAAGCCATTCTTCATTAACTCTATCATTTCCTTTCTTTGTATTTTCTTTATGTACATACATTTTCTCCATTTTGGCTTGTATCTGTTGAGGTTACAATAAAATATGCACAATGTTGGTCCAGATATGGTCCAAACCTTTCCTTTCTTTCTTTCTTTCTTTCTTTCTTTCTTTCTTTCTTTCTCTCTCTCTCTCTCTCTTTCTTTCTTTCTTTTTTCTTTAGTGTTTGTAGCTGGCTTTCTTACCCCACTGTTTTCATATGAATACATTCAAATTCACTTGAATAATATTAAAAACTATTATATATAAAAAAACATTATTCTATCTTCCAACCATTATTACTTGCCAAAAACCCACAGAATACCTCCTGAAATCATGGTTTATGTGGTTAACCACTAATACATTTTGCTGTGAGTAAAATGAGCAGGCCATTTGTCATCCATCCATACAGTATGACATAATCACTGAGGATACTGGCATTCTTATTTTGTGTGCTGACCACAGGAACTGTGTCTCTGTGTTGATTACTGAGTTCATCACTACATCATACTAGTACATCATTACATCATGGTTACCTTTTAATGATTCACCAATGAACTGCAAAAAGTAAATGTACTGCAAAGTGTAGTGTAAGGAAAGCTCCTTGGTCATCCTATTTGCACCCTCTAACACCTATAATTGACTTTTAGTTTCAATTTATAAATCATGCTTTAAACAAAACAGTCTGTAACTTTCATCCCCATTCAGAGTTCTTTGTATAATTGTGTGTGTGCATATGTGTGTGTGTGTGTGGGGGGGGGTTGGGGGGGGGCGGACGACACAGTTGTGTCATCCCAATTACCACCCCAATTCTGACCTCAAATCACATCTATGAGAGGTTATGGTCTATTACTCCTGTAGACTTAATTAATCTATATGTGAATTCATGCTGATTAAAATGCACTAAAACCCCCACTGTAAATAGTTTGACTGCATTCCATTGAGTATTAGGAACAACAGGGAAGCTCATTATGTGGCTACTCATTTTGCATTAAGGAACAAATCATATATTCTGCAATTACAACTATGTCTTATACATATTTCGAGCTGCTACCCTTTAGCCTGCTGTTGATTCCTGTTTAGCAGTGCATGACTAAAATATGTATGTGTCAGTGCTTCACAAATGTGATGGTTTTACTATACAAGGCTCAGCAATGCAATTTTTAAAAGACTAAACTAGTCAATTCAGACTAACAAAAATTTCAAAATGCTTTATACTTGAAAGCTCGCCCATCCCATTTATACTCACCATTTACACTCACATTCACACCTCACATCAGGAGCAATTTGGAGCAGCCAATTAGCTTAATATGCATGTCTTTGGACTGTGAGAGGTAACCGGAGTACCTGTAGGAAACCCACACAAGCATACAAACTCCACACAGTAAAGATGCTAAAACCCTGGACCTTCTTACTGTGAAGCAGATGTGCTAACCACAACTTCATTGTGCCACCCTTGATTTGTACGTCACAACCTGAACTTACATGTTAGCATTACTAAGCCCATTACCATTCATTCATTTAGTCACCAAACTGCTTATTCCTACAAAGGCAGGCTACACCCTGAACAGCTCACCAGTCCATCACAGGACAATGCACACACACACACACACACACACACACACACACTAGAGGCTGACATTTTTCAGGAATCCCACGGGTCACAGGATTCCCGCGGGATGGGAGCCAACTTTACAATTAATCATGTGATTGGGACGATGCAGGATGAAAAAGTCAACAGGAGCAGACGGGAGCAGGAACCAACCAATAGGACAAGAAAACATACCAAAAAAAAAAAAAAAACATAGGACAGGCACCGCCAAATTGTAGTTTCCTTTCAATAAGCCTACACTGTAACACAAGTCAAAAGAACTACACAGCCCAGAAGACAACACTGCGTCTGGCCTCTGCTTTCCGCTGGAATTAAAAGAAGAACAGTACAGAATGTGAAATGTGAAGGTAATGCCTTTATGCACTGTTGTTCGTTGAGGAGAGTTCTCTTGCTTGGTGCCATTTTTTTGTTTAAGCAATTTAAAACATAAAAGTAATGTTACTATTTAAAGGAAACAAGTGCTCAATCAACTAGTAAAATTGCAACTTTATATGTTATGTTTGGGTTTATTCAACGAAGGTAGGCATGGTGTGACCCATGTACTTGTTTTTTGTTTTTTTTTACTGTAACTGACCTCCAAAAGCGCTAGAAACAGGGACTTATCAGCTGGTCCTCCATATAAAAACTCTAGGGACCACAGGCCATGTATTATTTATGTTTTGTACCATTTAATGAAGGTTTTTTGTTTGGATTAAGGCAATAAATGCCTCGTTATATTACCACAAATTAACTATTCCTGTTGCAGTATCTTTTGAAATAAAATGGCAGAACACAAAGTAATCTAAAAAAGTATGGGGAGAAGATCAAATCAAATTCAATGTATTGCCTAAAGACTAAAAGAAGAAAAACATGGGAGCGGTACAGGAGTGGGAGTCATTTTGAATAGGAGTGGGATGGGAGTGGGAGTCATTTTACCAGGATTGGGATGGGACAAGATTTTTTTCTGTGGGAGTGAAAATCCACTCCTGTGTCACCCTCTAACACACACACACACACACACACACACACACACACACACACACACACACACACACACACAACATGGAGAACATGCTAACTCCACACAGAAACGTCCTCTCAGAGCCTAGGACTTGAGCCCAGGACATTCTTGGTGTGAGGTGGATGTGCTAACCACTACACCACCTTGCTGCCCCTGCCTATGACACGTTAGAGGAAAAATCCACTCTGAACTCTAAAGAGAAGAACACAGCAATTATTTACTTTTAATTCATCTAATTCTTATTATCCTAATCTTTTTACACTGTTTTAACAGAGAGCTTCCAAAGTTTCAGGTTAATACCACCATAAAAACCATCACCCTCTTCATCTCATAATTTGCAACCTAGCTGAGCAGAGTCTCTGCCACAACACAGCTCAACTTTTGAACTTTTGAGTCCAGCCTTGTTATCCCACTTCTATATCGTCCTTCGTTCAGTGTTGGAATTCTGATCAGTGATGTTGAATGTTACTGGAAAACGGTGAGTAAGAAAAGAAGCTCATGCTTGTATTTTTTTTGGAGTGAATGGCATAACTTTAAGTTTGAGATTATTGATTTATCTATTATTTAATATCATTGTAATTATCCTAGCAAGCAATGTTGCCCTGTGACATCAGAGCAGCAGACAACCACTAACGTCTCACAGACATAACAACTAAAAGCAACAAATTAGCACCAGAATCCCTAAGCGCATTGCAGATATTTCAATATAAACATATCTCATGTGTTTGAGGGTGGAGATCTTCCTTGAACACACTCTGGAATGATCCCTCTCCAGACTTTGCTCATTTGTACTGAATTTTAATCATGAAACTTCTAATCACTCGAATGGAGCTAAAGGGAGCTTCTGAAGTGAATGTTACTCTGATGCAAAATCGATTTTGTTATAATTATGTAATATTAATCTGATCAAGGTATTTAGGAATTAAAACTCTATACATCAATGCATTCATATATTTTTAGTAAAATGCTCTCGCTGAGTCCAGGACTAATCTAGGTCCTTTTTGCTGTGAGGCGGATGTGCTAACCACTACACTACCTTGTTGTCCTCTAAGTCAGTATTTCAGACTGTCAATAGTAAACATATCATATACATCAACCCTGTAACCAGAGAGATCTGTTTCAGTAGACAATAATGATTTGAACTTATTTGCCACCTTGAGTAATTACAGTGACATTCCTATTGCTCTCCAGACCAGATGAAATGCGTCTCCATAGTTTACATTCCCTACATAGTTTAGTGTAAATACTTAAAGCCAGCTCTGTAGATGGAACTAAAAAGTTTATTGTAAATTTATTTGGACTGATATTTTGGGGATATCAACAAAGATTTGTGAAGTAGCCAAAAAGTCCATTGCTCTCTATTTCTCTCTCTCTCTCTCTCTCTCTCTCTCTCTCCCCATCAGTCAAAACACATCTGGAAATCATTTACTGGTTTAAAGGAAAATTTAGTGTATTGTGTGTGTGTGTGTGTGTGTGTGTGTGTATTTGGTATGCTTGCCTATGTGCTTATAAGTGTGTGTGTGTGTGTGTGTGTGTGATTGTGTGGGAGGTTGGGGGTGCTTGGGGGGGCCCAAATGCTCACTGTTTGGCATACGCTTTTTTGTACATAAGCCTCTCGAGCATTGCACTCATGTACCCTAAGTCTATAATAATATGTCCAACAATTTATTACTCTACAGCGGAGGTTCCCAAACTTGGTCCTGGAGGGCCCCCGTCCTGCACATTTTGCCTGCTCTAATACATACACTTCACCTTTGGAAGAGCTGTTAATGAACTTGTTACAACTTATAACCAGGTGTGTTGATAGCAGGACAGGGGTCCTCCAGGACCAGGTTTGGGAATCTCTGCTGTACAGCAATAAAGTCTTTGTTATAAATATGTGAGACATTGTAGAAAAATGAGATTAATATATGCATGACAGAGAAAAGGAGGAAATAAGAGGACAAGAGAAAAAATTTTAAGCACAATGCAGGATTGTCAACGATAGTTATGTAACAAATCGCTTGCAGACTCCATAAAGTTAATAGAAGTTTGCGCAGTAGGTTGTTTCATGGCAGGGATGGAAATAAACACAATATTTTTGTGTGTGCATGTGTGTGAGCATCAGTGTTTGCACTGGCCCAGGTCTGCATGATAGGGAATGGGTGGAACAGTAGCTAATTGTTAACATGGTGTAAAGCTACTTTTGATCAGTCTGAACAGGGGAAATGCTTTCGGTGCTAAGGGATACTGCTGGCTGTGTGTAAATGTAAGAGAATGCATGAGACATACAGTCCACTCAGGGAATGTCTTGATAAGTCCTTTTTCAAGTAACATGTCGGGTTCTCAAGAAAGAGAAATCCAGGCCTTTTTTCCCCCCTTCCTTCCACCTACGCTGTTATATGAAACTGTATCCCATGAAAGCAGCTGTAGAACATATTTAGCAGCTTGAATATGACTCATAATACCAATATTAGATAATGCCAAAGTGAGAGTGAGTGGAACTGGCTCTCCCTCCCTAGCCTTTTTACACAAAAAATAAAATAACGATTTATGAGTGTCAACAGTCACTGCATGAAGAGATCTGGTCTTGCTTTCTTTCTCTGGGCCCCCTGCATTGCTGTTTGGAGAAACATCAAATTCTCTGTGACCCTCAGAGGCACAGTGAGGGGCTGGCAACCCATATTAGTTGAGTGCGGTTAGTATGTCTCAGAAGTACATGAACCTCAGAAGGGTCTCTTTCCACCTCCCTTCATGTCTTGGCAAGATACTAAAACACCCTGTACATTTAGGGTCAATTTGGATTTTGCTGAAAATATTACAATCTAAATAAGAGATGTGGACTACACAAGGTGATCCCCAGCAAGTGGGAGAAATCTTAACATCAGAGTCTTTTTTTGTGTAATTTCAGGCTCTGCAATGATCATTTCACAAGTACCATCCCGGTAGGCTTATTCTCGCTCACTTAGTTGAACGATGGCTGTCAAGATTAACAGCTAATTAAAAAGCTAAATAATCAACATGCAAATGCAATAAACAGGTCTGAAATAGTGAAAAGTCAAACAAAAATACTTCAGCTGCTATAAACGTGGCCATAAATTAGATTTAATTTCTACTTAGCCAATAAAAAATATTACACTTTAAATACGGGGTTCTAATATTGTTTTTACCCAAAAGCAACCCATGGTGCCAAAGTGGTTTTAACTTTATGGGGGAATAAAATTCTGTCGAACTATCTTATCCTTATCTAAACTAATTACGTATTATAGCTAGCTAGCTACTTTGCATAGCTATAGCTGTTGTTACCTAACACACACACGCATGCACACGCGCATGCACACGCGCACACACACACACACACACACACACACACACACACACACAGGGGGAGAGTGTTAAAGAAAGACAGAGAGAGAGAGAGGTCTTAATTTATTATATATGGACTTTTTGAGATTGTCACACAAAAAGGCCACTAACAGCCTAGCTAGTCAGTAGTATAAACATGGTAATCAGAACTTCAAATCAACAGAACTAAATGTAAAGTGAGATCTGATTAAAACAAAAGGCAAGAAAAAATATTCCTTGTTCGTTTTACTAATTTAAAATCTTTTGTCTTTTGTCCAAACTCGGTGGAAATTAATTGACCAAATTAATTGTCTGGAATGAGGTGAAATATTTAAAGAGATCTGGATCCTGGATCACACGTCAGCTACGCTCCACATGTAATGTTAAAAAGACGTGTTTCCTCTCATCCATCTCAAGCCACTCACTTGTACTTCCAGTGAAACCTGACCAATCCCTGTAGTTTTTGTAATGTTTAAAGCACACACCACTCCACACAGCTAGCTTTGTGCAGGTCTCAGGGTCTAGTGTGGATGTTTTAAGGTGCAGATTATTTTTCTGGGATGATCAAAGTGTTACTTATTCCAGGAATCCAGTAGTGTGGGGAAGCACTTTTTTGGGGGGAATCTTTGAAGTGGGAAGTGCTCTGTAGGGGCGAGCTGCATGGCTGTACATTCAGTCCATGCAACTTTAATACCGGTGATTTGTAGTAAGTGTTGGGTAATAGGTTATCAAGGCTTACTATACTGACATTAGTTAATGCATTTGTTAACATGAACAAACCATGTATTATTCATCTATCCATTAGCTATACTACATAACTCTCAGGGCTGGAAGCGCTTGACAACCCCAGCTGACTTCAGGTAAGTGGCAAGGTACATCCTGAACAGGTCACCAGACTACTGCAGGATTAATACAAAGACAAACAACCATTCACCATTACATTCAGACCTATGGACAAATGACAGTACCCATTAAAGTTAATGTGCATGTCTTATAACTCACTCATTCACTCATTTTCTGAACCACGTAATTCTACCATTAGGGTCACGGGACACTGGGCGAAGGCGGGGTACGCCCTGAACAGCTCAGGCCATTTCAGGGCCAACCATTCATACTCACATCTAGAAGCAATTTGGAACAGCTAATTAGCCTGATGTGCATGTCTTTGGACTGCGGGAGGAAACCAGAGTGCTCGAAGGAAAAACATGCAAGCACAGGGAGAACATGCAAACTCCACACAGGAACACCCTCACCGAGCCCAGGATTCAAACCTAGAGCATTCTTGCTTTGAGGCTGACTTACTAAACACTACACCACTGTGCAGCCCATGTCTTACAACTAGGGGAGGAAAGCAGAGTACCCAGATGAAGCCCATGTAAGCATGAGAAGTTCATGCACACTCTGCACTGAAAAGCACTTTGCCAAGATTGGAACCCTGAATCTTCTTTTTTATGATTTTATGATCCATCACGGTGGATTGTTGCATGCCATAGCAAAATATACCTATTCAGTTCAGTTTGTAATGTCCATAATTGTCTTGCACTGTCACATCATCATCATCATCATCAAAACAGGGACAAGCACTTAAATGGTCTGTGAAAATGCCTGTGGGCAAAAATTTATAATGGTAAAATAACATTAAGATACTAAGGCTTGGAACTGCCAGCTCCTTTGTGGGGTGGATGTTAGTTATCCCAAGATAGCAGACCAATCAGATTGTGCCATTCCTGTGTAGTATACACTAATCCTTAATCTTTGTTTGCATAGCTGACCCCCTGACATCACTAAACAGTTGCATTCTCCTTTTGTAATGCATTCCCAGGCTCTCACACTCTCTCATGTCTCCTCTTCAAGATGTAAAATGCAATGCTCAAGATGTTTCTTTAGACTTCTAAATTCATTCTGCTGCTACCCTGAATTATATCATCAAAAAAGATTAGTCAGCCCATTCCAGAAAAAAAATCATGCAAGTCCAAGCCATGACACTGCCTCCACCTTGCTTAACTGATGAGCCCATGAGTTTTGGATCATAAGCAGTTAATTTCTTACTCCACACTTTGGCCTTTCCATCACTTTGGTAGAAGTTTATCTTGGTTACAGAGATTTTGTGGCTTATCTTTGTATTTCTTTGCAAATTACAAGCTGACTTTCTGGTTCTTCCTGCTAGGGTATGGTGTGCATTTTGTAGTAGGGCCTCTATATTTCTGCTCATAAAATCTTTTTTGAAATTCAGATTGCAGTAACCTGCCCTGTGGAGGTTATTGTTGATGTCACTGATTGTTATTTTTAGTGGGTTTCTTCACAGTTCTCACAATGTACAATATCTCTCATCAACTGCTGTTATTTTCCTTGGCCAGCCTGTTCAGTTCTTGGTTGTTAGTACATCAGTGCTTTCTTTTGTAGGACATTCCAGATGATGTACTGAGTATGTGCGATATTTTTGCAATGGATCTGTTGGATTTTCCATCTTTTCTGAGATGTAAATAAAATGCCTTGTCTTTCTCCCAACAACAGATGCAGTCTTCACAGACAAAACCCAGAGCTCGTCCAAGAGTAGACATTCAATGCTTTTAATTGTTTAAACAGCCCATCTAACAGGTCATACCAGGGGCATGTATGCCCCTACTTTTTTAAATCAGTTGTAAAATTAAAGCTGTTCGAAATATCTATGAATGAAAGCTGAAATTCAGTTCTCTCATCTCATATTCTTCTTTTGTCTTTGGTACATAGAAATACAAAAGAATTCACATCGCTGTTCCAGTACTTTCGAAGAGAACTGTACGTGCAGTAGGAAACGTAAAAATTTGACCATGTGATGGGTTTTCCCAGCCCACAATATAGTTCTAGTCATGAATAATATTAAATGAATGAATGAATCAATGATTCACGTGTACTTCTTTTTTCCATATTACTTGTGGTTTATTTAAACATTTGAATTTATTGTTTTTTTATATGAATTCCTTCAGTGGTGCCAGTGAATCACTAAATACGCCCCATGTAAAAAAAAAAAAAAACATGCTGATTCATGCACAACCTAAAGACTCCTGCTGTAATTCTGCTGTCGCCATTTTCCCAGTCTGTTTAGATAGGAACAGTATCTGAGTTCAGAGAGAAAGAAAGGAAGGAAATTGCTTAATAGGGGACCTGTGAGTGAGCAGCAGATCAGGAGTGGAAACACAGCTGATTTTGGTTAGACCATAGTAAAGCAGCACTTCAGAAATATTTTTCAGATCTGAACTTCTGATATCTATATATTTCATGTTCCATTCTTCTGCATGGATCATTGAAATGTAATATTTACTGGTGATATCTGTCCCTTGTCGAGCAAACATGAAACACCTTCTACACACAATTAACTTTTGCCTGAGTCTAGATATGAATAAAAGCTGAGCTTGTATAGTCAAATCAAATGGAAATTAGGGTAATGACCTTCTAATATGTCTGTTTAGTGAACTTTGGTTTGTAGTGCATTTCCAGGTAACAATTTTGCGTTCCCAGAACAGTGAACAACTTTTTTTTTTTTTCTATAAAAACATTCACAGAACATTATTTTGTAAAGTTTCCTTAATGTTCTGGGAAGGCTAACATGAAACATTACTAGATAACCATTTGAAAACTGGTTGAGTTGATTTGATTGATTTTTTTAATTGAAGATTTTATGCTAAAATATATACCTATCTATCCAGAGCGACACAATTATCATTTTATACAACAGAGCAATTGAGGGTTAAGGGCCTTGCTCAGTGGGGACTGAACCGCTGACCTTAGGATCAGTAACCCATCACCTTAACCACTAAGACCCACTGCCCTATCACTACTTTCTTTTTGACAATGAGCTGATGAGTCTTAATGTACTCTTCATGCCTGGCGTTAACCTTTGTTTAGACTCCAATAGCTTCTTTTCCAATATTTTGCTGGGCTATAAGCCTGTTAAGCTCTGTCAAGGCTACCTGTGGCTTGTAGCCTGGGCCTTTAATCCTCAAGTCGAAAACCCCTCTGTGTTTTTTTTTTTTTTTATTATTGTACCTATAGCTGAGCCTTGGTATCTTAGTGTCTGCCTCACAGCAGGAAGGTCCTGGGTTCGATTCTTGGGCTGGGGCATTTCTGCATGGAGTTTGCATGTTCCCCCCTCACCCTTGCCCAACCTATAACATGCTGTACTCATAACATGCTGCACATTGACAGAGAGCAATCCAGTAATGCACAACGAGATATAGCCAGCTAAAAGGCATACCACTGTTTACATAAAATACTCACTAAAACAAACATGAAGGTGTACTTAGTAAACTATTTATATAAAGTGCCCACAGTAAACAAAAACAAGTACTTATGCAACTATTTACATGGAGAGTCGACATATAACAAAAAGCTAGTCGCTGTTTCTACCTAAAACAGAGGTGATAGG
>JAQMYF010000014.1:6135047-6156866 GCA_030014195.1 Neosilurus mollespiculum | reverse complement strand
ATAATTGATTGTTGTGCCAAATTCCCTGGGTTTCTAGTCATGAAGTAACCCCAAGGAGGTATGATCAAGCCCTGGAAGAGACAGTGGAAAGCTTGCACTAGCTGGCCTGGCTTAAGTTAAGTGGTGGAATCATGGAACAGCATAGATCTCTATCTTTGGCTTGATTAGACTAAATATAGATGTTACCCCGCCATGGCCCAAATCATAATCATGAATGATGGGATGGTTTTTCAGGCCAGACTTATAAATCCATTTGAAAATTGTACAGTAAAATGTCCAACAACACAGAAATCTCTTTTTTTTACTTTATCATGTCTATGAGATGAAAAAAATTCACACAACAGATGTTTAACAAATTGTATTTTATTTTTAAAAAATCAACAATTATAAACCTTTAGATAATGTTGATGGCTTGTTGAAGTAGAGTGTCCATTTTAAAGTGTTACTTTAAATAGGTATAAAACTTTTTACATTCCATTCATAAAAACACACTACATTTCAATTTCTTATGGTGGCATAATGTCAAATTACAAATAAGGCATTTTTCCCTGAACAGAGTACCAGAACCTTTGACACATGAATAGTGAAACTGTGTTTTTCATTTGGTCATTAGTCCAGTACTGAATAGGTTAGATACATAGCTTTTAGTACCTGCTCAAGTTTGGAACCATCAAAGTGTTGTTTGTTGGCATCTTTCATTCAATCAGTATACATAAATGAAATCCCCATTTTATTCCCTCAGAGCAATCAGGGATTATTTGATACTATGTATTTTAGAATATGCATCTACTTCTTCATTCTTTCAGCTTTATTATTTTCCATTTCCATTTATTTCATAACAAAAAAGGTAGGGTGGTGGGGTGGGGGGTATCGATACCTGCTGATTTAAAAATTAGTTAAAATCTTGACAGTGCAGATTGTTTAAAAATCTGTTTTGTATAGATTATGAATTATTTCTGTGAATTGGTTGCTATCGGTATGAATTGGTAGCTCATTAAAATAATCAGCTTCAGTGTAGATAGTATCAGCAATATCACCGTACACTAAAATGATGATGTCATAACTTTTAGTGTTGTAGGCTTTTAGCTGATGGAAAATAAAATAGAACTGGTTTCCAATGTTCTGTTGAGGCGGGTTCATGTTTCTGAGCCATGGAAAAATGTTCATAATGTTCTATAATAGTTCTCTTTTTTACTAAATCAGAATCAGACCACAATTTGGTGTGTGTGTGTGTGTCTGTGTGTGTCTGTGTGAATATCAAAAGTGTTGAAACAGCTTGTCACTCTCAACACTTTCACTTTTGACACCTGAGAAGTTTTTCTTCATATCCCTCGATGCACTAATGGGAATAACATGCATGGTGCATTAATCCCAACTGCATCATAGCATTTTTCTCCAAACCAGGACTTTGGTGTATGTATGTTCTCTGGGAGAGCATGTATTAGCTTCTTATTACTCGTACTGGGAAGGTGCCCTGTTGCCCAGTTGCACTGTTAGCAGCAGTGCATGAAGGACCCTATTGAGTCATATGCTAAACAGTTAAACAGCTCGCTATGTCTCTGAGCTGGATGTTGCAAAAGAACCATAAATCAATGCAAAATAGCAGTCTTGTCTCTCAGTATAACCCAGATCTCAGGTATCTGTATCCTGAGCTGAACTTTCCTGGGTAAAATAAAGGGCCAGAGACACCAAAAATATCAGTAATAACAATATCCATGGCCATCAAAATATTAGCACCATCTGACTCCATTCAATTTAGACTGTTTCCAGATCTATGGTAATTATTTAAGCAGTTAGACTTCAGTCTTTTTTTTTTTTTTTTTTTTTTTTTTTTTGCAGAAAAGTAATATATAGCGTGCTAAAGCTATTCTTCAGGGCTTAGGAGCTCGACATGTGTCTTCTGGCCTGCAGCTTAACTTCAGTGTCTGGATTAGTAATAAAAAAGTATCACGTGTCATTCCGCTGTGCTACTGTCATCTGCATTACTGAAAAGACAAGTGTACAGGGTTAACTCCTACTGTCTTATATATCAAGCTACTTAACATCATCAAACAGATTGTATGCATGACATGTTTAAACATGTTTGGAGCCAATTGAAAGACCAGACCATTTGTCATCATTATGGATAATGTATACTCAAGTGGCACAGGGTTTTGTGGCGAATAAGAAACTTTTATCACTAGATCTCAAGTTTTATTAGGTGTATGCCCCAAATACACTTATATAAGTGAGCTTTAATAGATTAGAACACTTTGAACAATCAAAGAATGCTCATAGCCATGTTAAATGGACAAAAGCTGTTCGTTTAATGAAAATCTAACATTTGGTGACAGGAATTTTCCTTACAAATAAAACACAGGCAAAAGTCATAAAATCTTTTTTAAAAATGAAAGGAACTTGTTGTTCTCTATCTGGCCACAGAACCATTTCAGCTAATTCTGCTCCTGTACTTGTTTTCCTTTTGGTTTTAGAGACCATCTAAAGGTGCAAGGTTATATTTTAGGGTTGTGAAAATACATTACTGAATTGAGCACCACTTTCAAGGCTAATGTTTTATATGCTTTATATGTTTTATAAAGTTTTTTTTCTGACATTTTTAGGTCCACAGTGATCTAAACATGTCATGTACCATAGAGTATTTTTTCCTTTGTTGCAACCCTAAAAGATTTGGCATCTGGTATGTATATAATATACATAAAGCATGAGGGATCCTGGTTGAGCCGTACTCCCTGAAACGTGAAATGATTCCTCTATGAGTTTTTCTGATCTAATATAAGGCCTGCTGTGTGAAAACATTTTTGGAAAAGCCTATTAACCTAACATGCATGTCTTTGGACTGTGGGAGAAAACCGGAGTACCCAGAGGAAACTCATGCAAGCATGGAGAAAATCTGCAAACTCCACAACAAAACAAACAAACAAACAAAAACACTCTCACTGAGCCCAGGTCACGAGCCCAGGACCTTCTTACCATGAGGCAGACGTGCTAACCACTATGCCATTACGCTGTCCCAGCCAGTGTTCATTTGAAAGTGTCATGTCACTCTGGATCGCATCGCCCAAACATAGAACCTTACACGTCCCCCCCAAAATTGGGAAAATACAAATCTGCCCCTCCCAAAGATATACATTAATATGTGACATATGAACCACTTTTATGAGCCTTGACTGTTAACGGATCGGATCCGTCTCCTACGATGCATTTTCTTGTATTCGTTTGTTAAGGAAAAGAATCATGTGTGACCACCCCTCTCTCAATTGCACACTTGGTTGCGCCCGGCCCCAGCGGCTTACTTTAAAACACTGCTCTGACCAGCTCTGACTGACACTGTCACAGCCAGGCTAGAGGGAGGTCTGATACAGATTGTGGAGGGAGTACTGTTAGCAGCTAAAAAGCGGAAAAAGTACGACCAGCTGGCAGACATTAGAGTATTTTTTCAGACAGTAATCGATTAAATACATAAATAATACTGTTGTTGCCAACGTGAGTGCGCATTTTTTGTGAAAATATGTATCATGTTGAAGTGACTCAGTTCACTCAGCAAAGCTAGATAGGCAAATAAAACTATAAGGTAGGCTATATGCTTCCACCTCCGAGGCGAACTACGTTTGTGTAAATCAGTGCACCCCTCCCGCACGCGCACAGTCACAGACCTAATGAGAACGGGAGGAGGATGAGAGTAGGATGATTTGGATGGACAGTTTGGTTGTTATTGTGTTGATAATAGAATAGTATGAGAGATAATCTCTCTCCCCCATGTGTGCTGTGTGTGTGCTGTGTGATTGACAGTTAAATAGTTAAAGTTCAACTGACATTCGAGCATAAAGGTTGGGGTGGGTTAAAGCAAATTACATTAGCATCAAATTAAAATAGTCATTAGGGTCAGTTCTTCTGGTACAGTAATGATATCCGGTCACAATGAAGTAATAAAAATTTGTTTACATTCAGTTAAAATCAAGATTTTACATTTTACATTATCACATTTATTTTGAGACAAATCGACAAAATACAAACAAACTTCGAACTTGGAATTAACTTTAGAGTCCACTGCACATTCATGTGATTCCAATCACAATATAATTTTCATATATTAATATAACAGAATTGAGGGAAATGCACTTCTCCTTTCTAGGGGAGAGTTCTCATTTGGATCCCCTCCTATGTCTAAACTGTGGTTAAGCCCTTGCATAGTGGCCTAAACTTTCTTTTCTTTTCTTTTTACTTCCATTATGCCTCTTAACCCTTGAAATCAAATTGTAGTTCTCTCTTGCAAAAATATAAACAATCTATGGTAGTAGTTTATTGTAAACCACCATAAACCCATTTACACAATCACTAAGGAGTAATAAATGAATGCTGTGCTTTACTGTTCATGAATGGGGTCTTTTCTGTCAACAAGATTAATATCTGGCAGCTTGAACCTGCATGAAACTTTAAAAACCTTTGAAAGTTAATGATTTTGTGTTTTTTTTAGTTGTGTCCTGCAGGATCCCAATTCCAATACACAGCTAATCTCAGTCAGATGGCTTGTAAAGCTTTTTGGCTTAGTTTATAAAAAATAAACAAACAAACAATTAAAATACACAATAAACTAATAGTGTACTATATATCTCATTTACGTATATTTCTTAATTGGAAAGAATACATAAATATTGTTTTTACACACAATAAAGGAAACCAGTCTGAGCACTGAACACATCAAACTAGGCCTTATTCAAACGTAGCACACACTTACCAGAGCGAAATACCTCTACAGACTTCTGCAGATCTCGCAGAAATTGTGAATTACATGCCCTATGTAACATACATCAGTCCCTTCTGCACTTCCTCTGATTGGCCTTATAGAGAACCATGCATTTACTTCATTGAAAACATTTTCAGTGTGGACATGTTTTGGCACCCAAGTCTTAGAAGAACACTTCAACTATCCTTTTCATTCAATTTGTAATTTTGAGGTATCCTTGAGTACACTTTGAGGTACTTTGAGGTACACTTCACTTTGTAAGTGAACACTTCACTTTGTACACTTCACTTTTCACTTTCGGGTACTCTGTTGTACACTTTAAGGCACACTTGAGGTATTCTTTTATTTCAATTTGACATTCAATTTGTCATCTCTGCCACAAGACAGAGAATTTTTTTTTTTTAATTTTGCGACTAATTAGGGGGTCTAAGCACAGTGGGGGTCTAACAGGGATTCGAACCCACCATCTCTCGATCATGACCCCAGGAGCATGACCACCCCCGGCCCCACAAGATTTAATAGACACAGACATTACATTTAATAGACACAGACAAACTATTCATGCAAACTTTTATTTTTTGGGGGAATACTGCCACTGATGATGTGTTCAAGTGTATAATTTTCTTGTAACTCTTAGGGAAATAGAGTACATATTCAAACTGGGAAGAGTATTGCAGAATAAGGAAAACATGTACACTGGTATAATAAACAGATTACCAATACAGGTCTATCATGATCCAACTGTATTCTTCCAAAATCTGTATTTTCATGTATTTTTAAGGTTGTTGGTTGGAGCACCACTGGAAACGAATGGCCAGCACCAGACAGGTGATGTGTATAAATGTGCATTAAGCAGAAGATCTCCAGGCCCCAGCTGCACAAAGCTCAATTTAGGTACTGTGTTTCCACTATATATTCCAGTAGCTTATGCCTGCACATCTATTTATGTAAATATACTTTAAAATCATCATAATGTTTTACCGTGCCACTGTTATTATTTTACACAATGTCTCTTAATAAGTGGAAGTATCTTAAAGCTGTGGTTTTGGTTAAAGTGATACCAGGCAGCTTTTGGTGTGAAAAGCTGGGGGTAGGGGTGGAGGTGGGGGGTGGGGGGAGTTTGGGGGGTGCACAAGCACTGTGATTTATTCTTTCCTCTTTTAATATACATTTCCACATCTGTTTTGGCACATGTTGCACATCTGTATAGAATTGTATATGTGGATGCAGCAGTATGTGGATACTGTGTGTTTTTGCGTGGGTGTTCTATAGTTTACAGAGTCTACATATTGTAGATTTAGCTGAAACTGGCTAAACAGACTGAGAAACTGACATATGGTTCATATTTAATGTGGTCAGTCATTTAGGGTGCATAGCCTTTCAATCCTTTGCTGGGCTTGTTTAAAGCATTCATCCTGTATTTTTGTTTTCTTTAAGGAAAGATATCTTTGACAAACGTCTCCGAACGTAAAGATAAAATGAGACTTGGGATGACGCTCACCTCCAACCCTAAAGACAACAGCTTCGTGGTGAGTTAAAGAGTGAAACGGGTTCTGAAGTTTCCTCCACCTTCATGTCATGCATAACTGATAAGTTATTCAACCCCAGGCAACTCTCAAATCTATGTTGATCTATGATGGATGAGCCAAGAATCACCCTGAAAATATAAAAGCATTTTACTTATTTAAATTGTTGTAAAGAACACTTCAGGGTTTTATGCCTAGTCCCTGGACACTCTGTCTGTAATGTGTAGGTCATTTCCCTTGACGATTTTGTTTATTGGGAAAAAAATAAATAAATAAAACAAAGAATAAAGAACCTGTTTCTTCCAGACTAATTTATAATAAAGGGCAACTTTTTGTGCTGACTTTACACATATTCTTAAAGTCTTACATCTCACAATTTCGACATTCAAAGATGTTATTATTCATTCAGAATAAATTTTAATTTGAAGTTAACAATGAACAATGTACTGTACGTACTGAGTGTAGCTCACATAACCCTGCATGTATATGACAAAGCCATTAACAATGTATGAATAACCCAAATAACACTTAAAGTTAAATAAATTAATATAAAAATATACACTAAATACTTTAGTATTTTGTTGGACTGCATTTAACCTTAATTACAGTGTGTAATCACCGTGGCACACATGGTTTCCACAAACTTGAGCAACATCCATTGACATCCAGCAGTGGGTTCATATTTCACTGACATCTTGAATCGATGCCGGGAAAATCGAACCACTACATAAAGTCTTCTCCAGTACATCCCAAAGACTTACAGCAGGGTTAAGGTCAGTGTTGTGTTGCCAAGTCTTGTGTGAAAATGATTCCGCATGCTCCCGGAACCACTGTCTTATTATCTGAACCCCAATTCCATGGAAAAAGTCTTTTGATGTGATAAACTGCCCATTCACTGCATTCAGGTTGTCAGCTGACTTTATTCTATTGCCACATTATGTTGCTGAGCCTCGACCTGACCAATTGAAGCAACACTTTCATGTCGATTACATGCTGTAATCAAAGCTAAAGGCAGTATAACAAAATATAAAATTGTGCAACTTGTTTTTTTGGCCAGGCAGAGTATATTGGTGAGACTTCCTTTTTTAGCTGCCTGTCTTTGGGATCTTTATGCTATCCATTTATGCATTTTCTAAAGTGCATATCAATTATGGGTTGTGGTTGCAGATGCGAACCACTCCCAAATCATTACAGTGGATGAGATGTGGGGTACACACTGGACTGGTCTCTAGTTCATCCCGGGAGTAACACAAACAAACAGGCAACTATCACACTCACATTCACATCTATGGGCATTTTAGGGTAGCCAGTTGTCCTCTCCAGATGCATGTCTTTGAAGTATAGGAGAAAAACAGAGCACTCGGAGGAAATCCACAAAGGCAAGAGGAGAATATGCAAACCACACAGATAACAGTCCTGAGTGACTTGCAGGTTCAAACCTGGAACCTGAGTTCTGTGACGCAAGAGTGCAACCATGCTGCCTGGACCTTTATATGAGAGAATTTACACTATATAGTTTCAATCTGGGCGGAACAGTGTTGTAGTGGTTAGCATGTCTGCCAAACAGAAAGAAGGTCCTGGGTTAGAGTCCCAGGCTTGGGTGTTTCTGTGTGGAGTTTGTATGTTCTCCCCGTGCTTGTGTTGGTTTCCTCCAGGTACTCCATTTTCCTCCCACAGTCCAAAAACATGCACATTAGGCTAACAGGCTGTTCCAAATTGCCCCAAAGTGTGGATCTGAGTGCGAATGGTTGTGTGTGTGTTGGCCCTCTGATGGTCTGGCGAGCTGGTCAGGAGTTACCTTGCCTTCGCTCAGTGTTGTAGTCTCCCCATGAAACTAGTAGGATTAAGTGGTTCAGCAAATGAATGAGAAAGGTGTGAGTAGTTAAAATCTTCTGAACCAATGTTTAAAATTATCTTTTGTACATGCATTACTAATGAAATAAGTAAATATTTGTTTGAACAATGCTGGAGTACCCCTTTAAGCCAAGTATAAAGGTAATACTTTTGTATGCTAAAGCTGTGGTATCTCTTGCTACACAGTTATATAAGTGTATATCTGAGAATAACAGTCTGTAGGGAAACTGAAGGTGCTCTTTGAATTTCAGGCATGTGGTCCTCTCTGGTCTTACGAATGTGGTAGCTCCTACTACAGCACAGGAATCTGTTCCAGGGTCAACTCTAGCTTTAAATTCTCACGCACCATCGCTCCAGCTTTCCAAAGTAAGCTTAGCACACCTGCATACCTCTGCACCTTGATTTAACCAGCACCAGGCACCTTTTTGGGTGGGGATCCTTCTTTTGTCGTTTGATCATGGTCAGCATTTCAGCATGCCATTTTGGAGATGTGAACAATCAAACAGAATTTAGAATTCCATTCCTGAGACAGGTAAAAAGCTTTAAAGTTCGAATGCCATGGCATGAATGATTTTGTGGAAACTGACAGCCTTGAAATCTTCTCTGCTTGTGTTATTTAGTGTCTAAACAAAACTAGAACGTGAGTCACAACAGTCTGAATTGCAAATTGTCTCTTGATTGCAAATGCTTTTGTTTTTCAGGATGTGAGACTTATATGGATATTGTTATTGTTTTGGATGGATCTAATTCTATTTATCCGTGGTACGAAGTGCAAGACTTTCTCATCAACATCCTGCAGAAATTTTACATCGGTCCAGGGCAGATCCAGGTAAAGCTTGTATGCAAATATTAGGTGATGTTAATGATAGTCTTCAACTCATTTACAGTTGAATGATATCAACCTAAATTGATCTTTGATTTACTCACTCATTCATTAGCCGAACCGCCTAATCATACCATCAGGGTCTCTGGGAGGTTGGATCCTATCTCAGCCCACTGTGTACAACCTGAACATCTTGCCAGACCATCGCAGGTCCAACACACACTCAACCATTCACATTAAAACTCACACCTCGGGCAATTTGGAACAGGCAATTAGCATAATGTGGAACTCTTTGGACTATGGGAGGAAACCGGTGTACCCTGAGAAAACCCACACAAGCATGGGGAGAACAAACCCCACAAAGAAACACCCTCGTTGAGCCCCAGGACTTGAACCCAGAACCTTCTTGCTGCGAGGCAAATGTGCTATCCACTACACCACCATGATGCCTATCTTTTGATTTTAACAAATAAAATTATCATGCAAGGGAAGACAAAGACAAACCACCCTCAAGTAATATGCCTAGTCAACCATAAGCACCTGGTGCTGAGTGGCAGCTGAAGCTGGAAGAGGGAAGGGACATAAAGAAGAAGAAGAAGAAGAATTTTGTAAAATAATTGCATTTATTTATGTACAGCTCATAAAAAATATAGACACTGCAATAACCATACAGTATTTATTTAATTGTGTGTGTGTGTGTGTGTGTGGTAGGTTGGTGTGGTACAGTATGGAGAAAAGGTGGTGACTGAGTTCCAGCTAAATGACTACCGCTCCGTGGAGGATGTAGTGAAGGCGGCTCGACAAATAGACCAGAGAGGAGGAGAGGAGACCAATACTGCATTAGGCATCAGCGTGGCACGGTACTATGAATATATATACACCTACATAAGCACCATGGATTATGAAAAATACCAACCTGAAGTAAACACTGGAACATATATTGTGAATCCTTTCATTCTAACGTATAATAGGTAAAACACACACCCTCACACACAAAGGGGAATGCTGGAAGGTCATTTGTTAACCAACTTTTTATTTTCATTTTTTTTTACTTTTTTTTTTTTTTTTACTGAAGTCCAACAGATCATACTGTAGGTTTTGTCCATTTATATCTAAGTTTAATCAAAAACAAAGTGCAGCTTGGCGCATTATCACTCTCACTCATCTCACTCATTTGCTGAACAGCTTAGTCCAATCACAAGCCAATCTCAGTCAACACTGGGCAAAGGTGGGTTACACCCTGAACAGCTTGCCAGACAATCACAAGGTAGCACCCACAATTGTTCCCAATCACATCCCCACTTAGGGACAATTTTGAAAAAAAACAAAAAAACAATTAGCCAAATATGCATGTCTTTGGACTGTGGGAGGAAACCGGAGTACCTGGTGGAAACCCACACGAGCACGAGGAAAACATGCAAATCCCATACAGAAATGCCCTGAGCCCGGGACTTGAACCTAGGACCTCCTTGCTGTGCTAACCACTGCACCAATGTGCCACGTTAGCAGGAAATTGCAAATACCTCCATTTTTGAAGACTCAAAGGGGCAACTTTACCTGACTGTTACAAAACACTGATACTGAAGACTCCTTCCAAAGATCCTAAATATACTTCTTACAAACAGCTTTATAATATCAATGCTTACACACTTTTAAAATCTGTTTCAGACGCATCCACCATGTAAGTTTTTAGCATGAAATCAGCATTAGATTTAGTCTATAAGTGTAAAACTTGTAGCTGGAATTAATATGCAACGTGTTATTATAATCATTTAGCAGTACTTATGATAAACAAACTGCTGAATATATACATCTAGATACATTTTTCCAATCGTACCTCTTAATTTAACGTTGCATAACACTGTAGTATCTCTCCACTAACGTTCCAATGCATGATAACATGGACTGGTTAATATCTCCTGTATCTCATGTCAAAATATATCCCAATATGTACCTTTCACATTTATACTGTGCTCAGATGTTTATAAAAGAGCATAACAAATAATAAAGCATTATTCCAGGACAGACTTTAAATTATGTTAGCTTTTTTTGTTTGTTTGTTTGTTTTGGTTGTTTTGTTTTTTCTTTTTTTTTTTGTAGTGGTTAGTGGTTAGCAAGAAGGTCCTGAGTTCGATTCCCAGGCTCGGGCGTTTCTGTACGGAGTTGGCATGTTCTCCCCATGCTTGTGTGGGTTTCCTCTGGTACTCTGGTTTTCTCCAACAGTCTGAAGACATGCACATTAGGTTAACTGGCTTTCCCTAATTGCTCGTAGGTGTGAATGTGAGTGTGAATGGCTGTGTGAGATGCAACGTGATGGTCTGGCGAGCTGTTGAGGGACTACCCTGCCTTTGCCCATTGTCGGCTGAGATAGGCTCTAGCCTCCACACAACCCCAACAGGATTAAGCGGTTTGGCAAATGAGTGAGTGAGTGAGTTATAATCTATTGTGTCAGCTGACATTACTGATCTCTTTGAAAGCGCATTACACAAAAACTGCAGTACTTGCTTTTCCATTTCTAACTTTATAACTGCTAAGCAGTGAGAAGGATCTGATTTACCATCTCTCTTATTCCTAGATCCCAGGCCTTTAAACAGGGTGGAAGGAGAGGAGCCAAAAAGGTCATGATTGTCATAACAGACGGAGAGTCACATGACAGCCCCAATCTAAAGCAGGTCATTGAGGACTGTGAGAAAGACGGCATTGTTCGATATGCCATCGCTGTGAGTCAGTCTTTCTTATGTTTCTCTCACATTCTATATCCTTAAGTTTTCCTTCTTTTGCTTGTATAGAAGTCTTTGTATGGCTCCAATACAAATATGAAAGAAGAATGCAAGTGAAATTTAAAAATAATAATAATTTATCATGTACATCTCGGTGAACCCCTGCATCAGTGAGATTACAAACTGAAGCCCACAGCAGCTTGGCCACTGTTAGGTAATGCTAATAATTAGCCAAATATAAATAGCTATATTTCTCAATATCCTGTCTTAAAGCTGAGAAGGAACACTCTCAAAAAATGTTTAAAATGATGTCTCGAACTCTAAACAGCTCTTTGATTTCTGTGGGAATGCATAAGGTTTTCTTGCAGAACATTATTTTGTTTTGATTAAATGATGCAACTAGGAGAATCTTTTAAAAAGCTACACCGTTACAGATAAGTGTTTTGTCATGGTTCTTCAGCTAGATTCTACAAGAGTAATCAATAGGGGTTCTGTACAGAACCTTTAATAGTTCTTTCACATGAATGAACCAAAGAATGCTTCAGAGTGCTGGATACAATCATTTTTTTTAAGATGGTAGAATATTCTAATTATTTCATTCATTCATTTGCCAAACCACTTAATCCTATTAGGGTCGCAGGGAGGCAGGAGCCTATCTCAGCTAACACTGGGCAAGGGATTGGTTACACCCCAAACAGCTCACCAGACCATTCCAGGGAGAACACACACAACCCTTCGTACTCACAGTCACACCAAGGGGGCAATCTGAAACAGTCAGTAAGCCTAATGTGCATGTTTTTTGTGGAAGGAAACCAGAATGCCCAGAGGAAACCCACACAAGCACAGATAGAACATGTAAACTCCACACAGGAATGCCCGAGCCTGGGACTGTGAGGCAGACATGTTAGCCGCTACCTCACCGTGCCACACGGTGGAATATCTTGCCATGTTAAAACTTTGAGGAGGAAATTTAATGTGAGTTTACTTTTACAAAAAGGTTTAATATAGAACCCTTTAGGGTTTTACGTTTTTGTCCCTAGAGGCCAGTGTTGTTGTTTTAGTTTTTTTCCCATCGTTCCTCGAGCAGTTTATGGACAACACTTAGCGTCTCAATAAAACCCTAATTACACAAATAAATAAAAAATGCCAAGATGAAAACTTTTTACGGTACTTGAAGGATCTTTTTCCCTAAACTATAAAACAATGAAACCCAAAGAGCCTTCGAGGAAGCCTTATATGTTATTATTAACAAAGCCTTAATATCTCTTTAGTTTGTCCCTCTGTAGAACCGATTATATGTCGATCCTTTTGCAAGAGGGATTACTATATCAGAGAAGAGTCCTTGTAGTAGCTGAGATGGCTTAACTGTTTATTGACCCTTGAAGAATTCTTTGTTCTAAGAGGTCAGGAGGTCAGGAATGTGTGTACTTTTCCAAAAGTACCAAAAGTTCCAAAAGTCCTAAGTTCAAGCTCTATGTCTTGTGGAGTCTGCATGTTCTCCAGGGGGTTTCCTCTAGGTACTCTGGTTTTCTCTCACATTCCAAAGACATGCACATTGGGCTAATTGACTATTCAAAATTGCCTCTAGGTTGTTTGGTAAATGACTGACTGAATAATTGAATTGCCCTGAGGTTCCAATGTAAGTGTGAATGGTTATTTGTGTCTGTGTTAGCCATGCAATGGACTGGCAAGCTGTTCAAGGTGTACACTGCCTTTTGCCAAGAGTCAGCTGGGACTGGCTCCGACTGGCTCCAACTTTCCCATGACCTTAAACTGCATAAAGAGTATGAATAATGAATGAACTAACCCAAATCCACAGAAGATGCCATATGTGGCTACCCCATCTGTATTTGGCCTTATTAAGGTTCCAAATCCCCATACCAGCCTGTGAATGCCTGGTCCCATCTGATCTCAGAAGCTAAACAGGGTCAGGCCTGGTTAGTACTTGCATGCAAGAGTGCCTGAAAAGTGGCATGCAATGGGATACAAGGGAAGGCATAGGCAGAACACTCTCATGTAATATGCATAGCCAACCATGAGCCCATGGTGTTCAGTGGCAGCTGAAGCCTGGAACAGACACTGGTACAAACTAACAGTGGTTAAAGAGTTTCAGTGTTAACATACATGTACATGGCCAATATTTACTCAGCTGTATTGGGGGGATGGGGGGTGAGGGGTGGTGGTTGGTGGTGATTGGGATGGGGTGAGTTTAGCTCAGCTAAATGTGCTTATTTCTTCATGACATTACACCCAAGACTGCCTAATAATCTTAATGAGAATGCTGTCTCTGACTCACTTTATGCATTTTTTTCCCCTCAGGTCCTTGGTTACTACAATCGCAGAGGGATTGATGCGAAGGCTTTCCTCGAAGAAATCAAAGACATTGCCACTGATCCAGATGATAAGCATTTCTTTAACGTGACTGATGAAGCTGCCTTGAAAGACATCGTGGATTCATTAGGGGAGAGGATATTCAGTTTGGAAGGTAGCTACAAGGGCATTGCACGCTGCAATGCTTTATATCAACACAACATTGAAAAACTGCAGTCTGTAAAACCTTCACACCATCTACGCAGTGGGTTGCAGTTTAAATCTCTCTGGAGAAAAAGTTTAGCCCTTTCTTTTCAGGTTGAAATACTTTATGTTCTGTGTCGTAACTCATCTTAAGATGCTCTAAGACATAACCTGAAATGCTGTATAGGGAGTTCTAAACCAGTGAAGGAGATTGTCACCTCCCTCTAAGTGTGCTATTGGCTCTAATTCTAGGAACCAGTAAGAACGGGACAGCATTTGGTCTCCAGATGTCTCAGGCTGGTTTCTCCACACATGTTGTTGAGGTAAGCATCATTATTTGTTTGTCGATGTTTGTCTGGTCTCTTCCATTCCATTAGTACACAAGCTAGTTTTCCACATTTTGTTTAATTCACATGCCCTCCCTATATTCACCCTCTATGCTCTCTGCGGATCTTGGTCATCATGATCTATGACTTGCTCCCGTCTGTCCCTGATGATGCAGAGAAGAATTTTTTCCAATCCTCATTCCAAAAGACGTGAATAAAACAGCCCTGCTTCCTGTTCCCAGGGGAGGAATAGTAGCAAGTAGAAGAGGAAGTGTTTCACAAGAGAGACAGAAAGAATAGTAGGCCGTTTTTCCCCCGGTGAATTTTACTTTTCGGCCCACAGCTGATAGCACAGTGAGAATCCTTGGCTCTTAAGTTGACACAGCTGGCTTGTCCACGAGAATTCCACACTCCCTACTGTAACCATCAGCAGCCCTTCATCCAAAACCCAAAAGCTCATTCCAGACTGTACCTGTTCTTTTTTTTTTTTTTTTGTCCTTCCAAGTCTCAGTGCTAGCAGGAACACTACATATCTTCATTAGTGTCTAAGTCACACTGCTGATTCAATTTTCCGATTCTTCACCACAAATAAGACCTGACCTCCTGTAGGAATTATTAGTGCATAATCATTTGACTTTTGTGGGAAAAAAATAGATAGGAAAACTGCAGATGGTAAGGTTGAGAAGGCTGGAATTCTCATCCATCTGTAAACCAAATGCCTGGAATAGCACTTGCTTAATAAGAAGGCACCTGAATGTTGACAAGGGGGATAACATATTGGAAAAAATATTTGAGCTGTCGGAGAAAATTTTCCCACAAATGCTCAGATGGTTTTCACTGAAACTGGGATCTGGCCTGTTAAAACACAGCTCTGGGCACATATATTCCAACATTCCATGCGGTCTTAATTGCCTTTTTTTTCTTCTTCTTTTTTTTAAGCCATTGGTGATATGAGCAAGGTTTAACTCATTATAGGACCAGACAGACATTTAAGATTATCTTTACTATGAAACTTTTTAGTACCTAATAAATGGCATCTCTAGACATTATTGAAGGTTAGTCACACTGGTCAGTCCCACTACATTAAAACGTTAACTAGGCTAATTGAAATCTAATAACACTAAACATCTAGTTAAATACAGTCTCTAATGATGCATGGATATCTGAATAATGGAGAAACAAAGCCAGCCAGCTGTTTGCTAATGGCATAGTCATTTAAAAAACCATCAGTGCAACCGTACCGATTAATGACATCTAACTTACCAATATGCCGAAAATGGAGGATATTTTCTCACATAGGGTTTTCATCCTCAAATGTGTAATTGTTAAAAAAAAATATATTAGATATTAAGACTCACTTTCATCTGCCTGTCTGGTAAGCATTATGCATTGTAAAATTAAATTTAGCTTACAATGTAATTTTAAACACTACTTGGTCTCATAATTCTAACTCAGCTTTTGTTTGTTTGGTTTAATGTTTGTTAATGTGACTAGATAAAGATGCCAGCTATCATTAACTATATCCAGATTCAGATTTAATCCTGAAGTAGCCATAGCTATGTTTTATTCCAAATTTAATAAGGACCCGAGCACTTTGCACCTGGAAACACTGGAAAAGCCAGGAAATGCTGAGAAATAAAAATGTCAGCACTGTCAACACAGTCTGTGAATTCTGGCTCTGACAGGTCCTTGGTCTCAGTTATTTTCATTCATTTCACTTTCCGAACCGCTTTATCTTTTTTTAGGTCGCAGAGAGGCTGTAGCCTATCCCAGCCAACTTAGAGTGAAGGCAGGGCACACCATGAAGAGCTTGCCAGGCCATAGCAGGGCCAACACAACCACATATGAGGACATCATATGAGGACAATATTGTGTGCATGTCCTTGTAAGATCCTCATATGAGAGCCATTGGGCATTACTCTTTTGCCAAACTTCTTCTTGTTTGAAGACATTGATTAAGTTCAATAGTTATCAGGTGGTTAAGGACAGCAGCAGTGTGAAGAAATGAGAAGACATAGAAACTTAGACACATTGGGACTCAGGAGGCTAGAGGCAATCAAGAATATCCAGTTAACCTGATGTACATGTCTTTGAGGAGAACATGCCAAACTCCACACAGAAGCGCCTTCACCAAGCACAAGGCTCGAACCCAGGACCACCGTGCCACCCAGTCTGTTATATTATTCAAAAGATGTGTACACTATTTTTTAACCCTGCTCATGTACTTAGTATTTTAGTTTTTACCTGTTTATGACATTTTCTGAACGAGTCTAGTAGCTTGTATTTCCTATAATACAAACGAACTGTAACAGCCTAATTGAAACAACTATGGCTCTGACCTGACAGCTTCTAGGGATGAATGAGTGAATACTAAATGCATCATGCAGGGACTTATAATCATGTGATCTTGCTTTTACGCCACGTCTTTTGCCTCGGCCAAGATGTCACACACCATTGACCACCACACATCTCGGTCAGCCATTGCTGAAGGCAGGTCCTGCTGAGGCATTCCAGAGTCTCTGGATATTGTTTCGAGAAATGTCAGCTTTCTCAGCCTTACTGGTAGCTGGGGAGGGCTCCTCAGTTTTTGCCACAAGCTTCATATCTGACCAATTGCCCACATGAAGGCAAAAACCTCCAGCTCACAAGATACATAAAAAATCAAGCGGTAGTGTATCCTGTTTTATCCTTAGGCCCCAAATGACAATTGATCACAATATCTTATTCTCTATTTGGGCCATGACTTTCTTTTTTATTTAAGCAATTGCCCCTGTTGTGTAAATTCCCAAGTTGAATGAGTTCTGGTTGTGTAACCCTACTGTATATAATGCTTGCGGGGCTCTAACTTTTCCAGTCATGGTCATTATATATGGTGTGCATTTAGACTTTGCATTCTTCTCCTCAGAAATATTAAAGTGCATCAACTTCTCACTACACATCTGAATTGTTTTTAGTTTTCACAGTTTCCATGGCAACAGTCTTCATCACACATGCATGACCTTTCCAAAAATTATGTCCTGGAATAAGTGGGAGTTAGTGGATCACTGGAATATTGATTTAGAAACTGTTCCAATGGGTTACAGGGTACTTGTGGTGCTTTGCTATGCACAAACCACTGGAAAATGTGCAGTGGCCATGCAGCCAGTTCAGCTTTGCTGTTTCAGAGACCTCATGCATGGCACACAGCAGCACAAAGATTGTGAAATATGTATGGGAATATCAGAGAAGAATAATTTTATGATGTTCATTAGACTTTCTAAAGTCAAGTAGTCACATATCTTTTGGATTAACATTTTAGTGAATACAAACTTGATTGGCCATTAATAGCAATTAATTACAGCAATTAGTGCTCAGATGCACTCATAGGTCATTAAAATAGTTTCAGGATACGAGAACTGGCAGCTCAAATGCAATACAAATGCTTCCACTCTGTCAAAAATCATGGTTCAGTGGTTTGATTGTTGAGAAAACAAGAAGCATGTAGGTGGTTTTCTTAAGTTGATGTCATGGTGTGATTACAGGATGGGATTCTTGTTGGGGCGGTTGGTGCATATGATTGGAACGGAGCCGTGTTAAAGGAGACCCGGCATGGTAAAGTGGTTCCACCCAAGTCCTCCTACGCATTGGAGTTCCCTGAAGAGCTGAAGAATCATGGAGCTTATTTGGGTAAGGGCTTCTGTCTTCCACAGCCTGCCAAGACCACTGACTCAGCTATACAATGCACTCACTAAATTAGTAGTGTGGGCTATAATGACTTGGCGGTTAAAGTGCTGGTGATTGGAAAGTTCAAATCCCATGGCCGTCAGTGGGAACTATTGTTTAGCCCTTAGGCAAAACTCTGAATTGCTCAGACCAATCACATTCTGCCTTTTTTTGTACGCTGCTTTGGAAAATGTCTTCCAAAAGGAAACTTTGGAGTATTAAAACTTTAAGGTCAAAATTGATACTTTTACACTTTTTGCCCCTGTCTTAGAATTTTTTCAAAACTTTCAATTAATATGTTGGTGCAAAATCTCTTACTTGCATATTTGCTGAACTGCTTAATCCTATTAGGGGCACGGGGAGGCTGGAGATTATCTCAGCCAACACTGGGCAAAGGCAGGGTACACCCTGAACAGCTCAGTGTAAAACCTAGTTGCATGCATTTGGTGCCATGAAAATATCATATTTATAATATTAATTAAAGGTTATATAATAGCGGAGCTCATAAGCAGAGCACCATAGTCATGGAACTCAAAAAGGCTGCCGGGTCTCTAAGGTGATGCTGATTGGCTGTTATGTATTGCTGGTTTGCATGATGATGGGCAGTAATAAAAAACTGATTTGTTATTATTAAGAATGAAACGGAAATCCTTAAAAATTTGGCTCATACACCACCACTCAGACTCAGGCAGAATAATAAATAAATAGGAAAATAAATGTTCTTGGAGCAAAAACTGAAATCAGAAGTTTGACAGAACATGAACTTGTTAAAAGGATAATTAAACTAATAAGACGGGATAAAAATGAAAGGGTTATCGAAATCACGGCAGTAAAAACCAAACCCAGGCTCGGACACCTATCAAGACATCTACTGGGTGCTCCGCTTTTAGGCAGTGCCTAAGCCTATATATTAACACTAAACTTACAATTCTGCCATCTGTCCTTTTCTGTAATTTGTGCTTTGAGTGGACAATGTGTTCCTAATGCTTTGTGTAGTATTTCAACTTTCTCCTCCAAAGACATTTTGTGGAAAACAGATGATCCAATAAATGATCCACCTTGTTCACAATCATTACATCCTCAACTGAATTTCACATGCATCTGCTCTGTCTATAAAGTGACACTATCATGGCTGAAAAAAAAAGCTGATCTACCAAAAGTAGATCACATTTAGGGGCATTTTGTACTGATAGGCAGGATGAGTCTACAATTTGGGCTAGGAAGAAATTAGCTCCAGCATTGCTTCTTTATTAGGTGAAAATATAAGGGCTTTTTAAGGTCTTACCATGTAACCAAATTATGAACATCTCAGATATGCCACCTCATTTATACATCTTCCCTTTCTTCATCTTTCTTTCTTTTTCTGTTTTCCTTTAATTGCACATTGTAACAGCTATGTCACTGGTTCTGATTAAATAGTCTATAACTTTTTAAATTGTCTTATCTATACTCTCTCTCTCTCTCTCTCTTTCTCTCTCTCTCTCTCCCTTTCTTTTCAGCAGTCAAGGCCAGTGTATAAACTCATTATCACAACTATAAATGCTCCATGTTTACCAGATCTTTCTGTGCCAGTCTGACAATGATGAGAGAATAATCACAGAGCTCTCTAATTGGGAATTACAGGGCTTTGGGTCTACATTCTCAAACAATCCTTTTACATCCAGACAATTTTTACATATTATTTTGCACGTAATTTTTACGTAGTACCATAAATGTTTGTATCGAATGCATCATATGTGTTATCTCACGAAAGAGAATGTGGATTTAATTTGACTGGCTTGTACTGGATATATTTGTCCATTATGTTTTAGGATACACAGTGACCTCAGTGGTATCAGCGAGAAATGGGCAACTGTATGTAGCTGGAGCCCCACGTTTTAACCACACGGGCAAAGTGATCATCTTCACCCTGAAAAACACAGGAGAGCTCACCATCCTTCATTCACTGAAGGGGCATCAGGTAGGTGACTGGCTAATATAGACCTTTTGAATGTTGCAGTTTTGATTCATGTTTTCCGAGCATTTACAGTCACCAGGTTGGCAAAAGAATAGACAACGCAATGTGAAAATGAGACAAAAAACTCAACATATTAGGAATCTTTGATATCATGATAAACTGATTGCCGGCAGAGAGTAGCATCACTATACACATGCTCCATACAGCATCACTGATAGAAACAGGGAAAGCTAGTAGGCTTAGTGTCTGAATGTGAGCTTTGTGAGCTTATTCCAAAAGTATACTTTATTTCAGAGGCAGTGAAATATGCATAACTCTTTCATGTCTTGACACTGCCTTAAGTGTTTGCTACAATTTTATAAGGAAAATTATAAAGCTAAATTTTCTAAATCTGTAATCACAATGCAAGTGTCAGAGTTAAACCTTCGACCATGTAACAGTGCTCTGTATACAGCTGGTTTTTACAACCCAGTCTCAGAGGGAAAAATTGTTTTTAGGGTTATGTCTCATCATCACCAGTACATGACCCTGACATACCAGAAGCACAGTGAGCAACAAAAATACTTAGCTGCCATGATGTTTTAATTAGTCAGCCTGGAAAGTGGTAGAACCCAAACTTGCTATGTCAACAAATCTCTGTTACTTGAATAGTGTTATATCAACTTGAAATCAAAACACATATAAGCAGACTTTATAACACATGACATGTGTGGGAATAAGTCACAAAAAGTCTTCTATATAAAACAGTACATTGGTGTTTTTTAGCCCTATGAACACTAAACCATAAGTTATGTTCTGATGCAACAAAATAGAAAGCTCGTAGTGTGTTTAGTTTAGTTTAGTTTAGTTTAGTTTTTTGAATTGATAAATTAAATACACATATAAAAACAAAAGGGGGTAAAGGTTAATCACAATACATACTCCCCCATATATATATATATATATATCCTCTCAAAATAACAATCTTCAATACTGTCAGTAGATTTATACAACTTACTGTAATCAGCATAGATGCTTATCTTACTAAATTTCACAACATTAGGTAGGTCTGCAGAATAACATAAAAATAAGAGTGGTCCCAAGACCGTACCCTGTGGAACGCCAGATATTACTTGAGTGTGTGACAATACAGAATTATTTGCTTTTACAGACTAAACTAAACTAAACTATGTTTTAAATGTTCATCAAGCATCATCTGTTATTTATGAAACAAGACACAGTCCAGACATTCGCAGAACACATCCCATATGCTTCCAATCAGAGTGCTTAATGTAAAACATAGACAAAGTTACAGATACAAGTGTGCATGCGTGCACATGCACATGTATACACATGTATTTGCGAAAACCTTTCCTCTGTCGTTATTATTAATGCAGCAAATAATACAACGCTACACCTAAATCTAACTGTAACTTTACCTACAGTTTTTGTGAAAGTAAATAAATAATCAAAGATTTAAAAAAACAATAACTAAATGAATAAATAAATTTGAAATGCTCTCAGAGAGTGCAGACCTCCACCAAGGTAGTGCAATCTTGTCTTCAAATGGGTTATAGTGGCGGATGTTATAGCATTATGGTGTTCCCTTGTGGCCTGTCCAACATTCATTTTAGAGCTTTGTATTTTTTTCTCCCATTCTGGGTGATGTCCACC
>JAQMYF010000014.1:6085114-6134947 GCA_030014195.1 Neosilurus mollespiculum | reverse complement strand
TATATTTATTTATTTTTTTTATTTTTTTTTAATGTAACACACACTTCATGAAATTGTTGAAGCAGTACCATTTTAAAAATACCATTGCCATGTATTTGCTTTGTGGCCTGGCAAGCTGTCCATGGTGTATTCTGACCTCTCCCAGAGTCGGCTGAAATTGGCGATAGCCTACCCGCGACCTTAATTAGGATTACGCGGTTCAGAAAATGAATGAATGAATGAATGAATGTATTTGCTTTGTGTGTTTATATATATACAATGTTTGAATGTATGTGAATCATTCAAGGATCAATATTTTGCATATATTTCATAAATGTATAAATATGAATTATGTGGTTAGTGTGTGTATATTGATGTGGTTTTCCATATTCCAAACCTGACCATCTGACTGGATATAGATCGGTTCATACTACGGAAGTGAGATTGCTGCAGTGGATATTGATGGAGACGGAGTCACTGATAACCTGCTTGTTGCTGCACCAATGTTCTTCAGTGGAGGCTGGGAAAGGGGCAAAGTGTACATCTATCGCATTACCGAGCAGGTAACCACACAACAGTTTACACCTGCATGCCTGACGAGTGCTTCAGAGCGGCAACATACTCTTCTTATTTGCACAGTTAGCAATGATTGGGTGGAAAGCTGAGGGCCATTATGGTAAAAATGTCTCTGCTCAGTATTGCATTTCTTTATTAATGGGAAACAAAACAAACAAAGCTATTTAAAAGTGTTATTTTATTAGAGTTCCTCACTAATATCCTTTCATATCTGAGCCAGCACAGACAGGCACTTGGCACCTGCCCTCTTGTGCCTCATGCCAGCGGCATACCGTATCTTCATTAGGCTGCAAGTGCACATTGAACTCAGTAGGAAAACATTTGTTCTTTCAAGCATAATTACCTGCAGCTTGCCAAGCAAGAGAGCTACACTAATAGCTGGAAAAGGCTGAGGAGTAACTATGGACCTGAAAGAGAGCTGCATGCTATTTTTCCTTTTGCTTTTTTTTTTTTTAACAAGGTTTATTTCCGAAGGCAGCACAGTCAGCACATGCCAAAGAAAGATTCAGAGAAGAGATGGTTCATATACAGTGCAGTTGTCTGTGGGATATCTTTCAAAGCTTCAGGGCAGATGCACAATTGAAGACTAGACAGAAATTGCTTTTTAACAAATATTTAAAGCATATGTACTTTATCAGTGGTAGTAGCTTGTTAGAGATCTATTGCTGTCTTCATAAATAAAAAAGAATTCTCTATAGGCTTTATATCCTAAATATATATCAACTAAACCCCAAGAGGATTTTTTATCCTCCACATCTACAATACTCGTCATTGCACTCCCTTTTCCTCACCCCCCCCCCTAAAATCCTTCCCCTCCCCATCCTTTCCTTCTTCTAACTTCTCCCTCCAAAAACAAGTGACCTCATGTGTCTGCAGTTGTTGGGTTTTATATATTAAAAAAAAAAAAAAAAAAAAAAAAAAGAGGACTCGTATTCTGAGCAGGAGGAGGGATGTGTGTGGTTAATTGTGCTCCAAATACTTGGCTGACATGTAGTGTTTTTTGCTCTGAGGAACTACACCTTTCCTTCAACCTTTTCCATCTCTGAGGAGACTAATTGATTTTAAAGGCACTGTGGAGATCATCTCACCGACTTCACTGTAGACTCACACGCTAGGGACAGAGACACTTAAGTGATAATGCAGACACGTTTTATGGATTTGACCTTGTGCGTCCTAGTATGTTAATAGTTTTCTCACAAAGAGATCTGTGCACACTGTGCATACTCTTTCAGAATAGTTTACACTTGGTGTGTAGGGGATTTATGAGATCACTCACTCACTTACACATTTGTTGAACTGCTTAATCCTACTAGGGTTCTGGGGAGGCTGGAGCCTATTCCAGCTGACACTGGGCAAAGGCAGGGTACGTTCTGAACAGTTTGCCAGACCATCTCAGGACCAACATACACACAACCATTTACACACACATCCACACCTAGGGGCAATTTGGAACAGCCAGTTAGCCTAATGTGCATGTCTTTAGACTGTGGGAGGAAACCAGAGCACCCAGAGGAAACCCACACAAGCACAGGAAGAACAAGCAAACGCCACACAAAAACAACCGTGCCCAGCCCGGGACTTGAAACCAGGATTTTCTTGCTGTGAGATGGACATGCTAACCACTATACCACCGTGCTGCCCATTATGTGATTAGCCTTTATGAAAATGTATTACCGAAAGAATCTCAGTGTCAGATTTATATAAGATCTACTAACAATGGACAAAATAACAAATACAATCACAGCCAGTTCGTTTAACCAGTTTCCTACTAATGATCTCTACGAAGAGCGGCAGAAATTTGAACTGGTTGCAAACCGGTTTGCGTCCTCTTCTAGTAAGAGATTCAAAGTTGTCTTGGATTTCCTCCAGCAAATTAAGAATAAGGTGCCGTGGCTATAGGTTCTGATAGCATCTTTGTCTGGCATTCCAATTAAATTAATATGAGTGATGAAAATTCTCTTCCATCTACTACATGCTCTCTGTTCTCCGTGGCACCACCTCCTATTGGCACCATCCAAATCCATGTCAAGCACGAAACGGGTTACGACATGCTTTTTTCAGCATGAAATAATGGTGCAATTAGCAGTAATGTGACTGCTTTAAGCATTAGTAAATCACGTTGCATGATTAATTTATGCAATGAAGCCAGCTGAAAAAGTTAGTTTGTCCACAGCTTTCCATTACTAACTGTCACTGTGCGTATTTAGTAAATCCTGACATTTTTTTAAACGCAATAGAGGGAAACTGTTAGTAAAATTGTTTTGGCATTCACCCATTATGACTCTTCAGTCATTTCTGTATGCTTCCAGCCCCGTTTTATCCTGGAAGGGGTGCTGGAGCTCACTGATCTAAGCGAAAATGCAAGGTTTGGATTCGCCATTGCACCAGTGTCTGACCTAAACGGGGACTCCTATAATGACCTGGTAGTGGGAGCTCCATTAGAGGATGAGCACCGAGGAGTCATTTACATCTATAACGGCCAGCGCAACAGGATACTGAGGAAGTATAAACAGGTAGGAATAGAAGATTTTGTTGACTTTTTGGCAACATGTGTGTAGGTTTATATCTAAGCATTACCCTAAGGTTAAATTTTGTAAATGATTTTGGATTGCTCTGGTGTGAGAAGAGATCACTGCATATTTCTAAGCAGTATATTTATCCCTCTTTCTCCCTAAACAGAGAATCAGTGCAGTAGAGATTGCTTCAGGTTTGCAGTATTTTGGCAGGAATATCCATGGGAAGATGGATATGAATGGTGATGGACTAGTGGATCTGGCTGTTGGTTCCCTGGGTGCTGCTGTACTCCTCTGGTTGGTGAAGTCATGCTCAAAAATTATATCTTTGTTATATCTCAATTGTTACACTAGCCAAAAAATACATAAAAATGACCAAATCTCAAATTATATAAAACTTAATAACATTTAGGCATTTTCTGATAGGGGCAATCAGAAAAAGTCACGAGTTCTAACACTTTAGAGTAAAACTACAGTTGGCTGAAGTATCGGTTCGAAACATTCTCTCTAATGATCTTTACCAAGCTCTTGGAGGGGTACTTTTATGCAAACGTCTGTGCTGCAGTATTGTGGAGGGGGGATGCTGTCGAAGTGGTTAGCATGTCTGCCTCACAGCAAGAAGGTCTTGGGCTCGAGTCCCAGGCTGGATGAGGACATTTTTGTGTGGAGTTTAAAATTATTTCTCCCACCTGTGTGGGTGGGTTTCCTCCAGGTACTTCACTTTCCACCCACAGTCCAAAGACATGCACATTCGGCTAATTGGCGGTTCCAAATTGCCCCTAGGTGTGAGTGCAAATGGCTTTGTGTGTTTTGGCCCTATGATGGTCTGGCGAGCTGTTCAGGATGTACCCCACCTTACTCCAGAGGTGGATGAGATAGGCTCCAGCATCCCTGTGACCTTAGTAGGAAAAGCAGTTCAAAAATGAATGAGGGAGTATGAGAATGAATGAGTACAATACTGAGATGTGGCAGATCTCCCATATTAGTGTTATCATGTTTTGTGTTTTAAAATCTTCTGTCAATTATCAATTTAGAATCTTTGTGCTCCTGAACCTGAATGGCTGATAGTGTTAATTCAAAATATCAGATACAGTATATTCTTTCTCCAGTCAGAAGAAACTGAGGCCACATGTAAACATTGCTAAAATGTGTTTTTCCATCCCCAACCCCCATTATATTTATTTATTTTCAGGTCTCGCAGTGTGATCCGCATCCATGCCACTGTCCGTTTCGAACCCAACAAAGTCAACATCTTCAATAAGGACTGTCGGCGTGGTGGAAAGGATGTGACATGTATGTCAGCTATCGTGTGTCTTAATGTCACTGCCAGGACTGTCATCAAACCCACACAGGAAGTAGGTCAGTCCTCAAAGTTATCTTTTGTGGATTGCTATGAAATGCCAACCTTCCATAAAATTCTAAACTCCCAAGACCCATTGGCAAGTTCAGACTGAATGAACTACATACAGTACAATTGCCTTGAGGTTAAATATTCTAAATAATATCAGATTTAAATATGTTTATTGGCTAGGCAAGATTTCAAAGAATTTAACTTGGTATACAAACTTACTGGTCACTTTAATACTCCTGCTCATTCATGCAAATATCCAATCAGCCAAATATGTTGCAAAGTAAAATATATAAAAACATGTATACATACACCAGTCAGCCATACCATTAACACCACCTAACTAGGCAGCCCCATACACAGAAAGCTTCAGTGTTCTGACTCCTCTCTCTCACACCCAACATGAACCATTTTAGCAGTTTGTGCTACAGCAGCTTTTTTTGTGGAATCAGACCAGATGTACTAGCCTTCACTCTCCACACATACCAATGAGCCTTAGGCACCCATGACACTCTTGACAGTTCACTGGATGTCCTTCCTGGGGCCACCTTTGGTACTTACCACTGCATACCAGGAACACCCCACAAGCCCTGTCGTATTGGAGGTAAACAGACCCAGTCAAATTCAAATTTATTTGTCACATTCAAAATCATACACAGTACAATATGTAGTGAAATGCTTGTTACGACTGTCCTAAAATTTGAAGAATAAAACTATCAATATCAAGAAGAAAATAACAATAACAGTAACTATAACTATTTGAAGGACATAGTTAAAGGTCCAATATAGATATAAAAAAATTTAAATATAACAATATATATAACATAATATATAAATGTAGATTTATTTAGCCATCACAATCTGGCCTTTGCAAACTTCACTCAGATCTTTACGCTCGCTCATATTTGTTCCTGCCTCCAACACATCAACTTCATGAACTGACTGTTCAATTTCTTCATCATACATCCTACTCCTTCAAAGATGCCACTATACTGAGATAATTTATGTTGTTCACTTCGCCGTTCAGTGGTCATAATGTTTTTAATGTTACGGCTAATCAATATAGGTCAAAACCTACAATTAATCATCAAATTAAGCATCAGAACGGGGGGGGGGGGTATCTTGGTGACTTTGACCATGATATGCTTGCCAGTGCTAGATGGACTGGTTTGAGTATTTCAGAAACTGCTGACTTCTGAAGATGTGTTAGTCACAACAGCATCTAAAAAGATCTTTTGAGTTTTAAGTCCATTCAGCATCATGGATGCTAGCAGACTGGATGGAAATCCCTTGTTGGTAAGAGAGATCAGAGGAGAGTGGCCAGTTGGTTCAAGCTGACAGGATGGCTACAAACATGGTGAACAGAAAAGTATCTCAACACAGGACACACTAGATCTTAAGGAGAGTAGGCTACAACAGGAACGCCTCAATGGGTTCCACTCCGTCATTCAACAATTGGAATTTGAGGCTATACTGGACAAAAGCTCAGCAAACTAAACAGCATCATTGGTAGCCAATCTGTACAGTAGAGATTACAGCATGTACAAAATAAACAGTTCTGAATATCAGTATTTGGGCAGCATGGTGGTGTAGTGCTTAGCATGTCTGCCTCACAGCAAGAAGATCATGGGTTCAAGTTTTAGGCTCCGGAGTTTCTGTGTGGAGTTTGCGTGTTTGCTCCATGCCTGCGTGGGTTTCCTCGGAGTACTCCAGTTTCCTCCCACAGTCCAAAGACATACACATTAGGCTAACTGTCTGTTCCGAATTGCCCCTCAGTGTGAATGGTTGTGATTTTTGCCCTGCAATGGTTTGGTGAGCTGTTCAGGGTGAACCGTGCCTTCATCCAGTGTCAGCTGAGATAGGCTCCAGCCTCCCCATGACCCTTGTAGGATTAAGTGGGTCGGCAAAAGAAATTAAATTAATATCAGCATTGTAAATGTAATTCCTGCACGAAAAGGCAGCAGAAGATTTTTATGGGTTATAACACAGACTGTTGATGCCTTTTCCCCCATTTATTCCCTTTAATTTAGTGTTGCATTTCATGTGAATTCTATTACCATCACCCAGATGTGTACTTGCAAATGTTCTTCTCATGCACTTCAGTTCTTTCATGCAGACTGCATACTGTAAAGCTGTAATTATTTGAAAACCCTTTTTCTTTTTATTGACATTCTTTTTATTGAAATCCTATTTCATCTGTTATTGGAGACGGTAACCTAAACAACTCCTGCTTCCTCACATCTCGTCGGTTCATCTGGGGATCCGAGGAAGAGTTTGCTACATTTTATGGTTTAAAGAATAACAATGGAAGATGAACGGCTGAGTGCAATGAAGGCTTTTGATCATCACTGATCACTTTGTTGACTCAGGCTTTGGGTTTTTGAGAGGAAAAAACCTCAAACTGGAAAGCAGATTAGTTAGATTGCAGTGGAACGAGTAACAGTAGATGATACAGCTAGTGTAAAATGATGTTGCTTTTGGAATAACACTAAATTAAAATCTAATGCAACGTACTGTTTAGGTTAAGTGCTTATATATTTATTACTCAAGTACATTTTCTGTAAATGAAATATCTTGTCTGGATATAAGTAGGGGTTATGAAGATGACACACTCCTGTTCTGTGCTCTTTTTATTATTTTTTATTTTCTTTGTGTTTGTCTTTTAGATCCTGCTTTCCAGACACGGTGCTCTGTGCTTCTGTCTGTGCGAAAGCCAGGAAGTCAATTATCTTGTCTGAGTCCAGTCAGTTTACTAAGTGCTAGAAAGTCACTATGATAAACACACTTGTTCCCTCAAGACAGGTCTACTCACCGTAAGGCTGAGAGGATTATGGTCCGTGAGGCCCACCCACAGTCTGACACTCACATACTGATCAAAAATTTGTTGCAATATATGTGAAGATCACATTATATCTTGGCCTCACATCCTAAAGACACATGTGGTTTGGGTTAACCAGTATAACCTCTGAGCATCCCCATCACATTCGTCATTAGTCTGAGACAAAGAAATAGTCGCAGAGAGATGTCACATTTGGCTCGGAATGGACATGGGTTGTAAATATCAGTACATCTTGTTTGGGTTTTCCACATATTAGGTCTGATGCTAATTCTGTTCAGATTTAAAAATAAATAAATAAATACAAGTTTGGGGGCTTCAAGTATGGCTTTGTATGAAGTCTGCTTTGTGTTGAAATAAATGATTCAAGATTTGTCACTTTGATCTGTGTAGATTTTGTGTATTATCTTGTAGTACATCCATCCTCCATATCTGATTCTAATTTAAATCCCGTGCCAGAATTATTCTTATTTTTTATCGTGACTGACACTTCTATAGTTTTATTGAATTACAAATGAAAAGCAGCATGATGGCTAAATAAAAGTCTACTCAATATTAAGGTAAATTAAAGGCTTTAATTAAAGTTATTCCATGAAATCACTGAATTGGCAAAAAAAAAAAAAAAACAGACCCTTCATTTAGCAAATACCAAAATACTATTTATTCCATACGCAATAAATTCTTTTACATCATACATCAGTTTAAGATTCATTTTTAAGTCTGTGTTTGAGACTTTAAACTCCCAGGTTTCAGGTCTCCTGAGTATTAGTCATCCCATCTCTCTTGGCCCTTAAATCACAGTTTATTATAGCCATAAAATGCTCCGTGAGTTCGGTGCAATTTATCAGCTAAGCCATGGATGTACCTATTGCATCTGTTTATGATGGACCAGAACTTACAACTTAATAAAAGGCAAAGGTTGTTTTGATTTTGTGAGTGTATAGAATTCTATTCATTTGTTCTTGTGATAGAAGGGGAGTCTGTAGCAGGTGGATAGAATTCAGACATTGTCTCCTGGAGATCATCTTAAAGATCAAAGGATCAAAGTGTGGATCCAATTGTACAAGTCATGGAGCATGTGGTATAATAGAGACCTTAACTAGTACTTTTGGATCACTAGTACTGGAAAGTCGTCTTCACAGTTTTTTAGTGAAGCGAGAGGCTTCAAAGATGAGAACTTCAACCTCTGGGTCGATACTGGAAGAGACTGTTGGATTTATTCAGTGGTAGGTCTCTCTATCTTGAAAGTGCATCACGTGACCTACACACTCTGTGATGATGTCACAGAGAGGGGCATTACCACCCTGATACATCCCGGCCGAATAAACCCTCTAGTCTTAAAGTACCCCTCTAGTAATAAAAATGTGTTTATTTGATTAATACCTACTCTGGCAGGCAGACCAGTGGTGTAGTGGTTAGCAGATATGCCTCACAGCAAGAAGGTTTGAGTCCTGTGCTCAGGCATTTATGTGTTTAGTTTGTATGTGCTTATGCGGTTTTCTCTGGGTACTCAGGTTTCCTCTTACAGTCCAAAAACATGCACGTTAGGCTAATTATCTGTGCCAAACTGCCCCTAGATGTGAGTGTGAATGGTTGAGTGTGTGTTGGCCCTGCGATGGTCTAATGAGCTGTTCAGGGTGTACCCTGCCTTTGCCCAGTGTCAGCTGATAAAAGCTCCAGCTTTGCCACTCTAAAAAGATTAAGTGATTTGACAAATAAATGAGTGAGTGAGTGAGTGAGTGGAAACTCAGACAAAAGTTGAAATACAGCTTTGAATGTTTTTACTCAAGTTAAATAGTAATTACAAAGCCTTAGGGATATATTTTAGGTGCATTAAGTGCACAGTCTTAGGCAGAAGACACAAGTTAATTTAGGGCATGTCCATATCCACTTTTGCTAATTCAATGCTTAATTATTATCGACTGTGTTCTGGGTGTAATATGCAATAAACCAATCAGAGATTCATCTCTCATTCAGTTTGACACAGCAAAATGCATACGTTTTTACTTTGTGCTGTGAAATCTATTAGGTTTTATATTCCTTAAGTATTTATTATTAGATTTTATATTGATTAACAGCTTCATTAATGCTTGTGCAAAAAAACAAAAAAACAAAATCAGCTTATAACTTTAAAATAAAATAAATGACTGTAGAAATGTAATGATGCACAGTTAAAAAATGTAGTAAATAGAATGTACTGATTTAAATATATGTGACTCGCTCCAGTGTAATTATGTCGCAAGGTGGTGTTTAGAGTAAGAGCCAAATTAAGTTGAAAATAGCTTACCTGGATGAAAATGCGATATCGCCAAAAATACTTCCTTCAAACCAAGTTCGAATATCCATAAAACACAATCTATCCATGCTAAAATACTTGTTTAAGAAAGGGTTCCATGTCCACGTTGTTGTAAAACAATGGAAAAATGCATTTATTTTCAAACCTCTTTTGTGATTGCTCAGGGTATTTTCTTATTATCGATATTCAGGCCCAGAATGCTCTAACTACTTATAGAGACCCAGAAGGATTCCCCGAAACATACAGCGGTAAACCAGTGAAAAGCCTCAAAACAGACATGACTCTAAAATAGAACTCATCTAGAGTGTAAATAGAACTCATCTGTTGCTAGAAAAACGCTAGTACAATCGTGCTGATTTGTTGAAAGCCGGATTCATTTAGTTTATGGATGTTAGGGAATTTCAGATGCGGACATTCAGAAACTGGTTCTGTAACTGTAATTATTATGTTCTCAAAAGTAGCATTTCCTGATTAGCAAAATACAAAGTGATATTACTCAGTCCATTTTATGCTATAATCATGTATTATACCTCATTTTGAAGCAGATTAAATTCTCTTTCCAAATATCAAATGTCCAATTTCCTACTTCATCCATATTATGCTGGAGAGGGTCACATATATTGTATTTATGCTGTAGTAAGAAGTGCTGTGTTTTCCTTTCTTTATAGGTCTATGGTACAATACCTATATTGAGGAGAAGCGATTTAACCCTCGTGCTGTGATGGATGATCCGGACCGGCAACAGCCACAGAATCTTACTATGTTTCCTGGAGAGGAGAACTGTGAACACATCTACTTCCACGTAATGGTAAGCCCCTCTCTTATACTCACTTAGAATACCATTATAGTGATAGTGAACTTGACCAACTGATCATTACTTCAAATGTCATTATTTTAACTCTAGATTTACCTTGAATCTTATATTCAATTGCCCTGGTGTTCAGCGCTCAGTGTTCAGTTTGCAATTCAGACTTTGTAGAACAGAAAAACTTTGAGTTATGATAACTGACTATAAGAAGACCTAATAGAAATAAGTCGTCACATTGCTAAATTGAGCATTTTAAAAAATTCTGGGTTGCACTGTCTATCTGAGTCATATCATTTCTTTTCAAGGAAACAACAGACTATGCCAGACCCATCATATTCACAGTGGAGACAGGTCTACAGGATCCAGAGAATGGTCCTACGCTAGATGATACCTGGCCAACCACCGTCAGAATCCAGGCTAGTCCTTGAACCCTCTAATACTTACAGATTATATGAAAAAGCTATGAGGTTCTAACTAAGTGTGGGTTTATCTTTCTCTCTTCTTATGACTTCAAATGAATTATATCCTTCTTTTGTGTTAAATTTATTTTCTAACTAAATCAGATGCTTTATTGTATTGCATTGGATTTTACCCATACAATATTAATGAACTTCTTTTACATTTACCCTATCATTATAAATTAATCATATTTACTCATATGCTTATGTACTTCTATAGGAGCATAGTCAAAGTTAATGAGTTGACTTTTTTATTTCTTATTTTAATTTCTGGGTGGAACTTCAGGATCAAAAATGCCTATATATATTTTTTGTGTAAAATGGCAGTGCAGGAATTTATTTAATGGAGAGCAAATCTCATCATGAATGAATAGAAGTCTTCAGTCAGACCCTTAAGCAGAAGTTTGGACCCAGTGACAGGTCTTATCCTACTGCAATGAATATATTTCATAAACCACTGCGTGCTTTACTACAGCTTCCTTTTTGGAATGGCTGTGATGAGGATGATCACTGTGTTCCAGACCTGGTGATACAATCACAGACTGACCTGATCAGCCGCAAGTACGAGCCCCTGACATGACCGCAGACATACAAAACATACAAGTTCCAAACATTTTCCTCAGACTGTTTTTGCTCTATATTAGGCAGTTCTGTGGACAGGTGTTTCGAGTGGGCAGTGCGTTGTGTCTTAGCCAATCTGAAGCTAAAGGTACCGAGCGTGTTATAGAGGCATCCAGGAAGAAAATGGTCATAGATGTTCGTTTGGAGAACCGAGGAGAAAATGCATATGGAGCCCACCTCAACATCTCATACTCCAGAAATCTAAAGTTCTCCAGTCTTATAATAAAGGTACAGGACTGAAAATGTTTTGAAACTGTGGGGTTATTTTATTTTATTTTTTCTGAGAGAGAGAGAGGAAGGGGGTGGGGGGGGGGAAGACATTGAAAATAAATAAATAAATATAAAACAAAGCCAAAAAAAATAAAGTTCTCACTAATAAAGTCTGACAAACCTTAGGTTTCATATACTGAAGACGCAGAGCCAGGTGGATAATTCACTTCAACTATGAAGGTCTTTTAAAATTTTTAAAAACATGTTACCCTGGCATCTTGGCAGGTTTTTTCCCCACTCCTGAATAAAGATCATTTTTGTTGAAATTTGTGTCAATAACACTTAATTTTTGTTGTACACTTCTGGATACTTTTTAAGGTCGAATTAAAGAGTGTGGCCGTGAGGATGCAAACTTCTGAACATGAAATAACGAGAACTGCTGATTATGCTGGCCTATTATAATATTTAAGTTAAAGAGGGTTTACATTTAAATAAAAATAAATAAATATATTTTTTCAAATTACAGGATGAATTCATTTTAGTAGAAAATGACAACACAGGATCAAAATTAAAATAATGTAAAAGTACATTATTTAAATTTTATTTCTTTTCTTGAAACAAAGAAAGGAAAATTACATAGATATTAAAATATATAATTTTAAAAGAGTGTGATCTTTTTTGTTATAGGACAACTCAGAAATACAGATTGACTGTCATGGTGGAGATAAGCATAGAAATGAAAAACACTGTGATGTCGGTTCTCCCTTCATGAGAGCTAAAACACAGGTAAGTGTTTACTTTGTTAACACTAAATTAAAGTCATATAGTGTTGAAGTTGTAAAGATCTCAGTTAGAGCACCGCAGTAGTTTGTAATGACCTTTTCTGTACTCAGTGTTGAATTTTTAATAAGAGTAGCTCTGGCAATATTTCTGGATGAGATCTAAGCTATGGGGTTATACTATAATCAAAACATATGAACAATTTATAATTATTGATATGATGAAGGTTCTGTAAGGACACGTTTTTAGCTTTAGTTTTTTTGTACTTAAAGGTTTCTCTGTAACATAACATAACTGTCTTTTTTTTAAAACAGAGGCTGGTGAGGTCATGGCTGTTTAACCTTGCTATAACATGTCAACAGGAACTCTTGTAATTGACATTCCACAGCATAATTATAAATGGGGGTGGCACAGTAGCCTAGGGGTTAGCATGCCCACATCACAGCAAGAAGGTCCTGGGCTCAATTTCCGGGCTCAGGTGTTTCTGTGCGAAGTTTGCATGTTTTACTGTGCTTGTGTGGGTTTCCTCCAGGTACTCTGGTTTCCTCCCACAGTCCAAAGACATGCACATTAGGCTACCTGGCTGCTCCAAATTGCCCCTAGGTGTGAGTGTGAATGGTTCTGTGTGTGGTGGTCTAGCGAGCTGTTCATGGTGTACCCCGCCTTCGCCCACTGTCAGCTGAGATAGGCTCCAGCCTCCCCGTGACGATAGTAGGATTAAGTGGTTTGGCGAGTGAGTGAGTGAGAACTATGAATGGTTAAAGATTATGATGTCATTCATTAAAATTGCTTTACTAGTGAATGACATCAATAACTGTAATCACTGGGAAATTGTTGTACTATACTACAAAAGAAATAAGGCACTTTGTTTTATGCTATTATAGGTTCACAATCAATTTTACACCCCTGAGTTTTATTCCTTACTTATTTCCCATTTTCTCTTTTATGTTGTCTGCTACAGAGTTGTGTGGGATTTTTTTCCCCTTGCAGTGGGCTTGTTTCTAATGTGCATGTCTTTAACACCAGAGATCCTTTGTCGTTCAATTCAGGTCCTTTCCCCACATTCACTCTAAGACTTACTGAACTCTGAACATCTTTCTCTTATCTCACTAATCTTTTATGTAAAGCCAGGAATGGTTAAGTTTGCCATGAAGTGCTTGGATGTAAATCTGCAGCCAGTTAATGTGACGTCTGCACACCCCTAATGGAGAGATGTTTTACTGCCTAAGTGAGCTAATGCTTAAAGGTGAAACTGAGGAGATTCACCCTGGTTTATTGACCTCACACGGGACAGGTCTGCATACACTCACTTTACACCAGGACATCAAACTATTAAACATCTCTGCCAAAAACTCTGCTCTACCTCTGACATCACACTTTCACAAAATGAGGAAAGTCTGTTGGGGAGAGCTTTTTTGGATTCTGCCGCATATGCTTTCTCTCTCTCTCTTTCTCTCTCTCTCTCTCTCTCTCTCTCTCTCTCTCTCTCTCTCTTTCTCTCTCTCTCCAGCTAAAATATTGCAGAGTATTTGAACAGAACAGAACAGAGTCTGAAAACTAAAAACTCACCACAACACTCACTGGCAGCTAGCGCATAATGACAAGTTAATACCAAAATTGCACACATCAGTATTCAGGCGTCAAAACTATTTTTCAACAAAGACACTACACAGACAGCAGGGCAAAAGCATTATCCTATATTCAGACATATCTGACTATTTGTTTTAACAGATGAGTGTTAAAAACTTGGACCGTATGGCTCCGTGCCCTTCCGTTCTATACAATTTAAGCCAAAAGCCTCTGCCATGTTGTCAAATTTGCATCTGCGCACTAGCAATGAAAGTCAAATTCATGTACACCTACTTATCCCACTCTCAACCCCTAATACCAAAGTCCTGTATGTGGCAGGGACTGCTAATCTCTTGATTCCCATGCCTTCTTATTTTATAGTACAGCCAAACTTTTTCAGTTCAATCCTGACTTTTTGTGTCTTCTTACAATTCTAACTTAGAAAATTACATCATGGTTTACCAGAGCATGTCCTGTCATTTTCTAAAAAGCATTATCCTTTATTAGGGTCACAGGAAGGCTGGAGTCCATCCCTGCCTACTCGAAAGAATGCAGAGTACACCCTGAACAGCTTGCCAGAACATTGAAGTGCAACACACACAACCATTCCCACTCACAGTCATACATAGGTGCACTTTGGAACAGCCAGTTAGCCTTATGTGGATGACTTTGGGCTGTTAAAGAAAACCAGATTACCCAGAGGAAACCCATGCAAGCATGGAGAGAACATGCAAACTCGCTGCCCTTGCCATAACATCTATATTAATAAACTATTCTACCATCATAACAATATTGAATAAATGCATTTTGCTGCCTAATGCACATTACAAACAAGCCCACTGGTCAGAGACGGAATGTTGGAATGTCAACAGTGGCTAGCAAGAGAACATCAGCAGTTACAGCTAACACTGACAAGTGACACACTGGTCACCAAACGTGCACAAAACAAACAATACAAATGTTAATGTACACAAACAAAATCGTGACCAACTTACTTTTCCACTGTCAAAACATTCTCTTGAAAGACCTTCCTAGGAAAATTCTGTTGACTTGCCCCGATACTGTGAATGCTTTGTTTGGAGATGTTTGTCCAAGTGGTTCATTTTTAAGCTGTTGTTACTCAGCATGTCGCCACATAAAACAGACTGAATCCTTTCCTCTCCACTGGTGAAACCAATCTGAATAAACTTTTCCTTGTATTTTAATTCTGAAATCATGCACACGATCAACAGTGGAGGAATCACAGAGTTCATGCTCAAGGCTACATCAGCCAGGGACCAATGAGATTACATTTTTAGCATGCAAAAAGAGAGAGACGGCCGCACGGTGGCATAGTGGTTAGCAAATCAGCCTCACAGCAAAAAGGTCCTGACATGTGAGTGAGAGAGTGAGAGAGAAAAAAGAGAGAGAGATAAAGAGATAGTGAAAGACCATCTGAGCTGAACACAAAACAGCAAAAAAGACCTTTCTGCTTTTCTTTTTTGGTAAAGGCGGTAGTGAAATAATATTTTTAAAAATAATTTGTGAAAGATAAGTAAAAAAAAGTGCAATCATAGGAAAAAAAAACTGTTTGAATTAGTCTGTTAATGGAAATAGTTAAAATGAGAACATGGACATAGAAAATAAGTTGTTTTGTCATTGAAAAGCAAGGGGATGGGCAATGCTACACATAATTGTCGGCCTCATAATGAAACCTGCTCTCTCCATTTTTTACTTTTTTCAGAAATGACAAAAAGACTGAATGAAAGTAGAAATAATGATCACACAGTGACATACCTGGATCATTCTCTGAAACTGGTAGTAAACTGTGGTCCAGTTTATTTCCCTCTATATTGACCATAAATGGATAAACCATTGTTACAAATACAGTGAGAGAACTACTTCATGCACATGACTGCACTTTTATTAGTAACAAACAGGAATAAATGAGGATGAACACTAAATCCATCTTCAAATTCATTCACGTATGGACACGAAATTCATCCCATTTGTTTTTGTAGAATAAATTAATTAGCACTTGACTATGTGTAGACATGGAACCTCATCCCTCATAGGAATTCAGAGAAAAAAAAAAAACCCTTTCACCTTAAAATGAGGTGGAAGAATTACCAAGATGATACTCCACTCTCACAGAGCACCATGCACTGAAACACATTCAAACACTATTTTATAAGTAGGGCCAATTTAGCTCAGTTAATTTACCTGTTAGCAGTTTCTAGGAGGTGGAAGGAAACTGGAGAACTCAGGGGAGCCCATACAGGCATCAGTAGAACATGGAAAAACTGCCCAGATAGTAATTCGGGCTCAGGATAGAACTGCAGAGTGGCAATACTACAGTCTTTAGGTTTTATTTTTGATGAGAAATAGCTGATGCGGTCATGGAATATTCACTCTATTATCCTCTCAGGACTTTTGGGTTTAGTGAACGTTTTTGGGGTATATGTAGATTTCTTAGCAACGCTGTGGCTGGTTGCCCGACATTAGTTTTTTTTTGCCCGACATTAGTCTTTTTTTCTGAAGTAGTGTGGTTCAAAATTATTCACTCTATTATTTCCAGTGGATTTTTGGGGTTAGCAAATATTTGCATATGTTGGCATATATGTAAATATCCTGGAAACTTTGTGACTTGTTGCCATCTCAAACTATTTAATTAGAAGAAATTCTGTATTTAAAGACACTAATGAAACATTGTTGGCAGATGAGGTTTTAAAAATATTAGTACAGTATATTGAATACTCAATTGAAATGCCTGGATCCCGGATTCCTAAACAGTATGTTAATCTCATTCATTCATTGGATGAATCACTTATGTGATCATGAGGAGGCTGGGGTCTATCTCAGCCGACTTTGAGCAAAGGCCAGGTACACCCTGAACAGCTCACCAGACCATCACAGAGCCAATACACACACAACCATTCACACCTAGAGCCATTTTGGAACAGACAATTAGCCTAACGTGCATGTCCTTGGACTGTGGGAGGAAAACGAATTACCCCGAGGAATCCCACACAAGCACAGGAAGAACATGCAAACGCCATGCAGAAAGGTCATTGCCACACCCACGCCTCAAACCCATGACCTTTTTGCCATGAGGTGGAGTTGCTAACCACTATGCCACCATGCCTAGCACTTGATTCATGCGTAGCACATGAATTACTAGCACAATGATTCACTGACTTTATACTTTAATGTATCATAGATATAATATACTTTTTTTGTGTCTTGTTTTTGTGCTTCATCCTACTGTAAGTGACATCATATTTTCACCACCTGACTTTTTTCCGACATAAAAACAAGGTTTTGTTTTGAAGCGGGTGGTCTAGGCACAGCTGAAAAAACTCATACCCTAAGAACTCTACTCAAGAAAAACCTGGCAACCTCAATAGGGACAAAGAGTTTCCATGCCTTTCCTGGATAGCACCAGGAGGCAGAAAAAAATCCTTCTTGCTGCAGCACTTCTGCCACTTTTTCCAGGCACAATAATTTTTCCATAGAGCGATGACAGAACAGTTACCCAGAATCCTCTTCTCTCATTGAGCCTTGCCAAGGAGATAATTCAGAATATCATTCGAGCCATCTCTACAGCATTTAAAGAAGAAAATCTATATGGAGAAGAACCTCCTGTATTCTTGACACATGCCTGTGGGTTTTTGAGATCGGTCTGGTGGTTAGAGCTGAGTGCAGTTATTATCAGGTGGGTATGTGTGTGCTCTGTGTCGATCAGTGCGGAGCGATGTGACTCGAGGCTGTGGGAATTAGGGCCTCATTACTGTGCCCATAAGATGTGTTGAGACAGATAGGAGGTAATAAACATGAGCATGTTTTACTGCAGCAGTCTTTCACATGGACAATGTTATGGACAACATAACCAGTTATGTGAACCGGTTGTTGTGGTATTACTGACCAAATCACTCTTAGTTTGGTTCTTATTTGGGGTCTGTGCCCCTTATGAGACAATGATTTTGCATTAATGATAATTTTCCTCTGTGTGGTGTGTAGGCATGGAAAGAGATGGATAGTGTGTTTTTTATTCAGTAGATTTGTCCACACACGTTTTCTTTGATAATAGATTGAATGCAACTAACATTCATCTCAATTTTTTTTTTTTAAAGGCAATTTATTTGAATGAGCACTAATGCAGGATGTGACATGGAGCTTCATGCCACATTCTGTTAGTTGGACTATTACCTTGCTGATTCATCTCATCTCGTGTCATTTTCCAGACCGCATTATCGTTTATTATGATCACTGGGAGGCTGGAGCCCATTTTAGCCAACTCTAGGAGAAGACTGGGTACAGCTTGCCAGACCATTGCAGGGCAAAACAGACATAAAAACACTCACACTCATGTTCTCACCTAGGGACAATCAAGAATATCCAATTAGCCTAATGTGTATGTCTTTGATATCTGGGAGGAAACCAGATTACCCGGAGGAATCACACACAAGCACAGGGTGAACATGCAAACTTCACACAGAAACACCATTATGCTAGTGCTAATTGATGCTCATTCGCAGTGTAACCTAGCTAGCAAGCAGAGATAGAGGCCTGCATTCTGTCCAGATTAGTAAGTAACATGTTAGGCTAATTTAGCAGTATTTTCACTTTCCTACTCTTCCACAAGTAGTTATATGTATGCCTGTTTTTCCTTCTACTTCAGTGGCTATTTTTTCAAGTAGTAGTACTTTTCCCAGAGTACGGTTTCTGATTACTGCGTCCTTAAGTATGAGTGTGTGTTGGTCATCAGTGAAGCGGCTGTGAAGCCGTGCTGTGGTGCCAGTGGCTGCTTTGCTTTGAGGCCACAGACTTTAAAAGATTATTAAAGACTTTACTGCTAAACCCCTGTGCGAAAGCCTGCGCTGTTGCTTTTGGAAGCTTTTATGCACTATGAGGAATGCCCCTGCTTTTCTTGTGAGACATAAAAAATTACTAATATGTAATCTTTGCAGCAGTGACAAAATCATATATTTATATTCGAAGGACAATTCCTTCTCTATTTTCTTTTCTCCAGGTCACTTTCCGTTTGGAGTTTGAATTCATTACTACAGTGTTATTGGACAATGTTCGGGTCATTCTGGCAGCTGGAAGGTAAAAAGCACTCATAATAATTATGCTTCTTAGCATTGCCTTTTTATTCTGTCTGGCGTCGTGCTTCTTATTTCTCCTTAAAATGTTGACCATATATTTTATTACAATTTAATATGTCGAATGTAATAGTAATTATTTAATAAAGACAAACATTGATTAAATGTTGCAATCCTTTTACTATTTCTAATTCACAATCATTTACTCAAGTGCAGCTAAATACTGCTAAAATATACCATTCCATACAAATGTCTGTAGATATCTAAAGTAATAATAATAATAATAATAATAATAATAATAATAATAATAATATACATAAACAAACAAACAAACAAACAAACAAACAAACTAAAACCCTTTGTTTCCATTCCCTCATTTGCCAGACCACTTAATCGTACTATCCCAGCATCGCGGGGATTCTGGTTCCTGTACCTCTTTGCCACCATACCGCCCCCTATTGTTTCCAGGCATTTCATATTCTGCTATAGTTTTGTAAAGCGTTCTCTATTATCTCCTTCATGCAGCTTTTGGTAAAATATTATTTGGAAAGGATTAGGATATCCATTTCTGAAAATTACAGAGACTTAAGGAAATAGGTGGTTTGGCCCTGCCATATTTTGAAATATATTATTGGCAGTCCCGTAATGCTAACTATAAAGGTCTTGGGTTATTCTGACTCTTTTGACTCTTTGAGCACCACCACCCGCCCCCGCCCCAGCCCCCGGAAGCAGCATTAGTCAAACTGCTACAGTTTCAGAATATCTCCTTTCTGCCCAGTAAACCAAAACCAACTTCTCTTTTATTAAATCTGACATCAATATGAATCATAGTCTTCTAGACTTCCCCAAGACCCCCAAAACATATTCAACATCTTTGATGAGACTTTGATATTTATAGCCTTTACCATATTACAATTGTGTGGCTTACTGCACTGAGCATTCGTCACAGCTTCATCTTACTTATGTTATATTTTATATATGTTATATGTGGTTATGTTTATTATGCATTACAAATCAGAGCAGAAAATATAAAGCACTGCTTGAAAACACACACTGATTACTGGAGTATAGCTACTGAACACATGGATTAGGGGGGGGGGGGGTCATTTGGATGATTAGGGTGTCCTTTCATTCTAAAGGGGTTCTACTTCAGACTTCTAAAACGTTCCTCAGAGAAATGTTAGGACTGTTGATGAAACCCTGTGGTTTTCTGACAGCATGTGATCTCTTAACCCAATAGGCATTATTCAATTAAGACTATGTTAAAGCTGGGAAACAAATGCTATTCTAGAAAAACCATAATATAATTAGCAGAATGTGGTTCTAAGACCTACACCAAAGTTTTTCCCTTTTTAGAAAGCTTGAACCATTAAATACTCGAATACTCTTAAAAAAAAGCATTTAGATGGAATAAAAGTATCACATTGTCTTACTAATTAATTGTACCAATACAGGTATTATAGGAAGATTTGTATGACTTGTGTATGTGTGAGTTAGAGAGAAAGACAGACAGACAGAGAGAGAGAGAGAGAGAGAGAGAGAGAGAGAAAACAACCTTTAAAAAAGAATTTCCACATGTGCCTAAGCGTCATTTGACTGTTCCCAGAGCCTGCTTTATTAAAACATCACAGCCTGGCATCACTCCCAGTCTATAGTAATGGCTGTAACTGTGAACGAACGTATCCAAACTAATCATGAATAAGCAGCTATGCTTTGGAGAAATGTGAAAATAATGGATATTAATGAAAAAAGGTAGAGTAACTAAAGCACATCTCATTCTTCATCTCTGTCTCTCTGCAGTGATGGAGAAGAAGTGGCTTTACAAGACAACATCAATGACATCTTCTACACGGTGAAATATGAGGCTGACTTGCTCTTCACAAGGTCAGTTAGAGTATATGTATGTGTGCCTTCATGTATTGCTCGAAATCAGAGCTCAATACCATATGGCTCGTATGAGAAATTAAATTGCATATGTTTATCTCTGTAGAGATTCCAATCCCTCACACTGGGAACTCAAAGCTAACCTCGCTCTGGAGAAGGCAGAAAATCTCCGTCCTCCCTTCAACTTTACTTTCCAGGTGAGCCCAAGTCACCCACTTTTACTTAGTTTACTATAAACAAAGTTATTTTATATATACATATATGTATGTATTTATGTCTTTCTGTTTTTCTTCATTCATGGGTTTTGTGATCTTCAGATCAAGAACCTGGGCTACTTCCCGATGAGGAATCTACAGCTCAACATTATGATCCCAGAAGTGACAAAAAACGGGAATCGCTTCCTACAGATCCAACACTTTCACATAGACCAGGTAAGGAATGCAATAAACAAAAAGCTGACGAATTACCAGATGATTAGTCTTAAAGAATGCAGAAACATCCAGAAAGGAATTTAAATGTGAATAGAAGTGGTATAAAGTCACCGCTGAGGTTTTGTGAGAATCTTTTTTTTTCCCCTGACAAAAGCCTTCAGGATCAAAGATCTAACACAGCAGTGCAGAAACCCAACACAAGCAGATTTGTGTCCAGGCTATTAGTGTTTTTGATTCATAGTTGCCAAATACACAGTTTCCAAATACACAGTCATTTTGCTCTGTTGCTGGAAGATCATGATTTCAAATCTCAATGATCCGACAACCATCCATGACCAAGACCCCATCCATCCATAATCAATACCATTTCTCTGTTGTATAAGCCAATCAATTCATCTTCAGGCAAGAGGTAGGACCTCTTGCACCTATGAACAATTTAGTGTAGCCAGTTGACTTCATGTGTTTGGACTGTGGGAGGAAACAGGAGCAGCCAGTAAAAACCCATGCAAGTTTCCCACAGAAAGTCCCCAGCAGGCCATTTATCTGTGAGGAGACAGTGTTAACCACTACACCATCAAACTGCCCGGGCTAGGACCCAAGGAAGCAAACTTTTTTCATTCTTTCTGAACAGAAATATGAGAGATGGCATATTCTCTTACCCCTGTGACAGTAGGCCATCAGTGAGCTCATGTATGCAGAAGAGGGTAGATAGCACTTTCTTTTGAGTTCTTTATATAGCATGAGCAGCAGTACAAAAAGATGCAGCAGTTAGAGCTACATGTCTCAATTGTCAAAGGTAGTTGTCTCATTTAAAACTCCATATATGGTTTCCTATTAGTGTTTCATAGTAATGACATATCTACTGGCACATGTTACAAATTTATAAGCACTTTATCTGCAAATCTTTGTGACCTTGCTCTGACCCTTACCTTTGACCTTGACATTTCAAAGTCAAATCATGTATGGGACTCAGGTAGGTTAGTGTTCCCACCAAGTTTGGTGAAAATCCTTGCACGGGTGTGGTCAGAATTTTGTTCACGGTCAAACCGACAAACAAACAATCAGACTGTAAGGGTTTTACAGAGGGAAAAGGGTCCACATGCAGACAGAAGTGGCGGAAAGCACAAAGTTTAATAGACAGGCAAACAATCCAAAATGGCAGGCAATGGTCAGAGATATCCAAGAAGTCAAAACAGAGTATGAGGCATCCAAAAATCACTAAAGAATAACACGAAAGGTCTAGGAACAGGCAAGGATTAAAAAAACATTTTTAAAATCTGCAAGGCAACAGACTACTAACGCTGCAAGGGCACAGGGGAAAACACTGGCACAGTCTGGCAATGCCTGTGGGGAAATGCTGGGCTTAAATAGACAGACTAGTAAGGCAGACAACGAGACACAGGTGAGCGCAGTAATGAGCATGTGAAAAGCCAAAGGGGACAATCAAAACAAAAGCACATGATACCAAAAAACAAAAACTAACTAACTGAAGTACTAACACAGATAGACAAACAAAGGCCAGTGTTACATCACCTTCATCAAAAGTCGAGGATAATGATCATGTACTTGGTCATTACTCATAGTTTCCTATAATAATGCACTTAAGTATCTAACTAGCTTGACATTAATTATAAGATATGACATTAACTTTTTTTTTTGGTCTTTTTAGTAAGGATGGACAGCAACAAAATCATGGGATTGGTCAAGAGCTTTTACTTGCCCAATGGGCTTGCTAATAAATTTATGATTTGTCCACTACTACTGCACACTGCCACTATCTTACATTATGCTAACGTATCTCTGCTCCAGTGAAGTGATGAGTTGTGTTTTGCCTTTAGGTAGATGGGACTCACTGCATTCCTCCTCAACACATAGCGCACAGTCGAGCATCACCAGAGGACCTGAGTCATGTCTCTCATCTGGTAACGCTATTTCAGCTCATTTTTGGCTCTAGTTCTGTGACTAATATCATACAAGCCACACTGTTCTTTTATATACTGCTGCCTTTGCTTTAATTTTAAAAGCCGATCCAGTGAGGTCAGGGGTATTTAATCACCATTTGTGGCAAGCTGATTGAACTTTTGGTTATCTAGCATGCCAAGTTGCTTGCTTTATGTAAGACAGAAAGTCTCCACTACAGCAGTTTATCCTTTAAAATGTGGTCAGTGGATTTTCATCAGTGTAACTGCAAGTAATCTTTAACCAGTGTTATTAACCAGATTCATTAAGTTGACAATGTCTTGGTATCACTGGAAAGGGGTTTTGTAATGAAGTGTGTTTTTTCATGACAGAACAGTGGGTTTTTGACCAACCAACATCTTACCACAAGCAGCTGAAGCTGATTTGCAAGTAAGGGTGTTTGTGATCTGTGTCTATGTGTGTGTGCATGTGTTTGTGTGTGTGTAGAATTATACCAACTCCCTGGCTGTGCCGATTCAGTGCAATGTGAATTTAAGCTCCTATAGAGAAATCAGCGTGAGAATCAGTGGATCTCTGCGTGTTGACTCCCTCCATGAAGTAAGTGGAATCATTATCATAATCATTCAGTTATATGGGGGTCAGATCTTTATATGTAAGCTGCTTTTTACATGAACAACTTGCACCTGGAACAAGTTGTGCCCACTTTCCTACGTATTAATACAGTCACTCTCAAATCACTGCCAAGCCAGAAGCGAGAGGGACAACAGGCGAACAAACCACTGGAGAAGAACCATTCATATGCCAGAAAAGCCCACAAAATTACCTAATAACCCTAATGGACACTACTGCACATGTGTAAACCCTTATACTTGACACCAATTGTGTTTAGATGTCAAGTTGTTCTTGGTACAAGATGCTCTTGCGCTACCTCAAAAAGTGGAGCAAGTTGTTCCAAAAAACATTATTTTTACACAGGATGCGAATTGTTCTGGCACAAGTGCCCATGTAATAGCAGCTCTAGAAGCCCTATGCATGGAAAAAACAACAACACTGAAGGACTAGTGGCTTTTTGTAATTAATCCGAGTTAAAACTGGGTACTCCAGTTTCCTTCCACAGTCCAAAGACATGCACATTAGGCTGTAGGTGTGAGTGTGAGTGTGAATAGTTGTGTGTGTTGCCCTGCAGTGGTCTGGCTAGCTGTTCAGGGTGTACCCCACCTTTGCCCAGTGTCGGCTGAGACCTAATTAGGATTAAGCGGTTCGGTAAATGTGAGAGTGATGAGAGTGTATGAGTAGAAATGAGAGAACACACACACACACACACACACACACACACACACACACGCACGTACAAGCAGCTATTAGCAAGACTTCATATCAGTTTTTTCTGGTTCTCTTCCCTGTTCAGCAGTCACTGCCCTCTCTTGCATTCAGTGTGTGTGTGTGTGTGTGTGTGTGTGTGTGTGTGGGCCAGAGAAATGACTGTGTGTTTTTTTCTGTCACATCCAGCTGAAGTTTAAAACGCTGGAGCTGGTGACGACAGCCTCAGTGGAGCTGAGCCAGGCCAGTCCCATGTTTCTTCAGGAAGAGAGGCCCATCAGACAAGTGAGTCATATCCTCATGTCCACGTGGACAGGGAACGACATATTACCCCACATAAACTTGGGTCATGGGAAAGCATAAACAAAACAAAATCAGGGAATTTATTAAGGACTTAGTTTATGTCTGAATACTGAATATAAATAATGGAGTTTGTGAATGTGTTGATGGAGCTTGTAGACGTGCAAAGCAAAAAGAAATATGCATATTACTGCCCTTAGCATCCCAGGTACACACAAAATCTGATTGTTGTTGGTTCCTCTATCCTCATCTGCCTGATGTTAATGTAATGATCCAGAAAATCCTACTTCTTATGTCCTTAAGAAGTAGAAGACTTTTTAAAGATCGATTTAATACATTTAAGCAGTCAAGTCCCTAATTTTAGATAATAAAATTAACTGCCTTTTAAGACTATTTAAGGATCCGGGGAACCCGGTTTTGGGCCACTCTGTTGCAGTATCTTAGTGACTAGTATTTGGCTAGCTAGGAAAAGTGATGTCAGCGACGTCAAGTGACAGCAGTGCTCCACCCCGTCTGTCACTCATGACATCATGGCAGTGTGTCACATGACCTACACACTCTGTATGATTGACCTACACATTCTCTGATGATGTCACAGAGAGATGTGCAACAACACCGGGACATCCCAGCTGCAAAAACTCTGTGTCCCTCTGTCCATCTCTCTGTCACAATGAGTTGTCTACCACAATGTCTACCACCCTCTCTATGACATCATCACTTACTGACTGACTTACACTCTGTGATGCCACTACCACCTTTTTAAAAAAAAATGAAATTCCCTCTAATCATGATTAAAGTCATTTTTTAATGCACTGATCAGTTCTGTTTCCAGTATTATTCAAGTGCTCAGTTTAATACATTTAAACACTTTGCTGGTTCTGCAGTCCACCAGTTGATGACTCCGATTACTTTTATGACGACTCATTTCTACGGAGACTTATCTACACACCAAACCCTGGATGACTGATGAAACGGAATGTTATCTTAGTCAGCAAAACTATCTTTGTCTGTAGGTGTCTTCTACACTCATAACCCACAAGTATTCAAATCTATTTATAAATCTAAAAAGTACCTCATTATGAATGTGAAAGTACAGACTTGAGTGGCTGTTCCAGACCTTATAACATGATGTAGTAAAACCAATCAGTCTGGGGAGCAGACATATTTTTTAACAGCTCAGACGGTGGATTTTTTTTTTTTTGGTGTAAGCTCCAGCCACCTGGAGCCAAAGGACCGAAAGGACCAGCAGACCGCCTTGCAGTTCTCATGCTGAACTCTTCTGCCATCTATGGACAGTTTAGAAGATTGCATCACATGCAAAAACCAGCAAGTTAGGCTTTTCTGTGAACAGCCCAAAAAAAAAAAAAAAAAAAAAAGAATTATTGACATTTCTAGTGCCTTAAACCCTTTTCTGATTATTTTAATATTATTCACTTGCAACTATATACTGTATCATTCATTGACTACAGTAAATCATATAGTAAAGGATATTCCACCAAAGGATTGAAATAATATCTCTAATTTATATAGCATGAAGGGAGAAGGCTATAATGTCAGGCTGATCTAAATGTATGTTTGTCACAGCATTAATATTTTAATCATTTGGTCATTTCCATCTGGGCGTTTCTTTGTGGAGTTTGCATGTTCTCCCCATGCATGCGTGGGTTTCCTCTGGGTACTCCGGTTTCTTCCCACAGTCCATAAACATGCACATGCACTGATTGGCTCTTCCAAATCACCCTTACGTATGAGTGTGAATGGTTGTATGTGTGTTGGCCATGTGATGACATGCCCAGCTGTTTAGGGTGTACTCAGCCCTCGGCAAGAGTTGGCTGAGATGGGCACCAGCCTTCCTGTGACCCTAATTAGGATTAAGCGGTCTAGAATATGAGTGAAGGAATGAATGGATGATTTCCACCTCATTTGACAGTTGAATCAGGGGTGTTTGTGCAGGCAGGTAAATCAAAATGTGCTGCTCTCCTGTAAGCTTATCTGTAGAACAATTGAATAATAGAGGCACTCCAGAGCTTCATACTTATGCAAATTTTGGAAAGCCATGAGCTTGATTTTGTTGTCGTGTTCATGCTAACATGCCCACACAGGCAACCCAGTAAATGAAGAAAATGGTATCGCAAGTGCTCCACCACCGTCGGCACTGAGTGCACTTGCACTTCACAGCTTATTCTCTTACTTTACGTATGCTTCTGTAAACTTACACACGCAGCATTTTTAGAGCTCTGCTTTTAGGCAGTGCTTAAATATTTATTTTATATTCATTTTATCATAAAAATTTTATTTATATTTAAATATATATTATTTCATAACTGCATTTTAGATCATTCTGGAAGTGAGGAAGGAGGAAGATTACCGTGTTCCCATCTGGATTATTATTGGGAGTACACTGGGGGGACTGTTGCTACTCTCCCTCCTTATTTTAGCTCTATGGAAGGTAACAGCTTCTGTGTGTGTGTGTGTGTGTGTGTGTGTGTGTGTGTGTGTGTGTGTGTGTGTGTGTCACATCCTAACATCACAAATTCTGCTATTCTAACAGTGGTGTGTAGACTGTTTATAGCCATTAATGTGAAATTTTGCTTTTTTGAAGCATTTTGTTTGCAAGTGGATTTTTTTTTTTCTCTGGCCCTATGAACCAGTTGACATTTTGTGACCTGATGGCACACACAGCCCGGCCAAAAAAAAAAAAAAAAAAGGTCACACACTGTAATATTTTCATGGAATGTATTTAGCCTTGATCATAGCATGTAATCTCCATGGCATTTTTGCTACAGTTGGTCAGGTCAAGGCTCAGCAACATTAACCTCTTGAGATTCCGTTGTCCTCATATAAGGACATCATATTTTGTTTCAACTACATTGTGTGTATATCCTTGTAAGATCCTAATATAAAGGCAATTGGGTATTACCACTTTGCCCAACCTCTTCCTGTTTGCAGACATTAATTATGTTCAATGTTTATCAGGTTGTAAGGAACAGAAGCATGGTAGAGAAATGACAAGACTAACATATTTATGGTTTGGGTCTTATGAATGTACTGAATGGCACCCCAGAGTCCTGACCTTAACTCTGTTGAAAGTTTTCGGGATGTGCTAGAGAATACTTTATGGAGTGGTTACATTTTTCCCTCATCAGTTCAAGACATCGGTGAAAAATGAACCCAACACTGGATGGAATTAAATGTTATGCTGCTTAAGTTTGCTGAATCAGTGGCATGACGATTACATGCTATAAGCAAGGTTAAAGGTGGAACAACAACATATTCATGTGTGCAACTTTTTTTTTTTTTGGCCGGGCAGTGTATTATGTTCTGTCTCCCATTCATTCTTAACCCGTACATAACCTTATAATTCTAATAAAACATCACAGTTTGTTATTGCACTACAGTATATATACATATATATAAACAACTGGTTATAAGTAAATTAAATGTTTTTTTTTACAATTTTTTTCTGCTGGACTTTTTGCTTGAGGGATGTGACATGGTAAATCCCAGCTATTTCTGTTTCCCCAGCTGGGTTTTTTCCAGAGACAGAAGCCCAGGGAGGAGACAGAAAATGAGGTAAATGGGAAAGTGGCCGAAGAGCGATAACACAAGCTGCCTACAGGGCTTAACCGAGCCCAACTCTCAGGGAGCATCCCACTACAACACTACATGTCTTTGGAATGGAGTGGAGAAAGAAAAAGGACAGCAGAAAGAGAGAGGGTTTATAAATTAGAGTGGTACGTACATAATTAATAAGAGGAAAAGAAAGTCAGGAAAGAGTCAAAGCAAGAAACGTGAGATGGGCCAAGATAGATGGAAAGAAAATGGGGATTTGCTCAGTGCACTGGACAATCTGTTGCTCATTCATGAAAAAAAAAACAAAAAAAAAAACACTGCACCATTTTTCATCTGGCCTGCACTGCTTACTGAGCCCTTACATCACAGACAAGCCTCCATATCCAGTCATCAGTGGCGCCCAACAGTGGGATTGCATTTAAAGACTTCAGGAGAACAGCTTCTGGGAACATGAACTTTTACATGCAAACCAACTCATCATCTGATCTTACCCCAAATTCAACTTTAAGATACACAAGTGAAACCTCAAAGGGCTGTGACTATCCAAAACGGCCATGATTCCTGGTGCTTTTTCTCAAATTAAAAAAAAAAATCTTGGAAAAAAGAGAAGGTGGGGAATTGGAGAGCAGAAGTTCGCACAAGAGCTGGCTTGCTTTTTGTAGTGATGTCGACAGATTTAAGATGTAATATTAGGCACTGGTGTAAACTAGCTCCTTGTTTTATTTTCAGTGGTAATAATTTATTGTTATGAAAATGAACCGTGTTTTGATTTTTTTTCCCACTAATGTCTCTTGTGGTATTCTGAAACAATAACACATACGTTTTGTACAATTTTATACATTTTTGCCCTAGCAGGGATATGTTTGTCCTTCAAGAATGATTCTCCAGTCTTTCATAGGATGATTTCCTGATTTCCTTTTTAGATCAATCTTTGATGCACTTTTGATATTGATATAAAAATGCAAACTTGAATTTTGTTATGGATATCTTTTTTTTTATAACCTATGTCAGAAATAGTGTAATATTGCTTTCATAAGGACTGTGGCATTACCCTGTAGCTCTAGCTTGGCTGTTAACATGAGCTGTGGTGTTTGTTTTCTGCTTACAGACCTAGCATCTCAACAAATAGCCTTTAAGAAAGGATAGGCTTATTGATCAGTAGTTCTTACACCCAGGACCAATTTTGCTATTCATGCTGTGGATGGCATAGCTGTATTTTGTTTTAATGTCCAGAACATCACAGAATGTTCAGGTAGCCTATACTTATGATTGTCAATGTGTATAGTGTCAAGACTGAAGCATGTATTATAGGCAGAGAAATTTAAGTGTATTATCATTTTATCAATATGTAAAAAAAAAAAAAAAAAAAAAAAATAGGAAATGAAGGAGTATTTGTACAAAAAGTAATAAAAAAAAATAAATAAATGCCATTTCATGAGAGTGTTTGTATCATTTTTTACTTTGGAATATTTATTAGCATTGCCTACAATAAACATCCTCCAATGGGGGAAAAAAAATCTGACAAATATTTACAGATCTGTTAAAACCAGGAAATTAAGAGAGAATTATTAATATTATTACTACCAGCATATATTTATCTATTGTCTGTTTATGCTTAGAATAGACTAGCAGTGTAATCCATCGGTTCAAAGAGCCAGTATATTATTACATTCAGCCATTTTGTATAATATTTGGGTGTTATTACAGCATTTTCTTATTATTCTGTCTCTCTTCAACTCACAGCTTATTTTTTCTAAACACCACACTCACAATAATTCACCATAAATCAGTAAAGAACTACAAAAAAAAAAAATCTGCACTAAGACCATTACTGAAGAAGTGCTTTCACGGTTGCAGCATTTTGTTTGTTTTAAAACCCTGGTGTCATTTCTCCCCAAGAATGACACAGAGACCAAGCCAAAACAACCAGTCTGAGAGTGTCTGAGTGAGGTGGTCTCAGTCCAGTTCCAAGTGAACTCTAAAGCAGACTAAAAGAGATGCATTTCTGAATAAATGACAGGAAGGAAACCAAACTTGCCATTTGTTTTAGGGCAACAAACTGAGCCAAAGTTCTTCAGACTAGGCTAATTTTTTCTTTCAGAGTCTGTGAATGAGAAGAGATTAGCTACAAGGGCATTATCAGCTCTATGGCCCTCAGACACTTTGCTTGTCTGTATGTACAGTCTTTATGTAATATTCAAATTCTTAGCATGTTATGATTCAAGGGATTCCGTTAATGTATTTGTCAAATGCAGGACTTTCTAGCTTTCTAAGTAAAGAGTGGAAATTCACCAAAAAGCAATTTTCCCCACATTTTTGTCAGGAGGAGGCTGAATTGGGTTGCTGTCAGCATGTTTCTGCTCTGCCATGGCCTGGCCATGCAATGACTCCTGGGTGTACTCTGCCCTCGCCCAGAGTCGGCCGGGATGCCGACCCTAATTAGTATTTAAGTGGTTCAGAAAACTAATGAATGAATTTTACCCACAAAAGTGGGTAAAAGTGACGAGGACATTAGGAAAACAAGAAAAATATATCTACCCTATTCGTTCTGAGCAAAAGCCAAATAAATAATCTTTACTTTTTATATAAACAATTCATTTGGCCTTACAACGCCTGCACTTTCTGTGAATCCGACACTGAATCTGCAAAACATACACATACAGTATTTACTTTTCCTGTAATTTTGTGCAAACTTTTAGTTGACATTTCAAAATTGGCTCCATTCAACAAACATTCAGATAAACACACTGACTGATGACAATAAAGCTGAAATATTCACACAAGAGCCCATTTAGACAAAAGTGGTGTATAATCTCCACTGCACACTACTGTATGTCAAACCCAGATTCCCTGAAGTTTTGGTCCTTGACCGACTGAATTATTCATGTTGATGAACTAAAGAAAGAATGAAAACAGAAAGTCCCTGTATGTGTCTATGTGGATAAAAAGCTAAATGGCTGTGGATGAATGAATTGTCGCGGAAATATGACGTTTTCATGACGCACCAATGAAAAACGTACTCAGACTTTTGCATTGACCAATCACGTTCGAGGTAGAGACATTCTTGATTTCTATGGTAACGGTTTACCCTGGTAGGTATCTTCCGGTTTGTTGATTACCGGGACCATAAGCAAGTCAGTAAGTATTTTATGAAATAAAAAATGTAATGAAATTCCATTCAAGTTGAGTGGCAGACTCTTTAAATTTCAGGTTAAATAACCCCGGGTTACTTACAGCACTCTGTACAGCAGTTACTGAAGGACAAACTGATCTAAACTGCAGGACGAAAAACATTCATCACAAATCTTGCTTGAAAACTTCAAGAAAGACCGGTAAGTTTAAGGTTAAGTTTGGGGACACTTTTAATGAGTAGCACTACACGTCCTTTTCGGTAAACATTAGAATGGCACCAGTACAGAGCGGCTCATGAATATTCATAGAATAACGTCATCGTTCAGTTCCCAGTACCTACTCGGAGGCCGCTTATGTCCTAATGTCGCGCGCTGTTAGCGGCTAGCATGCACGTATGGGGGTGGGGGGTTTCTAAACTAGTTATAAAGTGGACGTAACCGTAATGAGATGATGTCTCATGCCACATTCTTGACCACGAAGGCATATTCAATGAAGTTACAAGTCGTTGAAGTGAAAAACTGTAACTGAATACAGGGTGATTTACTCTATAACTGGTGTTGAAACCCCCGGACCGCGTGCACGCTAGCCGCTAACAGCGCGCGACATATTAGGACATAAGCGGCCCGACTCCAAGTAGGAAGTGGGAACTGAACGATGACGTCGCTCTATGAATATTCATGAGCCGCCTGAACTGGTGCCATGTCAGTCTCGCTGTGTTTGTTGTCTTTGACGTCACCGAGGCGCCGTTTTCAGGTATTGCGGTGTTTTTTCGGTCACGTGTGCACGTCTGTGACGTCACCCAGGCGCAGTTTTTAAGGTATAGGTTTGCAGTACCTGTAGTGAACAGTCTGGAGAGGATGAAGCAAGGTGTGAGGATAGCACACCAGGATAAATTCAGCCGTGGTGCCAGGGGATATTTTGCAGTATGTTGATTATTATCAAAATGTTATATTTGCACACAGTATTTTAACTTAATGGATTGTTTCTGCAAAAAAAAAAAAAAAAAAAAGTTACATGTTATACTTTAAACCTCTGTGCACTAGTAAATGCAGCTTGGAAACTGATGGGTTTTAAATACTGTGGATGTTTTTTTTGTCTCAGCAAAGGCATCATGGACATTAAAATGTTTAATCAGAGAAAAATCTGAATTATTGTCGGAAGACATATGGTTTTAAGACTGCTCAGTGTTAGTGATAATACAACACAGTATCATTCATCTGTTTGCTTCATCCTGCTAGAGTCTTGGGAAGGCTGGAGCCTATCTCAGCCAACCGAGTCTAGGCGAAGGCGGGGTATGCCCTGAACAGCTCGTCAGTCCATCTCAGGGCCAACGCACACTTACGCTCACATCTAGGGCCAATTTGAAACGTGTTTATTGACAATTTTGGTGCATGTCTTTTGACTTTTCACACACAACCATTCACACTCAGATCCACACCTCGGGGCAATTTGGAACAGCCAGTTAGCCTAATGTGCATGTCTTTGGACTGTGGGAGGAAAACAGAGTACCATCAGGAAACCCTCACAAGCATGGAGGGAACATGGAAACTCCACCCAGAAATGCCCTCGCTGAGCCCACGACTCAAACTCAGGACCTTCTTGCTGTTGGGCAGATGTGCTAAACTCTACCCCACCCAGCCACCCCAAAAATATCAGCAGAGATATCGAGATATCTGTCGAATTTGTTTTCTATTTGAAGTAAAGTTTAATTTAGACGTGGGGGATGTGTTTAGTGTAGGGTTTATTATCTAGTTTTGTATTTATGTATTTGAAAAAAGGATTATATTAAGTTGAACAGTAGCACTACATGGCGTCCTTGGTCACTATGGGTCCTTGAGTAATTACAAATGAATCCATGGAATCAGCAACTTCTTGTCTTTCTGCTTACACTGGTGTGTTTTGTTGTTTTTGTGAAAGACTGAACTATCACTGTTTGTTGCTTAACAACTTTGTTGGTTTACTTTGCCGTTCATTTCCAGCCCGCCATGAATCGGCACATATCATACACCATGTACGAGCGAATGCTCGCAGAATCTGGGCGACAGGAAGAGAGGCGTGAAGCCCAAAGTAAACTTATGGCCCAGGAGAAGCATCTTAAAGCCCATATCAAGAATGAAGAGAAACTCCAGATGAAAATATATCTGCGTGACAGGCGTGATGAGGAGCATGAGAGACAAATGGAGGAAGCTTACATGAAGGTGTTGTCTTTTTTTTAAATGCATTTCCATTTTACATTGTGGTTTGTTTGTTTTTTTTTAAAAAAGGCTTTATCACCACTTTTTGTTTATAGGCAGAACAGGACAGAATGAACAGGGCGAAGCTATTGGAACAGGAGGAGAATATAGCAAAAGAACTGGAACGCATAAATGAGGAGAAAATGCGAGATGAGAAAACGAGGCAGTGCATAAAAAAAAACAGGTGCACAGTGCTGAATAACTACAGCATTATTTTGTTATCGTTCTGTAAAGTTTATTTATCATTTAACTTATATTTTGTTAATTTGTAGTCTGGAGATTCGTGAGTTGGAGGCGAAGCTGAAGTCTGCTTACCTGAACAGAGCAAGAGCAGCCCAGATAGCTGAGAAGCAGGACCTGAGGGCTGAAGCCATAGTGAGTACAAACTTTCTGAACCACATCCAGAAATTCTTAGAAGACAAAAGAAATGTTTTAAACAGTAGACGTGACCTTCTCATGCTGGATTGCAGAAGGAGAAAGCTGATCTTGCACGTAGGATGAAGAGTGAGCAGGAGAAAGCAGCCACGGAGCAGGAGAAGCAGGAGCAGAAGCGCCTTGAGGAACTGATTCGCTATCAGCAGGAACTGGGGAAGCAGCTGGAGGAGAAGGAGAAGAGACGACAGGAGTCGTATGAGGAGTTCCTTAAAGAGAAACTCATGGTGGATGAAATTGTGCGGAAGATTCATGAGGAGGATCGCATGTGAGATTTTCTTTTTTCCATATTTATCTTTTCCAATACTATAATATTTTGACAGCAGATAAAGTATGATAAGTTTAGATGTTTGTTTTTTTTTTTTTTTTTTTACTAATCAGTTTATTGGGATTAACAGATAGTTTAGCAAATGATCAGTATTTGTTGTGGATGGTTGGGATTATTTAAATTTGACTTTAAAAGGGAGTGTTTTGTTTTCCAGGAATCGGGAACTCCAGCTTCAACAGGTCATGGCCACAAAGCGCTACATTGATGAGTTCAAAAATCAGCAGGCTGAGTGGAGACGCCTGGAGCGAGAGAAAATGGAGGAGGAGAACAGGCTCATTATGGAACATGCTAAAATTGAGGAGAGGAAAAAAGAGGAAAGGTTGGCCAGTGCTAAACAGAAAGACACCACTAAAGAGACTTTTTACAAGATGGTAGGTGACGTTTAATAATTAAAGCATAACAATTAATTCAATCATTTTCCGAACCGCTTAATCATATTAGGGTCACAGGGAGGCTGGAGCCTATTTCAGCCAACTCTGGGCAAAGGCTGAACAGCTCACCAGTTCATCACAGGGCAAATAAAACAAATCATTCACACTCATGTGGCACCTAGGGGAAATCAGGAATATCCAATCAGCCTAATGTTTATGTCTTTGGATCGTGGGAAGAAACCAGAGTTACCTGGAGGAAACCCACGCAAGCATGCACAGAGCAAGTGGACTCCACACAGAAACACTCTCGCCCAGCCCGGAACTCGAATCCACTACATCACATACTGCCCTTAACACTTCAGTATTAGGATTTTACCGACCACAAAAGTTGAATTAATCCTTTGTTTTCTCTTTAGATATCTGAAAAGATTGAAACGGAACAGAGGCAGCGGGAGGAGATGGAGCGTGTCCGTCATGAGCTCTATTTCGCTGAGCAGGAAGAAGCTTCCCGACAGAAAGAAATCGTGAGAATCAATCTTTTATTTCTATAAAAAAGCAAAGCCGTGTATCAGTTTACTCACATTTATCAGTTTAAGAGATATTGTTCTGCTTGTGTAGAGTAGCTCCACTTCACCCTTCATATGTTTAAAACCTCTCTTGTGTTTTTTTAACTTTATTGTTCTATCTTCAGGAGGAGATGGAGCGGAGAATCCGCCAGAGACTGGAGCTGCAGCAGACGTACGAGGAACAGCTGGCCTTCAAACAGCTGCGTCTTCAGGCTGAGAAGGAAGAGGAGGAAGATTTCAGGCACAGGATGCTGGCCAAGTTCGCTGAAGACGACCGCATTGAGCAGATGAATGCTCAGAAGCGACGGATGAAGCAACTGGAGCACAAACGCGCTGTAGAGAAGCTAATAGAGGAAAGGAAGCAGAAGCTCCTGGCTGATAAGGTAAAGTTAAAGGGTTAGGGATGATGTAATGCCTGCATGTGTGATAACCAGTATGATTATGGATATGGTTTGGATGTGATGATGTTTTAGACAGTTGTGTTGATCTGTAATGATTCTGTGTTTAGGAGAGAGAGGAGGAGGAGCAAGCGATGGAGCAAAAGAGAGAAGCTCAGCGCCGAAAGATCATCGAAGAGGAGAGACTGAAACTCCTCAAGTTCTACGCTACAAAGCTGTTGGGGTATCTACCAAGGGTAAAGAGACCACACAGTCACTCACTGCTTAATCCCGCACTGACACTGGGTGAAGCTGGAATACAACTTGCTGCTTATAGCTCACTGGACCATCTCAGGGCAGCACACAACCATTTACATTCACACTCACACCTAGGGTCAATTTGGAACAGCTAGTTAGTCTACTGTGCATGTCTTTGGACTGTGGGAGGAAACCAGAGTACCTGGAGGAAACCCACACAAGCACAGGGAGAACATGCAAACTCCTTACAGAAGCGCCCAAGCCCAGCAATTGAACCCAGGACCTTCTTGCTGTGAGGTTGACGTGCTGACCAATACAGCACTGTGCCACCAAGAACATACAGTCTTTTTATATACATTTTAGAGTTAAATTTGTGATAAAGTTTTTTGTTGTTTTATGTTTTCAGGGCATTTTCAGGGAGGATGATTTGAAGCATTTTGATGAAGATTTTAGGAGCAATTTTCAGCCTCGTCAGGCTGATGATCTAATGTCGGAGGAAGGTTGTAAAGTGGATCCGCAGTAATTCATGTGTACATGTCTCCACTAGATGCCAGACATGATTGATTTTTTTTTTTTCAACTGATATTTCAAAGAAAACTTCAGTTCAGCTGTTTGAGATTTTAAAATCTTGTACATCATTTGGATAAACTGCTCAAGCATTTTTAAAAAAGATTAAACAAACACCTGAAGCTGAACTGGGATGCTTATAATTGAAATCATTATATTTCGAGAAAAACAGCATTAAACTCATCTCTGGTGTGATCGATTGTATTCTTTAAGGATATTATTTTCCTTTTTTAATTCTTTAATTCATAGTTTTTTGACATTACCTTTAAAAATGAGTGCAATATTTTGTAGTTATTATTTAGAGGATTCATTCAGTTAATATTTCAGCTGAATTACATTTTCAAGAAGACAATATGAATGCAACTAGGGATTATGATAAACTTAATAAACCAATAAATCATGTGTGACTTTTTTTTTCTTTAACCAGAGAACTTAATTATATGCTTCTGAATTTATGTTTCCTCTGCAAATATTTATGCATTTTGTAAATAAATTCACACAGAGAAACCAGAGGCCCCTGATGGGTCAATCACACCAGCTGATTCCTAGGTATTAAAAACAATTAGCAGCCATTTAGCTGACCTTGAACCTGACCTACAGTGAATGACATTTTCATAAATGCTTCAGCCTCTGGTCCCAAGTTCCTACCCTGAAAATTTGACTGATATGTCAAGCAGTTCTTTAGATATATAGGCGAGTTTAGCCACAAAAAATAATAATTAAAAGCACATTTGACAGAGGTGAAAACAATAACAGCTATGCTATCACAGCTGGTAATTATCAGGTTAAAATTTCTAATTATAACTTTGCTTGCAGGTAAATGAACTTAATGTGCTGTAAATTATGCAGTGCATAAACCTCTGTGGGTGGGATGTCCCAGGATGATATCACACAGACATCATCACAGAGTGATGCCAGAGAAACAAAAAGACAGGGAGACAAAAAGACATGGGACGTCCTACCATGATTAAGAAGTAAAACACAGCTGACAAGCATTTTAATCTATTAATGTATTATTTATTGACTGAAACAGATGAATTCTTTTAATTGTGATTGTTGAATTTCCTATTATGGAACATCGACAAGATGAGTTCATTCCCATCATCAGTGGAAAAGTGTTTCGCAATCAACCTGTCTATTTTTCTCCCCCTCCAAATTAGTATAAATTAAAATCTGTGAAGGCTCTCTTACTGCAGAAAACATCCTGCAGTTACATGGAACTTTAATAAACATCACCTAACAGAAAACATCACCATATCATGTGACCTATTTTTCTTTGTTAAAGAAGTTTGCAGATGCAAATGTTTGGGGTATTTAAAAAAAAATAATCTAATAAATGAATAGATATCTAATTCACTGTTACATCATAGTTGATGAACTTAAAACAAAAAGTTTGAACACCCTTCAGAATTTAAAACCCATTAGCACTCGTAAAGCTGGTATTGGCTATATTTGTAATAATAAGCATTCCAAGCACAAGTAACAGTTATTAATTATAGCGAGGGGAGGTGGATGTCGCTGACGAATCCCTGAGATGGAACAGATCAGCAACATCCACCAAACCTGAGAAAAATTATTGGGAACATAACAACAGGGAACATAATAAGAGCATAAGCAAAAGGTTTATACTTAGTTAACCACTTCAACAGCTCAATGATGCTATAATGTTTAGAAACTTATTCAGTATGCTTTTTATCTTTAAAAAATTGGCAGCAGTATTGAGATTTCTTCATATTGTTTGGGACAGCTTTTGTTGAATTTCTTGGACTTCAGAATCAGTGATCGTTGCAAACTGTTTGATTAAAACATTATCCACTCAGGATTATGTCTATAACTCCCTAGATAGACAGCCATCAGATTGGGCCATTCCCATGTAGTAAATGCAATTTTCTCACTGCTAAAACCTTGTGCAGAAAGCATCCCTAAGCATCTGACTATAATGGTTAAGGCTCTGGGTTACTCATCACAAAGCCAGGGGGTTTAATCCCCAGTACCGCCAAGTTGCCACTGTTGGGCTCTTGAGCAAGGCCCTTAATCTTGCTCAGCTGCAAAACTAAATTTAAAAAATGTATGTTGTTTTGGATGTGAGCATCTGCTGAATGTCATAAATATAATGGCCGTTATTAAATACTGACATCGACTTTTCTTGTTCCCTGTTACCAAGAAGTTATGTTTTCACCTTTGATGGTTTCTTTGTTAGGTTTTTTTTTGTTTGTTTGTTTATTTGCAATACAGCTCAAAAGGTTTTGATTACATTTTTTCTGTGTACAAAAACAAACCATTACATTTTCGAGGTGATCCATGCATGTGATAATTTTCTTTGGGGGGGTGGGGATTAAGGTCAATAAGAGCACATCATGTGTGAATGAATGTTCATCAGATGCTCACTAGGGGGAGACATTTCATTTAAACTATGCCAAGTTATAATAATGAAACCCGCAGCCTTATATTTTTCAGGTTAATCAATACACTTGTCACCATAATCTATTTGTGGCTGGCAGAGATACCTTGCACTTTATGAGTGTCCCTCTAGTTAATAATGTATTGCCAAATGAACATTGAAAAATTAATGTAAACTTTAGAATTGCCTTGGAGCTGGTAGTATTCCAATAACTGACCAATTCGACTTGAGAATTTACCAACACTGGTATAAATAATGCTTATTTATAGTAAATAACTGTCAACTTCATAAGAACAATATTTGCTTCTATGGAATTCATATGTAAACTATACCCAAAGGAACACCAGTTAACCTTCACACAGCTCTGCTGCTTGACTGACTCAGAGTAGAGGAGCAGGTTCATGATCATCATCTGAATCTAATCAGATGTGATGGTTCATGCACAGCCTTTTATCCTTGAGCATCCTGTCAGCTGTCAGTCATACCTAGCTTCACAGACTCTGTCTGAATTCTATTAAGAGACACCAGGTTCCTCTTCAAATGTTTTCTGTTTTTTTTTTCCTTTTATCTGAACTGATGGGCCTGCGTCATGTCAGGTCCTTGCAGGGTCTATGTATAGAACCAGACCTTTTTCTATTTTATGGAAAATAAAAAAAGGGAGGGGCGGTGTGTGTGTTCTGTTAAAAAAAATGGTTGCAGGTCAATTGCAGGCCTGTTCGTGTCATTCAAGCAGGAGTTATTGAATTGACAGCTGAGACAGATGACAGATGAGAGTGTGCAAACACACTCTGAGGCATACAGAATACTGACGCATAAGTTCACACCCCAGATGGCTGCATAAACACTCCAAGCCACTGGAAAGCCTTTTAGCCATGCACGAATGCCTCGGTATGTCATATGTTGTATACCGTTTGAGAAAATATGACTCTACATGCCATTTATGTTTAACCAACAAAGAGAATAACAACGTGGTTTTTTAAAACTCGATACAAAAAGTTTTTTTTTTAATTAGTTTTTATGATGCCAAGCATTGACTCAGATGTGATTCATCCTAATCTGGGAATTAGTGTTTCCTCTTCATTTCCAAGACATTTTATATACTACAGGAATTGTTTATACTAGATTTCACCAAAACTGGTTCTGGTAAACAACTCAATGGGGCAGTATGGTATCATAGTGGTTGGCACATCTGCCCCACAGCAAGAAGGTCCTGAATTTGAGTCCCAGGCATTTCTGTGTGGAATGTGCATTAGGCTAACTGGCTGTTTCCAATTGCCCTGAGGTATGAATTTGAGTGTGAATGTGTGTGTGTGAGTGTGTGTGTGTATTGGCCCTGTGATGGTCTGGCAAGCTGTTCAGGATGTACTCCACCTTCACCCAGTGTTGGCTGAGATAAGCTCCGGCGTACATGCGGCCCTAAAAGAATTAAGCGGCTCCACAAATGAGTGAGTGTGTAAACATCTGAATGCTTTAAACTTAAACCAAATAAAATCTCTCAAGCAGAGTCCACTGAACACATCAAGACTTCATTCAAACTGACATTGTTTTCCACTGCGGAGTTTCTTTCACTTACCTAAGAAAACAGGTGATGCCTATAGGAATGACCAGGGGTAAAGATCACCAGAGACCTTTCTGGGATATTATATATATATATTCAGTCCATGAGTGCGCACTTGTTCCTAGTAAGTTATCACCTTTCACGTGAGCTATATATTGTTCATGTTATTATTACTAGACATTTGAAAGCTTACAGAAATTGTACTAAAGGAATATTACAATAGTCATTACATTTACATAGACAGGAACTCTCTAATAGGTCTAACACCAGAACCTAATTAGATCATTAGAAGCTCAACTTCATCTTCACGTTAGACAGCATGCATGTGTCCGAAGACTCGGAAGAGGTACGTTTTTAAATTCGAATTTCTCCACTAATATCATAGTAACTAATGTCATGACAGTAATAATGTTATTAGTACCATTAGGCCCTATTATACAACAAGGGTCTGACATTATATATGCCAGTTGGTGTCTCGCGAAAGGCTTGCTTAGGTTCGCTTCACCAGTTATCTTTATAGAGCATTGCTACAGTAAAGTCGATGTTAGTGGTTCAGAGAACTAATGCAATGACAAAATTGCATTAGAAAGCAGAACATTATCCCCAAATCATATTAAGATTATATATGAAGTAAAACAGACTCCATAAAAAGTGTAATTATCACATCATACTCATCTATTTTCATCTGCATATGACTTGAAATAAATCAACATATACATCGTATGTTTATCTGTATTGTTCATGTTAAAGTATATAGTAATAGTCATCCGATTCTTAGTATTATCCAAATTAAATCAATTTTATAAACTCTTTTAGAACATCACAAGGTTTAGTTCTGACTTATAATACTTTGTATAGCTGGATTTTATATAGTAGATACTCCCTTACTCACTCATTTGCATAAGGAGGCTGGTGCCTATCTCAGATGACACTGTGTGAAGGCGGGGTGCACCCTGAACCCTGAGATCACAGGGCAACACACATACGACCATTCACACTCAGACCTAGGGTCAATTTGGAACAGCTAGTTAACTTAATGGGCATGCCCTTGACCTGAGAGAGGAAACCAGAGTACTCAGAGGAAACCCAGACAAGCACGGGGGTAACACAAGCAAACTCCACACAGAAACGCCTGAAGGCAGGAATTGAACCCGGAACCTTCATGGTGTGAGGCAGAAATGGTAACCAATATGTAATCATACCACCATATAATATAATGTAATATCATATCATATCATATCATATCATATCATATCTATTTTATTTTCATTCCGGTTTTCTCTTTTTGTGAGCTCCATGTGAATTTGGCTTTTAGGTTTAGGTTATAAATTTCTATACCTAAACATCTTATTTAGACCCTTTATTTTTAATTATGCTTTCTGTATGTATACACACTGCAGAGTTCAGAGCAAATGCTAATACTAATACATTCTCCTTATGCTTGCATGGGTTTCCTCTGAGTACTCCAGTTTCCTCCCACAATCCAAAGCCATGCACATAAGGATAATTGGCTGTTCCAAATTGCCCCTACGAGTGAGTGCTGGCTCTGGAATGGACTGGCAAGCTGTCCAGGGCGTACCACGCCTTTACCCAGAGATGGCTGAGATGGGCTCCATCCTCCCTGCAACCCTAGTAGGATTGAGCAGTTTTTCCGAATGAATGAATAAAATACATGACAAAAAAATAACATTATAATAGCATCAAATTACACGTATGGCATTTTGACAGACACACTTAGAGCTACACACATTTTTATGACATTCATACAACTGAGCAGTTGAGGGTTAGGCCAGTCACTGAGCCACCCCAAACAAGATTATGGATGAATAGATGTATGGATGGATGTATTTGAATGAACTTAACTGATATAAAGTTGACTCTTTTATGCAGTGTTCATATATTACATTCTAATAATATAGGCTACCAAGATCACATTGCTTTACATTACATTACATTATTACCATGATAAAATTAGGAGATTCTGTTTGTCAAATCTGGGAAAAAATCCTTATAAATTGGTTGTTATTCCCCTAATCAAGTGCAAACATGCTCTATTTCCAACCATGTAGGATTTTCACATTAATGAAGCAGAGACATTGGAGCATCATGAAGGAATGGTACTCTGGGAATGGAAAAAAAATATAAGCCATGGGTTGACTTTACAACAGTGACTCATTATAGCATGCCTTTGACTTGATTACTGCAGGGGTGAACTTATAAAATGCCATTACTCACAACTACCCGATTATTATTTTTATTACATTAATACATTCTTTAATTACTTTCCATCTTCACCCAGTGGAGCAAATTAGCTGAAAAAAAAGTCACTGCATTTCTTTCTCAGCAGGTTTGATTGGGGGCTTCCTGTTAAAAGTGACAAGCAAATACCTGTCCTTCACCACAACCTCATTACAGCCTGTGGTCCTGTTTGATTATGTAATTTTTTGCCATCAGTCTTTCATTAGACGTTTTGTACGACGAGGTCAACTGGTGAAGTTCACTGATCCACACCACGCCATGGAAAAACAGTGAGGAGAAAAAAATTATTACAAATGTGAATGTTAGCAAACGCCAAGGTCTGTGTGTGTTATGGTTGAGGGACATGATAAAGTGTCATCATGTCCTCAGTTCAGAATGAATGTCATAACACGAAGAAACATTATTTAATCCATTGTGTTTATTCTATATATTACAATATGTGAATAACTGTTGAATGACAATGATGATGATGATGAAGATGAACAGGATTTAATCATGTTATTGAAAGTTTCCTGGCGCTACAAACAGATTTTTAATTATGTATAATTTAGGATGACAAAGAGCTAAATCATCACATTGGGGATTTTTTACATTAGAGAGAAGAGAGAGAGAGACCAGACATAAGTAAATAGACACCCAAAATTTCAGAATGAATATTTGCAAGTCGGAAAAGAGGCTTACATCTTGCTGCTCAGCCATAAAGGACCATTTGATGAAGAAGCGCATTAACAGTTTTCGAGCTGGTCTGGATGTCTTCTGCAATGTCTGCGGCCTTGGAATGGCAATTTTTCTCCACTGCTCTCAAGGCATTTTTGTGATGGTCCAGGTTGACCTGGTCATGGATTGGTGGTGGTCTTACCTTCACTGTTGAGCTGCACAATCACTCGGTTTACCGTTGACAGAGGAATATTCAAATTATCGGCTATTTGTCGTTGTCTGATGCCACCCTCTGACTGACCCACAGTTCGACCTCTCTGAAAATCGGACATTTCTTGAGCTACTTGAGTGCGAGGCATGCTTGCATAATTGCAGCACAACTTTGTGCACCTTTATACAGCAGTCTGACCAGGGTTCATTAATTTTAAGTCATTAAATTGTCAGATTTTGTCATATCTTCATCATATTGGCTATTACGGCCGAGCAGCAAGACGCAAGCCTCTTCTTCGACCAGCAAATATTCATTCTGAAATTTTGAGTGACTATTTACTTTTGTCCAGTCTCTGTATATATATATATATATATATATATATAATAGTTTATATTATTAATTATATTATAGTATAGCCCTAGTATTGTGCTGATAATGGAAATACCTAATGGCAATTCCTATGTGGCCCAGCAAGGAAGAAAAAAAAAATTCCCCTTCTTAGAGTCATTATTTAGTGTTACAGAGGGGTACAAAATTAAATCAAGCCACCACCATCCTCATTGGTTAAACTATAAAGGTTTAGGTGATGCAACAGCATTTCCAAAGAAGCAGTTTATAACCTTATTATTATAATGAGTACCATGTCGGGTGAATTCGCCTACACCACTCTGACGCTGCTTGATCGTTATTTTTCGTGTCCTTTTCCAGTTATTTAATGAGTAAATGAAACAATGAAGTAAAACCCGGTGTGCACGCGCATGCGCACACCTGCCTCCCGTCCTGTCCCGCGCGCTCCTTAAATACCGCGACGCGCTGAAGTCCGGGAGACGCTCCTTCCCGGTCACGCGTGCACGCGCCGCTCTCAGAAGTCCACAGTGGTCGATGGCATGTTTTCCACTAAGACTAACGGACCACGGCGAGGACACTCTTTTGACTCCATTCATAAACAGCATGTGGCAGACCAACACCACTATGAGGTTAGTGAAATATATTTATTTATTTGTTTGTTTGTTTATTTGTTTATTTACTCCAGTACTGTCCTGCCACAACCACTATACCGTTTAATACTTTAATACTCTATAGAAGGAAAGATTGTTTTGGAATGAAAAACAAATGGACAGTATAATGATTATGGAGTGGACTAGACTTAGACCTATGATTAGATTAAGATCGCTGTCCACAACACAGTCCTGAACTTCCTCCGTTTTGCACATAGACTCAGGGTGTATATATATATATATATATATATATATATATATATATATATATATAAAATTTAGAACATTTAATACTTCTATCATTTTTTTTTATTATTACTGATGGTATTTCTAGTGCAGCCCAGTGGTGCATCAGTGGTTACTGATCCAAAGGTCAGCAGTTCAATCCCCACTATCACCACTGTTGGGCCCTTGAGCGAGGCCCTTAATGCTCAGTTGTATAAAAATGATAAGTGTAAGTCGCTCTGGATAAGAGCATCTGCCAAATACTGTAAATGTAAATTAATAATAATCCATTTTATTCATATGTAACTTTTGCAGCACACAAGCAGATAAAAAAAAGTGTAAAAGCATGATGAAAATAGAGAACATTGTACAAGAGACAAAGTAAAATATAACAGCATGGTAAAATCTGGGTGGGATATGCAATTGTAAACAGGTTTACTTCGGGTATTCAAGTTTCCTTTTACAGTTCAAAAACATGAACATTAGGTCGACTGGCTATATTATTTGCCCATAGGTGAAATAGTCGGATAAAAAAGGTAAAATTCTCTGATTAATTCTACAATAAAATATGAAAGGATATTCTAGGAAATATATAAGTATAGTGAAATTGTATTGTCTTGTAAATGGACATTTGTTACTCAGTAAAATGGTACAGCCAACACATGCAGATGGTACCAGCTCATAAGCCTTCAGGATGGCAGCCTTGACCACATGATAGTCTTGACTGTCTTCCTCTGAAAGTGAAGCAAATCCTTCTTGGCTCTTGCCTGTTAAAACGCTTTGCAGTAGGAATGACCATGTTTTTTCTGGCAATTCGAGGTTTTTGGCATTTTTTTGAAGTGTATGAAGTATTTGTCCACGGCATCTTTGTTAAAGAGGGGTAACAGCTTCACCTGTTTACCATAATCAAATATTGGCTGCGACGAAAGTGTGAAGAAATTAATTAGGATCTTCACAATTTTCTGTTTTAATACTCCTCAAGGGGACTGCCTCCGGAAAACGTCTGGATGCACACATAATGGTGAATAGGTATTGATTGCCGGATTTAGTCTTGGGTAGGGGACCAATGCAGTCAGTGATCACCCTGCTGAATGGTTCCTCAAAAGCCGGTATAGGCTTCAAAGGTGCAGTGGGAATCTTCTGGTTTGGCTTCCCGACCATCTGCCATGTGTGGCAAGTCTGGCAGAAGTTACATACATCTTGTCTCATCTTCGGCCAATAGAAGTGTCTCGTGAGTTTATCGGAGGTTTTGTTTATACCTAAGCGGCCTCCGAGTGGGGCTTTGTGTGCCAGTGTTAAGACCTCGGGACGATATGCCTTCAGAATCACAATTTGGTGTATGGTCGCCCAATCTTCAGAAGCTGGGACATCCAGGGGCTTCCACTTCCTCATTAGCACTCCATCTCTGACAGAATAGCCGACTGGGGTTTTAGTCATCTCCTCTTCAGGAAGAGCAGGTTATCTCACTACTGGAAATGAATTGGCAGGTGTCAGGTGTTTCCACAAAGTTGAATTTCAAGCCCAAAGCCAACGAACCAATCCCATCGTCAAAAGATGTATAGAGGTTGATAAATGTATGTAGCTAGTATATAATATATATATAATTGCCCATGGCCAGCAATGTAGCCTAGATAGGTCACACTGGCCTGACCAAACAACTTGAAGAATTCAATCAGAGCTTTCATGATTTTGGGGGATTCAATACTTCCTGAGGGAACTTTTTGTTTCAGTTTAAAAAGCCCCATACCAAACTTTACAGAAATGATACATTGTGAGTTGATATAATATCCATTATTGATATATTTGTTATGATATTTTAGCAAGGTGGGACAGATAAAATTTTTTTTCCTGATTCTATCATCACTGATATTTCTATAATTTCCTGCATATTTTGACCTGGACATAGTACAATCATGAGTAATCAACTCACTTAACTCAAGAAACATGATTATTTTAATAACCCACAACTGTGAAAAACAGTGATGGTAATAATTTAGTTCAGTTTAGCTCAACAATAAACCTCTGAAAAGTGAGTTCACCTTGGTTTAGTGTCTGTATGTTTAGCGAAAGAGAAGTAGCTGAAATTTTGGGCTGATTGAGAAGGATTAAAAGACCATTTTAAAATTTAGTTTTATTCCATCTGTGAGGTGGAAAAACCCAGAAATGATTCAGTTAAAAGTAAAAAATATATTGAACCAACATTTCTTTAATCCATTTGAAATTCTGAATCTTTACCAAGAACAGATTTAATAAGAGTGAAAACCTCCGCCAAGCCCAGCAATCATCCACATGAACCTATATTTCAAAACAAAAATTACACAGCACCCCCCTCGCTAGGCTCGCTGTGATACAACACTTCCAGAAAATTGTCCTATCTCACAATGTTAAATTCCTGGTTCCAAAATTTGACCTGGATCATCTCCAGATTCTTCCTTGTCCAAAGCTACATCTCTGGTAGACCTTTTTGCTGCTTGGTGGAGGTAAACAGTACTCTAAGAACCTGGGTATTTGCCATTTAAAACGTATGGCATACATACATTTTTACATTATTTCAAGTAAAGTTATTAGAATTTTGTTATTTCATTCATTAATTTTTTAACTGCTTATCCATTGCGGGTCACAGGTGGCCTGGAGCCAAACCCAGGTGTGTTTTTGGTGATACCCTGGGCAGGTCACCAGCCTAATGTGGTACTAACAAAGAAAGACAGACATCCACTCACACTCAAAAGAGTATCCAGCTGAAATAATCTCAATGTCTTCAGACTGTAGGAGGAACTCGGAGCACCTGAAGGAAACCCATGCAGGCATGCAACACTTACTCACTCACTCATTTGCCAAACTGCTTAATCTTATTAGGGTAGCAGGGAGGCTGGAGCCTGTCTCAGCCGACTCTGGGCGAAGGCGGGTAAACCATAAACAGCTCGCCTGACCATTGCAGAACCATCACTCACACTCACAACTAGGGTCAATTTGGAACAGCCAATTTGCCTAAAGTGCATGTCTTTGGACTTTGGGTGGAAACCGGAGTACCCGAAGGAAACCCACACAAGCACGGGAGAATATGCGAATTCTACAGAGTCAGGGACTCGAACCCAGGACCTTCTTGCTGTGAGGGGAAAATGCTAACCACTGTGACACCGTACCACCCAACAACATGAACATGCAAATTCCATGCAGAAAGGCTCTGATTGGCCAGGAGGTTTAAACCCAAAACCTTCCTATTGTAAGGCAACAGTGTACAGTGTATCTACTGCACCACTGTGCCCTATCTAGTTATTCCTCAGAATGAGAAACTCATTACTGTTTCATGTGTGATTTCTCCAGACTTAGATTAAGTTGAAATTATCACATCAAAGTATTAGTGGACCAGTGGAATATTAGTTAAGAGAAGGCAGTTTTCAATTTACTAAATAAATAAATAATGTAAATGCTAACAAAAAACAACAAATATTAACTACTACCTCTTAGTTTTAATCCCTACAAATACATATTTTAAATTATAACACCAGGTGTTTTTTTGGTCAGTGTTAACCAAATTATTGTGCTATTGTAGAAATATTTCACTCTTTTATTCGCTGAACAGCTTAATCCTACTTGCGTCACGGGGAAGCTGGAACTCTGGGCAAAGTTGGGGTAAACAGTCTATCGCAGGGCCAACACCCACACACACAAAACCATCCACACTCACACTCATGGACAAATTGGAAGAGCCCAAATGTGCAGGTCTGTGGACTGTGGGAGGAAACCAGTGCACCCAGAGAGAACCCACAGAATCACAGGAAAAACAAGGACACTCCACACAGAAATGGCCTAGCCAATCCCGGGGCTCAAACCCAGGAGCTTCTTGCTGTGAGGCGGGCATACTAACCACAACGTCACCTTGCCGCCCCTAGAAATATTATGTAGAAACAAAGGTTATACTGCTACATAAACATCCAACCATAAACAACCAACATAAACATTAGCCAGTGACATGTTGAATAATTTATGTAATGGTATCTCTGTGTCTGGAGTTTCACAACTGCAGCTTTTAATGTTAGCCTGCAACTAAGGACAGACCTGTATGCTATATTATTGCAACATTAACAAAAAGTCAATAATTACTTATTTATGAATGTACCTGTGTTATTGTAATAACTTCCCTGCTGTGATGTAGGTTTTTTGTTTGTCTGTTTGTTTTTAAGATGAATAAGTCTACATTTAATCATACTAATGAGAGCCAAGATGATTCCCTGTCCTCCAAAAGAGAACATGCAGCAATTGTCTTCTCTCTGAAGAACGAAGTCGGGAACCTTGTAAAGGCATTAAAACTTTTTCAGGTACACACTTTTTTCTCTCTTTGCTAAGAACTGCTACTAGCTAGGTCACATTTTCTGTGAAAATAATTCACAGTATTTTCTGTAGATGGATGGGGCTCTAGTCCATCGCAGGTTACCTGCCCAGTATTTTTACTGGTGCATTTATACAGCTGGGTGGACAGAGGCACATTTGTTGTTTAGACCTTACCCAGGTTTTTTATCACAGTGGGGGTCTAGCTGGGATTCGAACCCATGACCTCTCGATCATGAGCCCGGAAGATAGTGTACCTTTAAAAAAAAAAAATCAAGGATTTTGTTCCATAACTACAATTTATGCACATTCTAAGATTTGTATACACACACATATATACATATATATATATACTGTGTATATATATATATATATATATATATATATATATATATATATATATATATATATATATAGACACACA
>JAQMYF010000014.1:6041726-6058791 GCA_030014195.1 Neosilurus mollespiculum | reverse complement strand
CATTTATTAACGTATGTACAATGTTTTGAAGACATTATATTGGACTAAAGTCGAGGGCAGTGGTGGCTTAGTGGGTTAAGGCTCTTGGTTACTTACTGGGAGGTTAGGGATTTCAGCCCAAACACTTCTGTGTTATTAATTTTGGGTCCTTGGGCAAGGTCCTTATCTGTATAATCTCAAGCTACCCATATCAACTCCAATAGTAGAGTAAACGAAAAGGCTAGACTGAGGGAGAGTTAAAAAAAATCTAACCAAATATGATATGCAGGAGGGGGATTCAATGGCAATTTGAAAGAGAAAGGAAACTACTGTACAATAAATCTCTTGGTTGCAAAGTACTTAATCAATAGTATAGTGAATTGGGACAACAATTACCTTTTCATTCTTAATTATCACAGAATAGTGTGTGTCAGACACATTGATTCGAGGTGGTAAAGCATCATGTTCCCACTTTTGACTACGGCCGCAGACTTAAAATTGAATTGATACGAATAATAAATATATTTCACTTCATTCAGTTGTCTTTCAACAAAGCTTTTGTTATTAAAATCAACAGAATAGATGATGGGTCACACTCAGAAAGCTGGACGACTTCAGCTTGCTGGGTCCACATCCACCAGCTGGTGAGATAAATAATTAATAGGCTAACATGTGTATTGCACAAGGAAAGGCAACTTACAGTAATAACAGAGAAGCACACCTGAAGGCAATTTCATGAATGGCTGAAGTGGGTAACGTATACACGAGGCTAGTGAGCGGAGTGAGGGAAAACATTACTCCGAACTATCAATGGTAACCACAAGTAGACACAAAAAGCCCATTAACAACATGGATAGTCACACAAATGATGACACTCATGCAGTCGAACACAGTCTTACTCACATCACAGTTACACCACAGATAGAAAAGTCAACAGTAAGATGTGCAACAAACAAAACGAGGGTGGAGAAGTAGAAAAGTGTAGAATAGAGAGAGAGGTGCATGAGAAGACGCTTCGCTCTTCTAAGCTGGTTTAGCCACTCGATTATGTGCAACAAATAGACAAGATAATCAGGTGGGATCAGAGGTGTTGTGAGCCATGCACAGAGTGGTCGGAACACCACGGTTCATGACACACACAGAGTCTGCAGGCCGCCTGCTCCGGCCAGGCTGCTCCGCCGCTACGCACAGGGAAAGAAGAGAGACAACACACCAGTTATTACTCAGACAGGTGAGTGGAAGATGATGTTCAAAGGGAAATGGAAAAAAGGCGATAGAAGAGGAGCACGAAATGGTAAAGCAGAAAATTTTAACATGCATATCGTCCATGCTCTGGTTAATGCATAATACATGATGGCTATACATTTTTCATATCAACATAATGTTGAGATCATGCAGCCCATGTTTATTGGCTGTTCTCTAAAAAAATGTCACTTGTTTTATTTGTCTACATGCTCAATAGTGCACTTTAACATGCTATCTCCTACAGACATGGACATTTTCTTTTCCTCCCATCAATCATCTTTTACAACCTCTTTTTGCCCTTTTATCATCAGGCCAAAGAGAGAATTACAGAAGTACATTAAAGTCAACTATGGGGTGAGTAGTTTTTGACACATGTGTGGGATGGACGATATTTCTGAGTTTAAAGTCAGAGTACAGAGCAATACTGCTGGTCACAGTAACATGGCAAGAGACAGTGTAAAAATGGCACGAGCTGATAATGTCAATTGGTATATACCACACAAGAATGGCATAATCTTATTGGTCTACTCTCTGGGGCTTAAAAAACATTATCCTGTGTGGACCATGCTTGTCACACTTTAAGAATAGAAAAATATTCCATAAAAATCTTGTTTCAGTTTGCTCTTATACTTAAACTTTGAATGAGTTTAAAAAGATGCCATTAGCTACACAGTACTTTTGCTCATGGAGTGTGCGAACCTCACATGACCTGCAGACCTTCCTTTTTTTTAAGATTTCCATGTAGTACATACTAGAATGCTGCATGAGCTTAAAAACGTCATCCATTATAATGAGTAGCCCAATAACACTCAACATGCCTCTCAGAAATTCTGACTTTAATCTCAGAAGTAATTTCTCTTTTTTTTTTCCTGACTTTTTTTCAGAATTCCAATATTTTATACTCTGAATCTCTCCCATACACACATAACATCAAAAATATCAACCCATAGATTGCCCTAATACACTTCCATCGAGTCTTAGTACAGAAGTAAATAGAAACAATTATAAATAAAAAATTTTTAAAAAGGGTGAAAAGATACATTCCTTTCCATTCAATGAAAAAATCCAAACTCTGCAAACAGGTTTCATACAAAATTTATTTCATGCTAGAATTGGAACCATGTGCTCTTTTGTCTATTAACTTTGTTCTTTTTTTTTTCTTTTGCATAACATTGTGCATGCATCTGATTCACTCCCCGCAGTTCTAAATTGCATACAGTGCTCTTATGTTGTAAATACACATTTGTCTTGAGAATTGTTGAATCTTTTTTTTCCTTTTACCTAAAAGAAAAGATATGAGTAAAGATGTGCAACACACATCCTGACTCCTTTCTTCTTAACACTGACATTTTTTGGCATTTTTTATTAGTTTATTTTTCAAAAATAACACTGTCAAAAGTCTGTACTTAGTATGTGAAATAAACAGTTGCTTACGATAGCTCTCCACATGATCTACGCACCAATATTATAGCATAAAACAGAAAAAATATCAACTAAATTTGCTCTTTTTTCTCTTAGTAAGATTCAATAGCACAAGCATGCCAAACAGAAACAAGATGAAACGACTGAATTGACCACACAGAAAGTTGCTGAAATCATTTTTTTTGTCCTCCTCAGCAATGATTTGTATCTCATTCAGGATTTGAGGTCAATATGACCAGAGCTGGTTTATAGCTGAACAGTAGCACAAATGAATATATGGAAAAGTGAATAATTCGCTGCTAAGGTAATGTACATATCTGAACATTTTGTAATCATGGCTACATAAAGCGTATTCAAAAATTGAAGAAAGAAAATATAGTTTGTTTTTCCCCCCTATACAGATATTCATAACAGCAGTAAGCAATTTTATTATACTTTTTTTTTTTTTTTTTTAAAACATACCACCATGCAACTCATGCTAAAATGTAAGCCTTCTACAACTGTCATAGAGGACATTGTAGATTATACTATTACAAGTGTTAGTGGATGTAATGAACCATTGATTGTTAGTGTTATTCCACTCTGTGTCAAATCAACAGCAGATTGCTCCATGCCTTCAGTACTGTTTTATTGTTGTCCACTTGACTTTCAGTCTTTATAAAATGCTCCTCATCCAAAAAAGGACCCTTTGCTGTTTTGAGAGGGTCATCAGACAGGAAAAAAAAAAAAAAGCTTTCGCAATCTTGTTACGTGAAGGAAATATTCAAACGTAGTACAAGTGTCTTACTGACATGTCACTTTCCTTTTTCCCTACATGCCTCTCTCCCTTTGGAAGTGACCTCAAGCCACTGCGGAGTCAAGAAATGTTGGAGAGGGAAAGTTCTCCTCTCTGAGTTGCTGCGGTCCTGTCTTCAGGTCACACGGAGCGCCTCTGCCTGCATATACTTAACTAGGACAGTCTCGTCTTTACAGGAATCTGTAGTAGAGAATACAGGGGAGGGTGGGGTTGCTCAGGGTCATCCTGCCACTGCGGCTCGGCCATTCAACTCAGCTTACACAATGAGGACGATTGAGGGGGAAAATATGGAGAGGAAGAGACTTCTCACGAAGGAAAAAATACAGCATTGGATTCTTGGACAATCCAGATTTGCAAAAAGTGTAGAGATGGACAGAGACATAGAGAAAGAAGGAAACAGTAGAGAGACAGCTGCTCAGGACAGCAGAAAGAGACCGTGGCATGCGGGAGACCTTTTTTTTTTGGGAGGGGAGCGGCAGGGGGCTATGCTTTCAGACTGGACAGAGGTGGAAACCTGTTTTGCAGGTGAAGAAGAGTAAAAGGAATTGACTTGAAGCTGAGCACATTTTGGGGATTAAGAAACAGAAGAGGCAAAGGCAAAAAGAAGAGGTGCAGCATGGGTAGAAAACTGTTCAACGTCTTGGGATCTCGTTTCAGCTACAAGTTGCCACTGACTGACTGCATTTAAAGATTCACGGTTGTGGTTTGGTGTACATTTGTCTGCTGGTGAATTAAACAGGGCTACAGTGCGAAAAAAAAAATCAAACAGGTGGATTAAATGAAACCTCAAGTATGCATTTAATTAGATATGTAGGATATTCAGATGGAGCCTGGTTTATGCACTTTCCCTGAGAACTTCTTTGAATAACTGACAGATTTGTATTTCTTTCTAACAGCTCTATGAAAGCAAAAGACAAACAGCAGTGACAGAAAGCCACTGAGACACAGCAAGAGGGAGAGAAGAAAGCAAGAGAAAGAAACACAGCTCCAATTCGGACAAGGACAGAAAAGGACCGAGCACACCAACACAGCAGAGGCTAGAGGATTAGAAGAGAAGGAGGGAGAACTGTAAAGTTCTAGCAGACAGATTAGGACATTGCTCTCTGCTTCGCCATTCTCTCAGCACAGGATAAAGGGAGAATGGGAGCTCTGTGCAAGAGCAAGCTGAGCACAGGGCTTAGCAGATAATAACACCCACTTGGCCAGCTCTGTTGACTTTATTGGCCATGCACCAAAATTTTTTTCTAAGCTTGGTTCAGTGCAGAGAAATATTCAAACGACAGACAGATACAAGACTTTAAGCTGTTTTTTTTTTTCTTTCCTGGATAGATTAACATCTGGATGAGTTGCCAGGTGCTCTGGGTCATTTTACCAGCTGTCAGGTTTCATGCAGTTAAAAAGAGCACACATGCACAAAGGAAATGTTTGGGCTGGTATCAGGTAGGATAGAGAATGACTGGAGAACAAGGTGCAGGAAAAATGCTACAAATATGTTTGAGGTATTTGGAAAATGCATTTGTGCTTCAAAAAGGAGAAAGGGCCATATTTACTAAGGCCTACTCTGGTAACTGGTTCACTTTCACTTAAATTTAAAGCTCATCTTTACTGCGGCCAACAAAGATTGTTTTTACCAACTTTACACAAAAATTTGTGAATGGATTTGAATACATTTTCTCAGAGGGGTGGAGTATGGCCCAAGTAACACTCCATTATTTTGGTAGTGGTCCGGATAAAATACTGGATCTAGGAATTTTTTAAAGATTCTTTTATATCATGGGGTGCTGTATGTTGTTACTTTTTCCCACCTTGGTGAAGGTTTCTAGTTGAATGTGTTTGCCTCTTCTCTGTTACTGTTTGATTAGGTTATCTGTGTATAACATTATATTTCTTTGCAGTGTTGCAAAGTTTAATTGTGCTTTTATAGCATTAAGTCAGAGCTTTGTTTAAGTGTACTCCCTGGTTTTGACATACAGTACACTATCACTACCTGACAATATTTTGCCCCCTGCTATGGATATGCCTTAAAACTCATACTACATATTTAGGCACCTGTGTCCTGGTTTTCACTTCATATTAAAATCCACATTACTGCTGAAAACATATCTTTAATTCTACATTCTGTCTTTCATTCTCATTAAAATGGCAATTTCCACCACACCCCAGAAAACAGATTTTTTCATTAAAAATAATAACCTGGGTGGATGAGTATTTTAATGTCCTGCTTGACTGTTTTGTACAGTATACAAATAATCATAGCGTGGCTTCAAGTAAGTGTGTTTTATGTTCACTGTATCAGTCTGCCAATATACCAAGACTTCAGCGCTGAAGCTCAGAGATATTTTGTAAAGATCATGGGTTTGACACCATGGGTTTGACATGGGTTGGACATATTTTTCAGATTTTTCATATTTGTGCTTTATTATTGATGGTGCAAAACATAATTGACGTTAAAAAAGGTATCCGGTGTCAAACTCTGTCACCTTGATGTTGGTGTTGTTGTGGACAGTTGGCACTAAAAGTCTTACTTCTCCATTATTAGCGGGCAGACTTGTTCTTGTGGACAATAGCTTAGATTCCATGAAACACGATTTTTGATTATTTAATTAATTACAGCCATCTTAGCACCAAGTTATGAGTTTTGTATGATAGCTATTGAAGTTTTAACATGCGTAGTAGTTTATTTTAACATATGGCTGGTGCAGTAGATCCACAGTTTTGCATGTCTTCCTGTGTATAATATTAGGCAGAGCTGCTGCATAGCTTTAGTAGATATGGCCCAAAAAGTCCTCTGTAAAACATGATATTCAAATGTTAAATCATCTTAAAACTGCCCAGAGAGGATCTGCCCAAAAAGGTACACGTAGTAGCTATTATGGCTGTCATCAGGATCAACATTAAGATCAGCTGATTATTTATTAGTACCCATTGTATGACTTTTCATGTACTCTTTACAGGATCTCTTTATTCCAACTAATACCAGCCCTAGCAGCAGGACAAAGCATGCTGGGAGGACCATAAACTGGACCATAACATGCATCACACAGCAACAGAGCAAAATACAGAACTTGCCTTAAAACAGAAACATCCACGCATACACCCAAACAAATGCATTCTCTTACACACACACACACACACACACACACACACACACACACACACACACTTCTGCTCACATAGCCTACATATATACATAAAAATACTTTTACACTGACATAAGCTCTTACAAACACAATCAACACATTTTAAACAGCAAACTGACACAGAAATATACAGTGTGTGTAGGAGACGTGTGTGTGGTGTGTCACTCTTGAGTGTGGTGCTTCTAAAAGTGGAAAAGTGAAATTAAACGAAGCATGCTCACACAGTGCTGGACACAGAGACACAGAGAGACAGTGCTATTGCTTGGCTAGTGATGACACTCTGGTATTTTTATTGGTCTTACGTAGCCTCTGTTTAGAATACTGTATTATACATAGATATCTGACCATCTCCAGTCTGGCTACAAGGGATGAGAAGATCTTGCTGAAAGATTTCTTGTTCGTAATGTTTTTTCTGTGACCTACTCCTTGCTTCTGGCTTTGCAGTTGAAAGCTAACAAGCTGACGAATTTCCATCTAAACAGTCTTGATTATATTTAGGATAGCTGCAGGAAGGTGAGTGTGCACAAGCGCTATTTCCCTATACTGATTTAAATATTGTGTAAATATGGCAGGGATTTCTCAAGCTGCAGGAAATGGAGGATGTCTTAGTTGCTAATGCTGTCCTAAAAGGCATCTGCGCTCTGCTATTTATGATTAAAGTGGGGCTGGTAGTCAGGTGGTGACTCTGGCATGGCCATCTTCCTGGCTGTGTGTCCACCCTAGCTGCAGCAACGGGTAGCCTAGCGTAGGACCGGCCGGATCCCCCCCTGCCCTCCCTGAGAAAGTTCCAGCTATCAGCCAATCAGAGGAGCCAGGGAAAAAGATGGAAGGAATAACATACACAAACGGACAGATGGACAAACGGGCAAGTGGAGGAGATAACAAGTAAAAAACAAACAAACGACAAAGAAAAAAACAGAAAAAAGGGAAGATTAAGGTTGGCCCCTGGAGGCAGCTGTATGTGAGTCAAAGTGAGATTGAACATAATGCAAGACAGCACTGAGAGCAAAAAAACATATTGCATGTTTAGAAAAGTGGAGTGAGCTGGAAGAATGTGGTTACGTAGCTCTAAAGGTTCAAGATGTCATATCCATTACCCTATGTTCACACTAGCAAGCGACAAGTTTGATTTGTGCCACTTATATTCTCTTGGAAGAATTAAAGACCACTAAAAGGGAACTAATTGCAGGTATTTTTAGTATATACTACACAGAAAAGGCACAATCTGCTATCTTGGAATTAAAAAAATCACTATCCCAAGTGGTTAATGCTTAAATCAAATGACAGACACTCATGGTTTATCACGGTCGTGTGAAGGTGATGGCTACTTTATTATCATGCTTTAAAATGGAAAAATAAACAATTAGAATCTTGTTTTAGTTTGTTTTTCTTGTATTTCCATGTAGTATATACTAAAACTTTGTATTAGTGTACAAACACACCGTCACAGAGCAGACATATGTATGTGTCTGGGTCGTATGTCCGAAATTCTGAATGAGGATGTTCAAAACACTTATCTCTCCAGCACTATTAGTTTGCCTCAAAGCACATACTCACCTGACCAGTCTCTGTCATGGTTAAAATAGGTAAATATAAATGCTCAAAATCTATCTATGAAAAATAAATTTTAGTTCATTATGTTTCCACATAGGGTGGCACGGTGGTGTAGTGGTTAGCACGTCCATCTCACAGCAAAAAGGCCTGGGTTCGATTCCCAGCTCGGGCGATGCTGTGTGGAGTTTGCATATTCTTCCTGTGCCTGCGTGGGTTTCCTCCGGGTACTCCGGTTTTCCTCCCACAGTCCAAAAACATGGACAGTAGGTTAATTGGCTGTTCCAAATTGCCCCTAGGTGTGAGTGTGAATGGTTGTGTGAGTGTTGGCCCTGCGATGGCCTGGCGAGCTGTACCCCGCCCTCGCCCAAAGTCTGCTGAGATGGGCGCCAGCCTCCCTGCAACCCTAATTATAATTACGTGGCTTAGTAAATTAATGAATGAATGTTTCCACAAACTATGAATAGTGTTTAAAAGGACACCGCTACACAGCTCTTACTCTCTGCCCCTAATTAGTATTTTTTTTTTAAAAAGCCATTTTGTTTTAGTGCACTTCTTTTTGCTTAAGTTCCCATGTAGTATATACTAAAACAATTATGCCCCTTAATGCACCAAAAGACAAGATGGATGCCGCTGATTAGTAGAGGGAATGTTCAATTCAGTGACACTTCATCCACCAAGGATGTCACAGAACTGACATACAGTCCCTCAACTAATCAGCGACATCCATCTTCTCTTTGGTGCATTATTATTAAATAGGAACTAGAGAAATAAGTGGGGAACTGAAGAACCATCAGGCCACATGCTCCATATCACTATTCAAAGGAATTATTTAAACCAATTTATTTACTATTTCAAAAATAACTGCCATAGAACTGAGAATATCTCAGTTCAAATGTTGTACGCTTCGTGCTGCTGTTACTGAAATTGTGGCCCCTGTTGAGCAAATACACTGAAAAGGGCTGTTTGCTATTGTGAACATATGGTTGTCTAATGGAATTAATGTAGACTGAATGTAAAAACGAGGCAGAACGATGGCGTAGTGGTTAGCACATCCGCCTCACAGCACGAAAGTCCTGAGTTCAAGTCCCAAGCTTGGGCGTGCATGTTCTTCCCATGCATGCATGGGTTTTCTCCAGGTACTCTGGTTTCCTCCCATAGTCCAAAAACATGCACATTAGGCAAATTGGCTGTTCCAAATTGCCCCAGGTGTGAGTGTTGACCCTGCGATGGTCTGGTGAACCGTTCAGTGTGTATTCCACCTTCCCACAGTGCCAGCTGAAATAGGCCCCAGGATCGTAGTAGAAGTAAGCGGTTCAGCAAATGAGTGAATGAGTGAGTGAGTAAATGTAAAAATTAAATAAAAAACTCGTGTTTGTAGTCCAGACAGCATGTTCGAATGCTGTCTGAATACAAGTCCGGCTATAGTGTGTGGGAAAAAAAACATCTAATAAAGAGATTTTCTTCAATCTTGCAGCTTTGCGATGTGTTCTTAGGTTTTTTTACTGTCTCTCTGTTAGGAGTGCGCTCTGCTTCAGTATCATTTTTGGAGTATAGATGGACATTGTAGGGTTGTGTTGTGTTCGCTACTTACCTTTTCTTACTCTGGCACCAGGGTGTGTGGCTCGGCCTGTCATATTAAGAAGGAAACACGGAGTTTCCCCACGTGGTTCACAGGGGCTAAAAATCTGGCCGTCTTCAGGAGAAATGGCCTGGTCTATGTGTGGACAGTCTTCATTGGCCAGCGCTGCCTTAGCCGCCTCACCGTTCAGTTTGGGATCTTCGAACACACAAGCACATGTGAGAGAATACAGGTGCAGGGCAATGCTTGACGGGCTGCATGCCTCATAGCAGGGGTTAGGTAGGAGGAGGAAGTGAATGAGGGGGGACAGCGCCCTCTGTAGAATTGGAGGACATGTTTGGAGAAGGAGGTGAATAATAACATGCATATTAAGTGTTTGTTTGTTTTTTTTAATAAGAACCGGTGAACTGCATTGTGATAGCACACTCATTCTATTTTAGATTAAATAGAATACCTTCATCCTGACATACACATGTACAAATAATTAATAAAGGTTAAAAATAATCAGAGATCTGATTTGTCTTGCTTCTTTGTATGTGAGTGAAAACACTGAACCGTATGATCTACAAAAAAATAAATTAAAAATGCAGCAGTGTTGTTTGAAAGATACATGTTCAATCTGAGCACTACAATATTACTATTTAATTTCTTTACACATTATTCAGTCGAATCTGTTATAAATTTCCACATTAAAGTGGAGTCATAGATTCTGGAAAAAAGATTCATTTTTTTGTAATTAACCACCAAACAAATACACACCTCCTGTCAGAATACCATCAGACGCCCCAGCCCCAGAACCGTAGATGTGCATTTCCAAAGTGATGATACTAATAATGACACCCTCTTCTTAACTCCATCCAGTTATCATCAGCTCAACTCTTCCTGTTACTGATTGGCTGGAATAGTGTTGTGTGGCTCACAGCAGGCCACTTTGTTTATTTCCCATCTACAGAGCCACTTGGTGTACGAACACAAAAAGGAAAACTAGCAAAGATATTTGACAAACGGTGTATTGTATTTGAATCACTGACTGCACCTTTATCCTCCTAAGATCCAAATAATAATGTTATGAGTCTTGGCATTTCTTCACACCACTTCTGTTCTCGATTAACATCTTTAAAAAGGAAGAAGTTTGGCAAAAGAATAATACCCAGTTGCATTTATATGAGAATCTTACAATGAAATACACACAGTGTAGTTGAGAGAAAATATGATGTCCTTATATGAGGACAGTGAGGTCTCAAGAGGTTCATTTAAAGAATAAGTACAGTACATTTGCATGACTGTGTCTCATTAGATTGCAGGAATATGGGCTAAATATAACAAATCAGAAAACAGTAACTTTCACACTGAAGTGGAATTTATAGAAATGCTGCATGGCAACCAGCCTGTTCACCTGTACACACTATGGCATCCAGTACTCAAATGTATGCCTCATTGATCACAAGAAGGCAAGAAGGCAGAGCCCGGCCAAAAAAAAGCTGTTGTAAGAGATTTACTGAATTTGATGTTGCCCATTAATGGCAAAGGTTCCTCCTAATATGTGTTGAGATCACCCATAAAACAGCCTTAGTCAAGATGCGGCAATTTAAAGGTTATTAACAGGGGGCATTTGCAGCCTGTTTGGCAATATTACAACAACTCTGTTTCATTATGGTCAAGTGATGGGATTAACTTCAACCTCTGGCAGTGCTCCTCTTACTGACGAACAAACAACTTTATATATAATCTAGATTATGTCTTATTAACATGGCATCCTTTCAGCAATATCGCCTGTGTTTGTCCCCAGTGCACAGTATTTCTCACATTTTACTTTCTCAGAGCCCATCACCAGCGTTGACTCACACACTCACACACACACACACACCAAGGAAGTGCTGGGATGTGACGCAAAGCTCCTGGGATGAAGGTATGAGGCACAGAGGGGGAAGTGGGATGTGAGTCATCTTTAGAATAGCTCCACACAGACAATTAAGGCATTCCTTTCGCTTGTCTATTACTTCTGTCACTTATTTGCACTTCCTGTGCCCTCCTCTGTCTTAAAATACACTTAAAAATCTGCTGATACTGGAATACAAGGGATAATGCACACAAGTGTGTGTGTGTGTGTGTGTGTGTGTGTGTGTGTGTGTGTGTGTGTGTGTGTGTGTGTGTGTGTGTGAGAAGCTAGATCTCATTAGTTGAGGGTTAAGGGCCTTGCTTAAAGGTGCCTCTTTGTTGACCAGGTATATAAAATATACATGTAATGCAATGTTTGTTGTTGTAAATAAATGGTATCAGCTAAGATATAATTTTGAAACCCTTTTTACTACTCCTGTATACAAGTGTCCATGACCTGCTCTCCAGGCACAATAATCATAGAACAGACTTCATCTGGCAGTGGTGGCTCAATGGTTAAGGCTCTGGGTTACTGATCAGGGGTTGGGGCTTTAAGCCCCAGTGCAATCAGGCTGCCACTGAATGGACAGTGAACAAGGCCCATAACCCTCATGTGCTCAATTGTATAAATGAGATAAAAAAAAAATAAGTCGCTCTGGATAAGGGTGTGTGCTAAATGCTGTAAATGTAAATTTGGTGGCGAGTACAAAACTATCATTAATCAGTGTGGTGACCAACCACACAGATGGAGTGGATATCAGTAAGTTTTATCAAATGAAACACTTATGTGATTGGTGGCATGTGATTTGATTGCTAAATTGATTAAAAAATTATAATAATAATTAATCGTGTAAACAAAAGACAGTTCCTCCGGTCACACTGTCTTGTTATTGTAAACAGATACAGGGAATTGTATTGAAAACACACAGAACTTAAACAAGATGTAAAACAAGTGAATAATAGATACTAAGCCTGTGAGCTGAGGAAGTTTTGCTAGGAAACTTTTCTATTTAGCCCAAATTACCTGGTAATGAGAAATAAAACACATATTAGCTTGTGTTCACTAGGCTTTAAGGGTCCAACAGTGGCAGCTTAGCGGTACCATGGTTGAACCCTCAACCTTGTACTCAATGAACTTGTGCCTGAACCACCATTGCTCCATGTGTATAGTACTTGGTCGTTTGTAGTGGTGTCGTGTATGGTTCCTCAAAAGTTAAAATCAATCCATTTTAAATAAATAACAACTACAATCATGTGAATCACATATATTGTCTCTCTTTCTATATACACAGTACATTTTGTCTTTTAAAAAAAGATGGGAATGCTTATCTCTGTTATCCCATTTAAACTACTTGGTCCTCGATGCTAAGATTTAGAACATGAAGATCCAGAGCTTGCAGTCCCACTGCAAACCAAGAGTGTGTTATTTACATATAAAATCAGGGTAACTAAAGCAAGGCCATGGCAAAGAGCAGCCGTACTGGCTCTCTGATGGGACTGCCCTACTTCCACTTCACTCTTTCTGCTCGGAGATGGCACACAGAACAACATTTACAGCACAAAATCTCTGAATCAGACTTGATTAATAGTTTAAAAAAAAAAAAAAAGTTGATCTAGGTATGTAATCAGTTAATAGCTGTTGCTCATATTTAAATGCCGCAGTGCAGACACATTTTTAATTTGCATATTTTAAATTTCACAAAATAAAAAACAAATGAATTTCCCTATTTTACAACTTTTATTCCTCTGTAGCATGGCATGTATACATACACCTCACTTCTGGTCAATTCCCAGTGGAAATGTGCTACTTGCAGTGAGTTCCATATGACATAAATACAAGTTTACAATAGCGGATGCCACACATACACAACAGGCTTTCATATCAGGAAAGGACTTCTCATTCACTAATTTTATACACAACTTCTTTATCCCTTTATTAAGGTCTTAAGGATTCTAGAGTACATCCCAGCCAGCTAAAGGTGAAGTCAGGGCACACCCTAAACAGTTCATAAGACCATCAGAGGGCCAACACACAGACACACACAGAGCCATTCACACTCACATTCTCACATTTTGGGGGCAATCGAGAATATCCAACTAGCCTAATGTGCATGTCTTTGGACTGTAACCCACAAAAGCATGAGGAGACATCGAGGACATCGAGGTCTTTGCAGCTGTTAGGCAGAAGTATTAACCACTAAGCCAATATGCTGCGCAAAACACTGTTTTCATATTTTTAAATAATTTCTCTCTTAAGGCAAATCTATTAGAGACAAAACAATCAGAAACAGAAAATCCACAGATCTTGTTGTAGCTAGGCCATGTTCATTTGGACTTTTCTGTAGGTTCAGACTCTGCCAAGATAAAACAATTGCAACTACATTACAGTACAAGGCAGTGGTGTCAAACTCATTTCCACTGAGGGCCACATCACTAAATTTAAGGGTGATCGAGGGTCGAATAATTGAGTTTGACACTTGTGGTTTAAGTTAGTTACTACCTAATTAAGTGTGTTACTACCTACTCATTAAGGTGTCCCATGATCATTGAGCATAATGTTTGGCTTAACACCCTGAAAAAAAATCCTGATTACAGTCTACATTTATGGCATTTGGCAGACAGAGTGATTTACATTTTCTTAATCATTTTTTATACAACTGAACATTTGAGGCATAAGGGCCTTGCTCAAGGGCCCAACAGTGCAGCAGGACTTGAACCTCTGACCTTCAGATCACTAATCCAGAGACTTAACCACTGTCCCACCCTTGTCCCAGTCTAATAATCTCTTTTTTCGTTTTGCAATATATATATATATATATAAATGAAGTACACTGACGTTACGCATAAGGCTGCCTACAGGTAGTCCTACAAGAGAGCATTGTCTTACGTCATCTCCATCACTCTGTGTGTGTGTGTGTGTGTGTGTGTGTGTGTGTGTGTACACTCCATGGGAGAGCTTGTCGCAGAAAGGTGAGCTATTTACCAGCAGGGTACCTGTTTGTGCATGTGTGCAAGCAAGTACTTGTGTATCGCTCTTGGAAAAAAATGAATGTATGTACATGCATTTCACATCCATGCTGGCTTTGCAACTGCTGTGTGTTTTCCTGTTTGGTGCCAGTCTGACAGATGCCATCTGTCCATCTTTGCTATTTCTCATGATATTGTGCCCAGAGTCAAGCGGCTCAAACTGATTAACCAACCGTCTCTGCCTTATGCGTCTACACGCAGATTGCAAACGAACTCCTACTGTAAATAAAGCAGGCAATGAAACAGTAAGAGCAAGTGAGGCTGGATAGCGCTGATATGTTTTCATATTAAAACCCACAGAATTAGACAGGATTCCTCTAAATGCGTGCTTTTGTTTTGATTTGTATCCATCTCAGCTAGGGTGTGTGTGCATATGTGAGTTTTCTGTGGGAGTTGTGTGAGTTGAGCTGAATGACTGCAGCGAGATGCAGAGCCCGATTCCTATTTTGTGGTTGCTCAGACACTGTCGCCATGGCAACGTGCTCCAGTACCATATTTAAAAAAAAAAAAAAAAAAAAACACACAGTGGCAGTAGAACGCAGTAAACAAGACATCAAAAAAAAGGGAGGGTGAGGGGGAAACAGTGAAAACTATTATTTGCTTCTGAATATCACTTCTGAGTCAGCAGTCTGAGTTAATCCAATAAGTTTAATAATGTATATTTTGGGAGGAAAAAAATGAAGTTTGAAGCATTTACACTGTACTTTTGACCAGAATGGGTGGCCATAAATCAACACATAAACAACAGTGGATGATTTTTAAGTTGCTGTAATCTCTCTCTCTCTCTCTCTCTCTCTCTTTCACACACACAAGTTATGACTCACTGCTATCTTTGCACCCTTTTTTTTAATAATGGCATTCTTATTCATTGAGTACAGCACCTGCCATAAGTTCCCTTCACCTCAGAACAACACAGACCTGTGTCCATTCATACAGAATACCTTTTTTTCCTAACACCTAAAAATACAAATATATATATATATATATATAAACATTGCTACATGTTTATTCTCAGCCAATGTATTTTATGATATCCACTATTGCGGTATATAACTAATCACCTGCAAGCTTCGGTTACCAGCAACGGTGTGCACTCTCTGACAGACAAAGTGAAGGTCTGTGCCGTGGTATAAAATAGTTTCAACTGCATTTTTTTTTTTTACACGTACGTGGGTGAAACTGCGAATACAAAAATAAGTTTCACCATTTATAGTAACAATAATTGAAATATCAGTGTGGCAGCCTGTACGCTTTATTTAAAATGCTCTATTCTGATCACCTAAAAATACTAACACAGATATATAGCTAATCTATCTTTACTTTTTTTTTTTTATATATAAATTAATGGGAACATGAAACCCATCCAGTTAGGCTATTCTATTTAGCAGACCTATCACTGCAGTAAATCTATACATATATATTTTTAACTTGAAATGTTTTCTTCCATTACTACTATTAAATAGCTTTTTTTTTCTTGAGCAAAGATATGCGGTTGTATACAGTGTAGTGTATATAAGAACAAGACTGTGCCATGTTGGTGTGTGTATTTACAGATTGTTGTGTATCTATGATGGTTGTTAGGACAGGTGTACTATTTTGTATGAATGAGGGCAGTGGTGGCTTAGTGGTTAAGGCGATGGGTTACTGATCCGAAGGTCAGTGGTTCAATCCCCACTATCACCACTGTTGGGCCCTTGAACAAGGCCCTTAACCCTCAATTGCTCAGTTGTATGAAAAATGATAATTGTAAGTAGCTCTGGATAAGAGCATCTGCCAAATGCTGTAAATGTAAAATGTAAATGTATGTGTGTGTAATGTACATGCATTTATACTGTGTGTGTGTCTATGGAGCATTATAATCTCACAGAGTACAGAGGAGAGCTACTCTCAGTTACACACTAATAATATAATTCTTTCTTTCCATCTTATGATCTTTCTCTCTGTTTTGAAAGTGGACAGTGTGTAAGTACTTCCAGTGGAAGCACTTATCTGCTCTTACTCTCATTTCAAGCTACTTACTCATGTCAAGGGGCAGAATTTTCATACTGGTAAGTATCTTTTTTAACTAGGATTCAGAGAAGAGTAGAGGTTAGTGGGACTGCTCAGTATGAACACTTTATAAAATAAAGGAGAATAATTACCAGTGTGTGAACTATAAAGGTATCAGGATACCAGGACTAAATTTGTAATAAAGAGTTTCCTGTACAGTGAAAATAAGTACATTTCCATACTCTTAATACAGTTATGTATACATAAACATTAGGTGCTTTTGAACCAGAGGAATTTTTATAGTTCTTATCACTTTTGGACGATGTATCTCCTTTTCTGTGTGTTTGCACTGCAGGAACACTATTAATTCTTTTAACAGTATCTATCTATCTATCTATCTATCTATCTATCTATCTATCTATCTATCTATCTATCTATATATATATATATATATAT
>JAQMYF010000014.1:6025412-6040593 GCA_030014195.1 Neosilurus mollespiculum | reverse complement strand
ATCTATCTCTCTATCTATCTAGCTATCTCTCTATCTCTCTATCTCTCTCTCTATATATATATAGATATATATATATATATATATATATATGGAATATGATGTTTTGGAATATATATGGAATATGGTTTGTATGGTTGTTTTGTGTGCTGTCTGGAGTCTGTGCATTCCCACCACAGGAAACACAATAAGGCTGCCATGTTGCCAAGTTGACGCTGATTGCCTTTTATGTATAGCTATCTTGCATGTTGACAGGCTGCATAAAAAAAAATAGATTATTAATAACGGAACTAAAACCAAAAAACAGAGGTTCATACACCACCGCTTACACGTAAACAGAATTTAAAGCACACGCACAATCTACCTCAGGTAGGCAGACAGTCCTGCTGGAAAATAAATGTTCATGGAGCAAATGCCTGAATCAAAACCTTGACTGAACATGTGCTTGTAAACAGATACTTAAACTAACAAGACAGGAGATACAAATTAATCATCAGATCATCATATCAGAAAGGCAGTAAAAACCCAGGCACAGACACCTATCAAAAAACATCTATCAGGAGCTCTGCTTTTAGGCACAAATCTATATATTAGGGACTGTTTTAGCTACTTTAGGGTAGGTTCTATCACAGCACAATAGGAACTGTGAGTGATGTAGTACATAGTGATTATAGTTAAATAATGCAGCACAGGTTAGAAATCATATTTAAAATCACCAAAACCACCTAAACACCAGCTATTACAAGTACATCAGCTCTTAGTGTTAGAAATGATAAAAACACAGACAAATCACGTCTCTCAGTTCAAATAACTGCGTTACTGTCATAAAACTCATGACACAAAACAAATCACACAACTCCTTCATTTCTTCTAGTTGTTTGTATGTCATGAAGAAGTTACGTCATCATTATACCAGCCGTTGGTTAGCTTGTCACTTCAGCTTTCTTACTAGCTCCCCACTTATGGATCCTCTCAAAAAGTTCTCAGAGCTGTTCTGTCTGAAAGCAAATATTTATGGATAGCACAAATGTATCTTTTTTTTAAATAATGCAACTGTATTTTATGGGTTTGAATTCATTATGATTTGAATCTGCAGTACTGTATACGGTACCATAGATTTAATATATTTGTCTTGCTTTTCCATTAACAGTTGAGTTTGGGTTAAACAAGTTTAAGAAATTTGTTTTTCTTTTCTCAATACAGGGAAATTCACCAATTTCTTGACTGTGATAATAATCCATATGCTACAAATGGTGAATGTGACTAATATTACATGGAGATTAGGTTTAAAACAATTTTTAAAGATACAAAGCATCAAAATGTTTTTACCCTATACTAGTTTAACTATACAGTGTATAATATTATATCCAGTGTAAACCATATGCCTAAACAATTTCTACCCTATCATATTATAAATGCAGTTTAATCAGTCTATGTGCAACTAAAAATCACACACCACTAACATGTAATATTCATATCAACTAGTTCATAGGATACTACATTAATATTATAGACCCATGTGTTAGATCAGTATAATATATGTTTATAATAGAACTGAATGAGCATGCTATGGTTTTTTTTTAAACTGCAGTTCACCTTGACATGTTTCACAAAAGGAAAGCATCCAGCATTAGAAAATTGTGTGGTGTAGTGTGAGACTTTTGATGGCACTATGTGTGTATGTGAGTGCAACAGAATGGGAGAAAATGCTGAATGGGTTTTTTTTAATGCCTCTGGAGGTTGATATGCTGAAGTTGCTTGCTTGTCTGGAAAGTGAGAAATGTTGCATTCAGGAGTCAAGCTGAGAGAACATTAAAGAAGTCAGTGGGGCACAAGGGAAGGAAACAGAGGGTTCAGTCTCATTCTCAGGCTAGAAGAGTTTAGTCTCTTTTTGTGCATTCAGATGGTCATGCCACTGAAGGGTTTCCTACCTGCTCGGTTCATTTCTAAAACCTCGTCCTGGGCAGCCAGCGGGCATGTGTCACTCTGTGTGCTGTGATGGGGCGAGTTCGTGCCTGACTTACAGAAATTTGGAGAACCCAGCTGTGGGGCACGTGGGATGTGCTTGTTCTTTTTCTTTGGTAGTTTTTGCTTTGCCATAGCCAGAGAATAATACATCCCAAAGTTATTAACAATGACTGGGACAGGCATGGCAATGGTGAGCACACCAGCCAGGGCACACAGCGCACCCACTAGCATGCCTGACCATGTCTGCGGGTACATGTCTCCGTAACCCAGAGTGGTCATAGTGACCACGGCCCACCAAAACCCAATGGGGATGTTCTTGAATTGTGTATGCTCGCTGGCGCGAGGATCATTAGGCTTCGCCCCAATGCGCTCAGCATAGTAGATCATAGTGGCAAAAATGAGCACTCCAAGGGCAAGAAAAATGATAAGAAGCAGGAACTCGTTGGTGCTGGCACGGAGTGTATGTCCAAGCACACGTAGGCCCACAAAGTGGCGCGTCAGTTTGAAGATTCGGAGGATGCGCACAAATCGGACCACACGCAAAAACCCAAGAACATCCTTAGCCTCTTTGGAGGACAGGCCGCTCAGACCCACCTCTAAATAGAAAGGCAGGATGGCCACAAAATCGATAATGTTGAGCGTGTTTTTGATGAACTTTTTCTTGTCGGGACAGAAGGTGATGCGCATGAGGAACTCGAAGGTAAACCATACCACACACACACCCTCGATGTAAGTGAGATAGACCTCGGTCTCTGTCTCCTGGTAGATTCGTGTGCTATTGTCCTGTGGGTCAACGTCCGTTCGGTTGATGATGGGGTTGAAGGCTTCATGTGTCTCCAGGCAGAATGTGGTTATAGATACCAGGATGAAGAACAGAGAGGCGAACGCCACCCACTGGATAAAAGAGAAAGAGAACAAGAAAGAAAAGAGAGGGAAGGAGAATATAATTATAAATCTTGCACCTCATCAAAAACTAAATAGAACTGTTAAGATAGCAGATATTTTTACTATTTTAAAAATATATTTATGAAACAATAGCAGAAATTACAGCAATAAAAGACTACACTGCACAACTAATTGCATTTTAGTGATTAAATAAAATTTCAGAATGGTAATTAGACCATACTGATATATAGTTTCTTTACCTCATAATTCACCAAACAATGTTATATTTTATGATCCAAGATGTTTTATATATATGTACAGTATATAGGTACAATATCACCCCGCCTTTGCCCAGAGTCAGCAGAGATCCTATTAGGATTAAGTGACTGTGCAAATGAATGAATAAATGAATAAACATAAAATTAAAAAAAAAAACATTCTGAGCTAAATCTGTGGTGAAGATGCAACACTGTTTCTCATTTCATAGCAAAATACAGCAGGGAGTAAAATAATAATAATAATAATAATCATAACAATAAGATATAGATATTGTAGATATTGCTGGCTTTACAAATTTCTTTGAATGACAAAGCACACTCTTACAAAGAAAGAGTCAAAACCAATGTATACAGTTGCTACACCTAAATTGTACCCCAGTGATGGAATCATCTAAATACTGAGCAAAAGGAATACAAATTAGACAACACTGTATAATGGCAGCAGTGTGAACCCAAGGGGTAATAAATGTTGTGTAACTCCACTTAATACCTAACATATAAACAATACGTGTCATGAAAGAGATAGAAACAATCACCCAGCATGCCAGTGGTAAAAGCGTTGATCAGAGGCATCAGACACTGAAAATGGTTTTTGAGAAAGTACAAGATCCAAGTAAAGATGCACCACGTTTGGATTACATGAGTAGTCGAGAGATCTCTGCTGTAGATACATACAGGAACTAGCAGCACTGGACACATTCATTATTGATTTACAGTTCTTTCTCTGAGCTTCTGGGCTTCTCAAGGAAACATACATCACCTACTTGTAACAATGATGTACAGCTACTGCTGTTACAACTATTTCTACTTGTGTTAAATAATGAATGCATCCATTCAGTGACAGTTTCTTTACATAGGATGGGCATCCCAGCATAACCAACCTCTTAAACAGAAGATTTGCCGAACCGCTTAATCCTAGTAGGATCATGGATCTCAGCTGGCACTGGGTGAAGGGGAATACACCCTGAATAGCTCATCATACTATCACAGGGCCAACACACACACACACACACACACACACACACACAAAACCACCTAGGGGCAATTTGGAACAGCCAATTAGCCTCTGGACTGTGGGAGGAAACCGGAGTACTCAGAAAAGACCCATGCAAGCATGGGGAGAACATGCAAACTCCACAGAGAAACACCCTCTGCAAGCATGGGACTCGAACCAAGGACCTTTTTGCTGTGAGGGGTACGTGCTATCCACTACGCCACCATGCCACTTTTAAACAGAAGACAACAATTTAAAATGAGTTATAGCAAAACAATTTGGAATTGACATATTAAATGGAGCTATTACATTTACAATCAGATATCTAAATGCATCAAGCACAATATCTTATAATAGCTCTAAATATAGATGTTCTTAAGTATAAAAGCTAGAACCAGAGACTGGCGTCTACAGGCCTGACTGAAGCTCAGTGAATTTTGATGAGAGAAATGAAATAGCACTTCAATCATATTGTTTATATACAGCCTACTCCACTCTGGATCGTTCTGTTTGTCTGTTGTTCTGTCTCTTGCAAACTGGTCTGAGTTGAGTTCTGAGGTTATCGGTCAGATTAATTCAAATGAATGAAATGCAATATCCATGCTAAAATATTCTGATGATCAACCAGCCGTAAAAACACAGGCTGATCTGGTTGACCATCAGTAAATATTTGAAATTTGGTAGTTGCCTTATTGTTGTGTAATTTTATGAGCACAGTGTGTCTACTGCTTAATTTCATAAACTGTTTCCTTCCCACCAGTGAAATATGTCCTATCAGCTAGAGCAGCACAGCTTGTATTGGGGAAGTAAATAAATATTTTGTAAATGTTGTATGTAAATCCTGCAGCCACTACATAAGACTACAGCTCCCACGATCCTCAACCCAGATCCTGATCACATGACCTGTATGCTGCAAGTTACCTGATTACTGATTACAGATTTTTGAGTTCTGTCCATCTCTTTGGTTTCCCATGAAAACTTGCACTTGTGTCCACTTCACAACAGAAAGACTTAAACACATGCATGCATCATCGAATATGTCCTTTACTTTTATCAACCATCCTAATGTTTTACAACTTTTCATTTCAACATACTTAAAGTTTCCAGTAATTTGATGTTTGATGCCATGCTCTGTATGTCTAGAATTTTTGCTCACAGTTCTGGGTGTCACCATGTGTTTAATCAAGTACTTAATAATTTTCTTTATTACATTTTTTTAAAAATTAGCACATATTCTAAGGTGTTATGAAATTAAATATCAAGACAGATATACTGCAACAGAACACAGGATACAATCTGTCAGAACAGCACAAGGTACCTGTTAAATCAGCTTTTTTCCAAAGCAGCTTTTGGTATCACAAACCTGAAGCCACTCTCTTTACTAAAAAAGTCACAGAGTTAGAGTTTTTTTTTTACCAACCAAGCTACTGGCTACCTTCACTTATTTTTATGGTGTTCCTTTTCACATTTTCTCAGAGATCTAAAGAGCTCAGAATAAGTTTAGTGGCCATACTTTGATCAGATATACAGTTTTTTCTTTTTCTTTTTTGTAAATTTGTCTCTTTACACCACCACATTGGATTTCAAATAAAGCAAACAAGATGTGTTTGAAATGTAGTCTTTTAGTTGTAATTTAAGGCCTTTAACAAAAGTATTGCAATTTCACATGCTCAAAATTCATTGGACAGTGGACTAAGAAGCAGCTTTGTGGTTTATTGTGACCTGTTTCTTTATTATTTCCTGACAAATGAAAAAAACAAATGGTCTAAAATAAATTCCTAGTGTTGAATTTGCATTTGGCAATCATTTACTAGAACTTTTAATATGTGCTCCAGATGCATGTTAATGCAAATAACAGAGGCCGTAATTAAAATTTAAACATACAGTACCTATGAGAAAGAAAAAAAAGCAATACATTTGCGAGCTTAGCAACACCAAAAGACATAGAAGACCATGGAAGATAACCAAGTAGATCATAGTATACTTTTCTTGGGAAAGAAAAACCCATTTATGCCATACAGTCAGGAGCACTCTTGAGGGGGTAAGCTTATAATTGTCAAAGTCGACAACCAAGAGACACCTCCATTAATTTAAATACACAGGGTTTACCTCAAGATGCAAACCACTGGTAACTGTCAAGACGAGAAAGGCCACATTAGACTTTGCCAGAAAGCTTGCTCAATTCTTAAATGGATTCTTTGGAGAGATGAAAACAAAACTGACTTGTTCCTAAATGACTGGCAGACAAGTGTATGGAGTAGGAGAGGAAGGGATTGTGATCCAGTGGTGGCCAGTGGTGACTCAGTGATTAAGGCTCTGGTTTACTGATCAATAGGTTTGTGGTTCTAGCCCCAGTACCACAAAGCTGTCTCTGTTGTGCCCTTGAACAAGACCCTTAACCTTCAACTGCTCAGTTATATAAATGAGATAAAAATGTAAGTCACTCTGGATGAAGGTAAATTTATACCACAACATTTGTCAAACCTGATAGACATGAGCATGTATGGCTGCCAGTGGAACTGGGTCACTGGTGTTTATTGATGAAGAGACTGCTGAGACAAGAGGCAGCATGAATTCTGGAGTGTATTTAGAGGGCAACACCTTCTGCTCATATTTAGTCAAATCCTACAAAAACTATTCGGAAACAATTTTGCTGTAGAAATGGATAATGACCCAAATCATACAGCAAAGTCAACCCAATGTTTTTAAATGGACAAGTCACGTAAATCAACTAAACATGCTTTTCAGTCACTGAAGACAAAATGGAATCTGAAAGACCCACAAATAAGCAGCTACGGAAGGAGGCTGCAATAAAGGCCTGGCAATGCATCTCAAGGGAGGAAACTCAGTATTTGTTGATGCACATGGGCTCCAGATCTCAGGCAGTCTTTGATACCAAGGATTTCCGTCCACATACAAACTGTCATGCTTATAGTTATAAGTATTTTAGCATTTTAGCCTCAGAAAATGGAGGATAATTTCTTGTTTTCATTTCAAATCACCCGTGGTGGTATACAGAAGCAAACTAACCAAAAAATAAATAAATAAAAATAATGTGTGTGTGTGTGTGTGTGTGTGTGTGTGTGGGTGGGGGTGTGGGGGGGTTTGTGTTGGGGGTGTTTGGGACCTGTCCAAATAGTTATGGCCCTAACCCATACACACAGTAAAAATGATAATATTTTGAATCCGCCTGCGGAATCATATATTTGTATAGCTGTATTTTTGCCCACCCTACTGGATGACATTACAGTATTTATACTTGCTCTGTCAGAACCATTTTACTGTACATTAAAAAATAAATAAATAAACAAATAAAAATGATAATAAATATATAAATATATATATATTTTTTTAATATAAATAAATATATATAAATATATACATTTTAATTATTATATATATATATATATAGAGAGAGAGAGAGAGAGAGAGAGAGAGAGAGAGAGAAAGAGAGAGAGAGAACACATTCCGACATCCTTTTCATACTACATAGAATGTTTTATTTTTTTCTTTTGCCTTAGTGTGTCCTTGCTTGCTTTACAGGTGAAGAGAGTACAGGCCTTGTGCAAACCTCCTACGCTGAGTCCCACGCATGGAAACTTACAGTAAGACAAACCACTACATATTGCTCCAACCTCTCGGGCTAAACTCAGTGCAGCAAGACCACAGATCACCCATCACCATCTTCCTGACTACACCTCACAGGCTCTAACACTACCAGGCTTGAGCGTTAGATACGATTATAGTTTACCATTAACCAACTGCAAACTGTTAACATGAATTCTACTGTGTTTACAACCCTAGAATGCTTGGAGAGATTACCAATATTGGTGCAATCCCTGTGTGATCCACTATTTGGTCTCTCTGTTCTTGCCTTATGTACAAGTAGGACTGCCAGGTCTCTGCAGAATGGCCACCCTCAAACTACACAAAAGTTCAAATATAAAAATTTGAAAAAGAGCTTCATTTTATTTGCGTTTCTCAGCCTGCGTGTGGGAAACAAGGTCATCATGGTACACATTTCTGACTTGAAATATCTACAATATGCCTTTTTTATCACTGCTTCCCATAATCCCATAGCCAACATTAACAGTTTCAGAAGTTTGTGCTACAGTAGCTCTTCTGTATAATAAGACATACTAGCTTCGCTCCCCATGTACATCAGTGATCTTGGTTATCAATGACACTCCTGCCAGATCACTGGATGTCCTTCTTTGGACCACCTTTGGACACCAGGAACACCCCACAAGATTCATTTTGAAAATGAATAGACCCAGTCATTTAGCCATCACAATTGGTCCCTTGGCAAAGTTGATCAGAACCTTACAATTGCTCATTTTTCTTACTCCTAACACATCAACTTCGAGAACTGACTGTTCACTTTCTGACTAATGTTTTATTATTTTCATTACATCTTTGAGGATTGCGAGAAATAAGGTGATTTTATTCAAATTTTTTAAATAATACAAGATAATTTCAACTTTGTGGGCTACATCAGATAAATAAAACCAAACAAACCAACAGGAACTGATTCTTTGTTAAAAAAATAAAAAAAAATCATTAATAATAAGTGTTTGTGTCCACCAAATCCGTTTTTTGCACTGCCAGCACAAATTTTCAGTACCTTTGACAGCACTTAGTGCCCTCCGTGGAAAACCGCCTTTAGCACATGGCTTCTTTCCACAGTACTCACAGCGCTTTGAGTTGAAAAGAGCTTGTCACTGTCAATTGTCTCTCACCAACCAATCAAAATCAAGAAAGAGGCGGGACTTGTACTATATCAACACTGTGACCAATTGCAGAGGAGAAACTAATCTCAGCTGACCATCTGTCTTTGAAGTGTTCCATGTCAGTAAATGAAATAAAGTATTAGATGTATTTCATTATGGATTATTACTTCTGTGTGTTTCCATTTCATGCAGAGCAGAATTTATGATTAAAGAGAGTGTTGAGGCTGAGATGAGTACCATGCATCAGCAAAACGGACAGTAAAAATTGGTATTTATTCATTCATTCATTCATTTTTTAATGAACCTAATTAGAGACGCTGGAAAGCTGGTGCCCATCTCAGCCGACTCTGGCCGAGGGTAGGGTACACCCTGGACAGTTTGTCAGACCATTGCAGGGCAACACACACAACCATTCACACTCACACTCTGACCTAAGAGCGATTTGGAACAACCAATTAGCCTACTGTGCATGTTTATCGACTGTCTGAGGATACCAGGTAAGCACGGGGAGAACATGCAAACTCTACAGAGAAACACCCGAGCCCGGGAATCGAACCCAGGCCTTCTTGCTGTGAGGCGGATATGCTAACCACCGCGCCACCTTGCCACCCTAATAGTGTTATGTAAAGTGAAAATAAACTTGGTAACCTAGTAACAGTAAACACTTGTTTTCAGTAAAAAAAATAATAATAATAATGTCGTAACTACTGCCAACACAAAAATAGGGGGTTTGGTGGACACAAGCCCTAATCCTTGAAAAATTGTAAAATACATTCTTACCATCAATTGCTTAAAATTGTTTTTTTTTTGCCTTTTTTGTATATTTGGAGTACTCTTTTCAAGTAGGCGGCACGGTGGCACAGTGGTTAGCACGCTGCGATGGCCTGGGTGTACTCCACCCTTGCCCAGAGTCAGCTGAGATGGGCACCAGCCTCCCCGTGACCCTAATCAGGATCGAGCAGCTTAGAAAATGAATAAATGAATGAAAATGAATGAATGTTTTCAAGTACAGCCGCCATCTTTGTTTTTTGTTCTGACAGAACATGAGCTAATAGCTTCATATCCAGTGGGTCAGTGTCATTCACCCTTACATGTCAGTTGTTATAATGACTTTGTTTTTGTTTTTTTAATGCTGCTTAGTATATACAGGAATGGCTCTACATTATGCAAACTCTCTCTGCACTTTAAAAATTTCACATACTGCTGATTTTATTTTGCAGTGGCAGTATACTGGGCAGGATACTTCATGAATCCTAGATTTCACTCATCATTGTCTTCAAATGATTGAAAGAGCTGCATTCATGATAGTTGGAAACTTTCTACGTTTCATTCTAATGTGTTTGTGCAGCTTAAATTGTGTAAGGATAGAAAAAGCATCCTTACAATAAGCTAGAGATTATGTATGGATACAAAAAGCTCTCAATAGTTTTAAGTGACCCAAGAGAGTCAGTGGTTAGTGATTCATTTATTTTAAAAGTGCAGGGTTTCTGGTAACGCACCATTAATACCACTGAAAAAAAACATGCAATTTTATTTTAAATATAGATAATATTTTCTCGAATCCTGGGCTCAGGCATTTCAATGTGGAATTTGCATGTTCTCCCTATGCTTGTATTGGTTTCCTCTGGGTACTCTGGCTTCCTCCTGGAGTCCAAAGACATGCACAGTAGGCTAACTGGCTGTTCCAAATTCCCCTAGGTGTGACTGGGAATGGTTGTGTGTTGGCCCTGCAATGGACTGGCGAGCTGCTCAGGGTGTACCCTGCCTTCGCCCCGTGTCGGCTGAGATCCAGTCTCCCTGTGACCCTAATAGGATTAAGTGGTTCAGCCAATGAGTGAGTGAGATGAGTTTATATTTTCTATTGTGCAACTTGTATTAAAATAATTGCAAATTACAAGTTATAGATTCAAATTAACAAAAATAACCTATATTTCAATATAGATAAACATTTGTTAATCTTTATTCTGAGGCTGAATTTTCGAGTCATCATGCTAGGATTTTTTGCAGTGTGTCTGTTATGTTTTTAATATCTACAGCCATCATTTCAGCATTTGAATTAATTTCATCATTCATATAAAGCCAGATCTTTCCTTTCTGCATGTTAGTGGGTCCCCTGGGCCTCCACTTGAATTCAAAACAGTTTAATTTATTTATTGCATTACTGTGGGTAGTCCTACTTTACTTAGTTTGGTTCATTCAAGAAGATATTTCTTTGTTCTAGATTCCAGTCCTATTGCAGTTCAGTTCTCAGTTAAAATTTAAATCTGGGTTAAGTTGCATATCAAAGTGCCTAATTCACCTCCTTATCTGTGCATCAAATAATAACAAAGAAATTTCTGAATATCCGCTGAATGATAAACACACAATATACAGTCAAGACTAACAGCCTCAGTCTAATTGGCCTCAAATATACTGGGAAAAAAAAACCCCAAATGTGTTAAATTAACTATAAAACTTATTTTTACTCCCTAATGTATTGTTTAATTATGCTGTTTCATCATACAGGAAATATTTGGGGTGAATGGCAGAAAATAAGTATAGTACAATATTCTACAAGGGTGGCCCAGTGGTTAGCACTTCTGCCAGACAGCAAGAAGGTCCTGAGTTCAAGCCAGAGGCTCAGCAAGGGCGTTTCTGTTTGGATTTTACGTTTTAACCGTGCTTGCATGGATTTACTTCGGGTGCCCAGGTTTCCTCCTACAGTCCAATGACACGCACATTAGGCATACTGGCTATTCCTAATTGCCCCACAGTGTGAATGGTTTTGTGTGTGTGTGTGTGTGTGTGTGAGAGAGAGAGAGAGGGAGAGGGAGAGGGAGAGAGATCTGTGAGCTGTTCAAGGTATACCATGCCTGGACTCAGTTCGGATGGGCTCCAGCCTCCCCACAATCCTAATAAAAGATAATGTGGTTCAGAAATGAAAATGCTAAATGTGACCCATCACCACAAAATGAGTCTTAATGCACCAAACTGACTATCTGAGTTGTGTACATGTATAAATAGAGGGCACTTACAGCTTAAAAATGACCCAAAATATTTGAAATCTGCCAAATTCTGACAAAGATACAACAAAAAATCTCAATATTATAATATCTCAAATTTAATGAATTTATTCACAAGAAAAAAATCAACCAAAGTTTAAAAAATATTAAACCATCGGAAATGTTATTGAACACTGAGAGTTAATTTCCTTGTTCCGTGTTGATTTAAGATATAATACTTTTACAGATTTTTTTCCACAAGCAGACATTTAAATGATTAGCATCACACTCCTCCGTACCTTCTATAATATCACCCACTTTAGATACTGGCTTTAAGGAGACGTTCGACTGCATTAAAGCATTAGTAAATCAGGCATTAATATCTAAGTATCATGATCAATGGTTCTGACACACATACCTGCATCAATACTGTATAATTTACTGCTAAAATAAATCTGTGACGGGTGCCACAGCTTCCTGTGTGTTAGTACTAAAACTATAATTGCATGGTGTACACTGAGGCGCGTGTGCAAAATTGCAATATAACAAAACTGGTTTTATTAAAAATGGTCCCAGCAGACCAAAAAGAGCTGAGTGGTCACTGGTGCACCGAGATAACTCGCTCATGTTCATAAGCGTCTCTGTTCTAATGTAAAAACTGGTGAAAAAGAGAAGAGAGGCAGAGAAAGAGAATGGGAGAGGGAAAAGAGAGAGAAAGGGAAGAGCCTTGATCAAGTGTCTCAAAAATAGCATGGCATCCTCCCCCTCCCCCTTACATCACCTCTCTCTGTCTCTACCTCTTTCTCTTGTTCTACCTTGTTTCCTGAAGATGAAAGCCTGTCACGTAGTCTTATGTAACCCAGTACTGCCTTGCACCCCCATTCCAGATTCTGTCTGCTTTTCTGGATGTTTTGGAGTGAGTGAAAGGAGCCTGATGACATCAAAGCGACAAAGCTGGGAACACTACTCACCATGCCCTGGCAAGGTGAATATTTGAAGGCTGACCTTTAGGCATAGCCTTCAGTGTTAACACTCTATCAGGTTGACTCAGTGGGGACACAAAAAAAATATTAGCCAATGTCCAGGGGCTAAGGGTCAGAGATTGAGCCACTGGAGACCACTGCTTCCCTTTTCTAAATGTCACGGGTCATGACGAGTGAGAATGAGGTGATGGAGTGAGATTGACAAGAACTGAACTGCAGAGATGTTACATAAATTACATGATTTTTTTGCGCAATAATGTTGTGTGCAAAATTGTTGCTGCAAGTTGAAAATGTCACACCAGCTTTAGTAATTGAAGAATTATGAAACAGTGGTATTTAAACATGACTATTTGCTTGTAGTGACAGAAACATTAAATCAGTTACAGATAAATAGTTCAGAAACATATATGAGTAGAGTATTTCTGCTTTGTTATTATACACCACTGTCTGGATTTGCATAAGACTTTTTTATATCTGAAAAATTGCCTAAAGGTATGCTGACACGATATTAATTATAATTCCAATTTGCCCCATCATATTCTGATGTTACATTGGTACACATCAGAAAACATAGGTATGCATTGGGGAACATTGGAGGACACTGTAGAATTTGAGGTAAAACTTCAGAGAAGAGTGAAGTATTTTTGGAGTATTGAAAATTGTAGTGTGGTTTTTATTTGTGTGTGCAGAGTACATTGGGGAAAAAAAATCAAAGTAACATCGGTACACATCAGTAATGCTCGGTGCAACACTGGTATAAAATTTGGAAAAAATGGGAGCAACATCAGGAGACATTCGTTCGCATTCTTGGTGAATTTAAATGTGTTTTATACAGTATAGGAGACACATAGGAACAACATCAAGACAAATCGGAGTGACATCGGTATAGATCATAATATCAGATGAAACATCAGAATCACATTGGGTGGCAATCAGAGAACATGGTACATAAATAAAATTAACCAAAACATTAGAGTATGTTCGGCTCAAATCAGGATCATGATCAGTATCGTGTAAGCGCACCTTAACTAACAGACCAGATAGCATTTGCTAGTAAACAACACTTACACCTCAGCAATAATATGAATATAAATAAATGAATATGAGACTTTAATTCTATCAATTCCTAATAGTGAACTTGGCGTGCCAATCTGTTGGGATTTTTTTCGAATAAGAGAATACTCTGGTTATGGCTTATATTTGCTCAAAATATCAGAGAAATGATTTTAACATACTGTATATCTGTAATCAATGTCAGCGGTTTCCTTCTCCAACATCACTTCATTGCTTTCTCTTTGTACTTTTTTATATATGCATGTGTGTAAAGAGTATAAACTACTGACAATCTCAAACAGGGCCAACCTATTTTTCTTTTTTTTTTTTTTTTTATCTGTTCATAGGCTGTGCATTCCTTCAACTTACTCAACATTCTTTAAAAGGCAAACTGCACGAAAAGCTATTGTTCAGCTGGATACTTCCACTAGCACTTTACAAATGATTATTTAAATGCCTTATACTGAATCCACACACCTAAATTGTATTAGTCTGCAATAGTCCAAAATGCACCAAAATGAGGTCCATAATGCATATGTGCATAATACATCATTAGTATTTTCCTCTTATCCAAATAGACGTCGCGTCTACTGACAGACAATGAATGTAAAAAAGGGTAGAGGAGGGGTAGAGGGGAGAGTTAGCAAAGAGAGCCAACTAGTAAGTGTAGTAGGCTTGTACCAGGGAAAACGCTGTATAAACAAAGATGTATTTAGGAAAGACAACTGAAACATTAACACCTGTGGTTAGTGTGGTATAAACCTGTTACCACAGACAGTGCTAATGCACCCATTAAACATATTACATTCAGGAACATTTGCTTTGCTTTGATTACTTTGCTGAGGAAATGCATGCAATGTTTTATCATCAGTATTTGAGTTGGATATGTATCATGTGTTTTTTTTAACATGTGGTCCAGCTTCTCCACATCTTTCCTCTCTCTATACCACTGCTTCACACAGCATGTTCATAAATCTTAGTACAGCTCAACCTGATGCACTCCATGAGTCTGTGTGAACATTATTGCCAGTAAGATAATTACACTTGAGGGTAATCATGACATCCTGGCAGCCATGAAGGATCTTTATGGCTGACAATGAGGGAGATGTGAAAATCTTGTGGTTCAACTAACGGCATGAGTTGTCCACACTACCCTGCTCAACACTGTGATTTTTACACCACAAAATTATCACTGAATTATTGGTTGCTCATGAACTGATTAAGTGCAGGACATTTGTTGTTTGAACAGAGCTCTTCAATCATGGCTCTGCCATCATGGCTCTTGAACAGTCCTCCTCAAATCGATTAATAT
>JAQMYF010000014.1:5996050-6013047 GCA_030014195.1 Neosilurus mollespiculum | reverse complement strand
CCCCCCCCCCCCCCCCCCCCCCCCCCCCCCCCCCCCCCCCCCCCCCCCCCCCCCCCCCCCCCCCCCCCCCCCAGGATCTCATCTGCCAAGGACATGAATATATCAGGTGTCTATGGGACAGTAACACAAACAGCTGCTGGATGAACACTTTATAGATGGACACTCTCTAGATTTTTTCTTTAGCATGGAATACTGTAGATTTAATTTTTAGATAGTAATTCATTCATTCATATGACTCACTTTTTGATTAATTCACATGCGCGGCACACCACACCAGCCTGTGGCTTCATATCTGATTCACTGATAACGAGAACTCTGAATTGCATTTGCACAGATCTGATTGAAGTGCGACATGCTGATCATGCAAAACACACCATCAAGGGTGTCAAAACTGGATTTCAATCACGGCAGTCTATTTCTGCTTTTTGTATCCAATAAGGGACATGGCTTTAAATCATGCTCACAATGGCCAAGAATAAATATCAGTGAGTATGCAGTTTCCTTATTTAGACTATAATCTTCCAAAGAATTCTGTGCTTTCAAAACAGCCTTAAGAGATTTTGTTATATAAATATCTTAAAGATGCAGTTCGCCAATCAAATCTCAAGCTTGTTGTTTACCAGGAAAATTCCCAATAATGGCTCAATCCTGTCCATCTCGAATTAAAGGATTTTGTCAAATTCCATCGATCATCTATATCACATTTTGACTCATTTTCTGTGCCACATTATCCCTCGCCATGCTCTCCGCACATAATTCCACAACCAACATGCCATTACCATCTATTACCACCCTGCATTTCCTCCTCCTATCAATTTCATAAATGCTAGTAAGCATAGCATTGCAATACTCCATTAGCTAGTTTCAGGAACAGTTTGTGGTTTTTGCTAGACCTTTATCAGCTAAAATATGCTAATGGTACACTGCGGTGTTCTACTTGCATTGCACTGTGGTGCTCTGATTTTGTTGTATTTTTTATTTTTTTATTTTTTTAAATAAAGAGAAGAATTAAATATATTCATGGAGCACTCTTTCACCCGACAAGCACCCCAAACTTGAGAACACTTCTTTTCATATTGTCATACAAAAGCCTGTGCTGACATGATAGCTATCAGTGGATTTTAAAGTGATTCATAGAATAATACAATTGTAAGCTAACAGAATTGAATAAGGTTCTTCCGTGTTGTTTAAATGGTTCTTGTGTTACTTTAAATAATGTTTAGGGTTCCTGTATTTGACCTTTTTTAAGGTTAATGTTAAGGATTATGGATTTCTAATCATTTATCATAATGTTAGGATTATGATTTCTAATCATTTACAGAGTTTATTTAATTCACTAATCATTTACAGAGTTTATTTAATTCACTAATCATTGATCAGCCATGATAGTTGCATGATAATCTTTCATTCATTGATTATGTCCAGCATAGGCAGGTGCCTATCTCAGCCAACTCTGGTTGAAGGCAGGGTACACCCTGAACAGCTTGCTGGTACATTGCAGTGCCAATACACACACAGCCATTTACACTCATATTCATACCTAGATGCAATCTGGAACAGCTAGTTAGCCTAATGTGCATGTCTCTGGACTGTTGGAGGAAACCTGAGCATGTGGAAGAAACCCCCGCAAGCACAGAGAGAACATACAAACTGCACACAGAAATGTCCTCACAGAGTGCTGGACGTGAACCCAGGACCTTCTTGCTGTTAGGTGAACGTGATAACTACTACCCCACCGTTCTGCCCTAATTGTCGAATATACAGAATTAAAATTTTATATGCTATGGAAAAATTGCTTTTTTGTGATTCATCCAGCCCCACCCCACCCCACACACACACCCCAACACCCCCACTTTTTTCTCCCCTAAATTTAGGCTTATCTAATTCCCACCCATCAAGTGCTGCCTCCCTATCACACCACCATCAACAAGGGAGGGGAGTAAGCATGCACATGCCCCTTCTGTAGCATGCAATCCTGCCACCCGCCTCTTTATGAACTGCTGCGCATGTGCATGTGCCTAACACACTCAAATGGAAAGCGCTATCTGCCTCTTTTTTGTACGAATGAGCACACAGAAGCTCATGGACTGCCTGGTGATTGCTGTGAGTGACCGGGAAGCGTATGCGATCTCTCACTCCTATGAGAGCTTAGCCAATTAGCTCCCCTGGACTCCTGGTCGCAGATGGCTGTGGCAACAACCTGGATTCGAACTTGCGATCTTGATAGTCACACACCTTGTCGATGCGCCACTCGGAAGCCTTGTGAAGATTTTTTTATGAATAAATTTAATAATACTTTATTTACTTTATTATTAACAATATTTCCCACCTGCAAATTTAGGGGTTAATGATTAGGCCTAATAATAAGCCATATAACATCCAATCATCTTTTATTCGAACTCATACAAATTTTAACTTGTGAGATAATGTATTTTTTTGTGTAAATGCCAAATCTGGGCTCGGTTCCTTGAAGGAATGAAGGAATGTTGGCTCAGTGAAGGGCAGTGGTGGTTTAGTGGTTAAGGCGATGGGTTACTATTCCGAAGGTCAGCGGTACTATCACCACTGTTGGGCCCTTCAACAAGGCCCTTACCCCTCATTTGCTCAGTTGTATAAAAATGATAATTGTAAGTTGCTCTGCATAAGAGCGTCTGCTAAATGCTGTAAATGTAAATGTTGCTATTGATTGTTTATTGGGCTATTGAGGAAATATTACCTTACTGGGTTCTTCTGCATCCATTACTGAAAAACAAGATCACACTATAGCCTTTTTTTTTCACCTTGAATCTTATACAAACTCCTATAAATATATATCAACAGGTATTCACAACAATCTAATCAAAATACCCAAACCTTTCAAAATGAGAGGCATGTTTGTGCCATTAATGATGCATCGCTCCCCGCCGATTCGCAGCTCAAAGCAGCATGGGAACATGAATATCGAAAAGCCTCTGGCTTGTGATGCATTCCCTTTAATCTAACTCCCATAGAGATTTATTTGTCAGAGAGCGCGCTCACGGCACGTCGCACAGCAGTATTATTGTAGGCGAAGGAAGCTGTCGATCAATGCAACATGATGCCCAGGCAGACTGCTCATTTTCCCCTTGCTGAATGCCTGTAATCTTTAGACGCTTGATGTATAGATTGCATATCTGATAAAACTACAGGAAACAACCAGTTAAACCTGAACTATGTGTTTCTCTATATATTATAAAAAAAGGCACTAAATAAAGAGCTGTTTCATAATCCCACTGCAGCAGAGAGATATTTTCTACATCAAGCACACAACTCTTCCTTGGCCTCGCACAGTTTAATGATGTCCCCGCCCATCCTTCTATACAATTAGTATAATTAGTGTCTTTAAGTGCTTAAGTCACCTTTCCAAAGCTAGCTGTATCAAAATGAAAATAATAGCACAGACAGTGTTGGTGTGGGTGCAGAAATTTGCTCCACACAAGCAATAACAGACTTGATTCCAGATCGAGGAACTCGAGCACTACCTACACTGATTGAGTATGTAGAATTACCCATGATGGGTCCAACTGGAATAAAACCTTGAAATTTTTTTAACTCTCTACATATCTATTATATCTAAGTATTTTTCCCCCTTTAGATAACAAATGTGGTACGTATTCCATTTTGTAAGGACTACAAATTACATCAGAACCTTCCATTCAAAGTAACAATACATTAAACTTTAATCACTTAGGTTTGTACCACTCATTTTAATCATATTCTGAAAACAATGCTTTTGGAAAAATATTCCTCATTGCTATTTCTTGCATGCATTTGATCAATGATTCTACCCAAATCCTAGTATCATCTTCTGCTGCAGAAAGCCAGCACTTTGCTTCCAGCTCACAAAATAATTGAGATGGAGGACCGCCTCCTTGCAAGGAGGTTATATTAGTCCACCTGGACAGATATGAAGTTTTTGCTGCTGCTGCAGACTTTCTGTTTTGGAGATGTTACATATAATCAGCAATGTGAACAATAATTGAACAAAAAAATAAAGATATTATACAAGGCACTCTTAACTTTATAGCCTATGATGTAAGTCTTATGTCTACCAAATAGAAAAATGATTTGGCATTAAAATTTACATATATGTATACTTCAGCTGTTGTGAAGTGAATTCTGAGTAGTTATGAATGTGTACTTAGGATGTACCAACATCCATAAGAATTACAGGCATTAAATAATTCATTAATTATTAATTTGCCAAACTGCTTAATCCTACTAGGGTCACAGGGAGGCTGGAGCCTATCTTAGATTACACTGGGTGAAGGCGGGGTACACCCTGAACAGCTAACCAGTCCATTGCATCACACCTAACAGTTCGCTCTCACACCTAGGGAAAATTGGGAAGAGCCAGTTAGTCTAATGTGCATGTCTTTGAACTATGGAAGGAAACCGGGGTACCCAGAAGAAACCCAGGCAAGTAGAAGGAGAACATACAAATTTCAAACAGAAACGTCCTTGCCGAACCTGTGACTCGAACCCAGGACCTTCGTGCTGTGAGGCAGTCGTGCTAACCACTATGCCACCTTGCTGCCTCATAACAGTTACATTGTATAGTAATTTTCATAGCTACTATGTGTGACCCCCGCATGACACTCCCCTAAATCTGGATATTTACTATTTATTCGTTTTCTTAGCCACCTAATCCTAATTAGGGCCGCTGGAAGGCTGGTGCCCAGCAGCAGACTCTGGGCGAAGGCAGGGTACCCTGGACAGCTCACCAGTCCATTGCAAATCCAATAAACATACAACCATTCACACTCCAAAAAACAGCCAATTAGCCTACTGTGCATGTTTTTGGACTGTAGGAGGAAACCGGACTACCCGGAGGAAACCCACATAAGCTCGGGGAGAAGATGGAAACGTCCAAGGGCGGGGAATCGAACCCGGGACCTTCTTGCTGTGAGGTGGACATGGTAAATTGCAATGGCAAAAAAAATGTGGATGTGTGCACCAAGATTAATTGAAAACAGGGTTTTGGAAATCATAAAAATGTGCAGCCAGGCTCCCTTTTGCTCATGTTGTGCCGTGTCACATCACTCACCCTTGCATATTTAGAAGAGTAAGGGTCCTCGAACAGCGCCCAGACGCGACGCTGCCATCGCTGCCACAGTCCAGCCGTTTTGGCATCGGTCGTGTCCCCCAGCGCGAGCCTCTTGGTCATTTCCAGTTCGTCGTCGCCGTCCCCGGATTCCCCCAGATTGTCTCCATCCACCTCATCGCTGCCCATGTCGGCGGGCCCGCCGCCGAAACTGTCCAGGGCTTCCTCGGCTTCGCGGTGCTGTCGGTAGGTCATCCAGCAACACGGTTCCACGTCCGTCTCGTCGATGCCCCAGAAGGCGAGCTCTTCCTCGTAAAGCGGGCCGCACACGTCCGCCGGACAGTGCAGCTTTCCCGTGCGGTAGTAGTTAAGGATGTGCGCAAAGACACCTGGGTGTCGGTCGAAGAAAAACTCGTCGCCATGGGCATCGTAGTCGAAGTGACTGTGTGCGTCGGGCTCGGCGAGCCAGGCTAAGCGCGTCCCAGGCAGGGTGCGCAGGGTGCTGCGATAGGTCTGGTGCCGGATCCCCCCGACGTTAATCACAACTCGGTCTTTCTCGTCGCCTTGGACCATCGCGTCGCTCGGGCATGTCGCGAGCGAGGGTCGAGTGTTACATCCTAGAGTTCGGGCGAGGCGATGCGCACTGACCCGGGGGAAGCATGTGCGCAATGGGTACGCCGGTTACTGGGGGCTTTGCACTGAGGGCAAAGGATTAAGCGCGCGATCAGTAGGGGGTCGTGCAACTACAAAATGTGTCTCCAATTACGCATAGGGTTTATTCATCGGTTTGTCAGGAATGATATGATAAGGATTAGGGAAATAAAACATTCCCACGGGCTCATGAACTGTTCATCCCAAAAGCGTGCACTCCAGTATCATAATGCGCGTCACTGGAAGATCCTATAAAGAAGCACAGCCACAGAACAGACGCACTGACGGCATCTAACAAAAAATGGTACCCTGTCCTGGTTCGAAACAAATAGCTCCAACCTGGAAAAAGCGTCCTCCTTTTCCTCTCCTCACATCTTCTGCATAGTCTCTGGTGATCTCTTTCCTCTCCTCTCCTCTCCACTCCTCTCTGTATGTAGACAGGGTTCCTCCTCAGGCTTGGTGAGATGTCTATAGGTTTATGATTACTGAAATTAAATGAATATAATAAACATGTTTATCAGATCTGTCAGATAGACTAGCCACATGCGCGTCCAATGCAGTGCCTTCCTTCCCACAGCAACTGGTCCTGGATTATTCAGAGGTGTGAAGGGTGTGTTTTTGCATCTCCAACCCCACAGTCCTTCACCTACGCTTCGTCCCTATGGTTTTTTTTCCCTGTGCTCCTGTCACTGCAGTGCATGTCTCAAAGAAAAGAAAAAAAAAGGAATGATAGGCAGGTGTATAAATTCACGTTGATTGGTCAGTGCGCATGCGCAATTACTTCAAGCCGACAAATTTTGTTAATTTCATGGCTTGGGAGAGATCTATTAGAATTATATATGGTACAATAAAAAAAACACACACACACAATGAATTTGTACTGAAAGAGAGGGATAAACAAATAAATAGATAGATAAGATGAGATAAGACAAGACAAGATAAGAGAAGATAAAATAAGATTGTGTCGAAACGTCGCAAAATAGTGACATCTACTGGTCAATGAGAAAACATGCAGCACGACTCTGGGGGAAGGAGGGCAACACCCTGAACAGCTCACCTGACCATTGCAGGGCCAGCACATAGCCATCCACACTCACACTTACGCCTAGGGGCAATTTGGAACAGCCAAATGAGCCTAATGTGTATGTATTTGTACTGTTGCCTGGAAAACATGTCCTGAAAACCTGAAACAAAAACACTGCTTTCTCCCTTTTTCATATTTATAATTTTCTAAAGCAAATGGACAATACTTGTTTAAAATGGGCACGACTTTATATGAGTATGCACAATCTAATACTATTCATCAATCGATTGTTTGTTTATCTATATATAGCCATTATTAAACAGAAATGCCAATTTATGAGAACCCTCTTTAGAATGAAAAAAAAAAGAAAGAAAGAAAGAATTAGACTGTGCTGGTGATGGTCAAATGAAGCTTTCTTTCAGATTTCAGAACTAGAAGTATTTCTAACACACTGTACCCCATCTAGTGGTCAAATAAACAAAGTAAAGCTATTACTCGACTGCTGTACACTGAAAGAAGCTGTCACCATTTTAACACTAATTCAGTTGACCAAAATCCATATACGAAGTGGTCAGCGTGTCTGCCTCACAACAAGAAGGTCTCGGGTTCTATTTCCAGAATCGTGGCGTTACTGTGCGGAATTTGCGTGTTCTCCCCGTGCTAGCGTGAGTTTCCTCTGGGTACTCAGGTTTCCTCCCACAGTCCAAAAACATGCACAGTATGCTAATTGACTGTTCCAAATTGCCCTCAGGTGTGAGAGTGAGTGTGAATGGTTGTATGTGTGTTGGCTCTGCGATGGCAGGGTGAACTGTTCAGGGGTACCCTGCCTTCGCCCAGAGTTGGCTGAGAAAGGCGTCAGCCACCCTGTGACCCTAATGAGGATTAAGCAGCTTAGAAAATGATTGAATGAATAAAAAGCCATGTAAATATGCAATAAATGTCCAAAATATTAGGCCGTTTTTGTTATAGCAATATGCAATTATATGCAGTTATATGCAAATCAAAAGGAGTTTAACGTTTTTGGACCTGACATGGAGCATGGGAATGGATTGCAACATACAGAATGCAACAAGGACTTTTTATAATCTTGTTGAGCTGAACAGTTTTTAGAGATTGAAATCCCCTTGTAAACTCCTAGCACATTTGTTCTTCGGACCTAATTCAGGTCTAGTATCCTCTATAAACCAAATTTCTATCCATGTCTATATAAATGATTATGCCTTCTTTGATAACCCCATTTATTATAACTGGCTCCTGAAATGCTAGAATGGATTTGCTTTGAGGCTATAACGTATGTTTTGCGTGCATGAAGAAAACATGCTGGTTAATAGCCATATCCACCAAACGGCACAGCAAACATCTTGTCCAGCAAACTACAGTGGTTACATGCAACTGTTCTGGTAGACATATTTGTCACTGGGCACCGTGTAATCACATGTTACATACAAAACTTTACCCTTACAAACAGAATTGGAAATATTCAGAAACTGTCTCAAACAGACCTTTAAAATTACATGATATGAAACACGGTGCAGTTTGTTCAAAGAATGCATTGCCTCACGCCATACTGCCCCACTGCCTAGTAGAGGGTGTTAGTACTGCACCATGCTTCATGTTAAAGGGGCCAGCTCACCCTACCCATAATTTGGTTTGCTGATTTTGAATGTGACCTTGATCACTAATTCTCTGCATGTTCATGGATTACTGATCCGAAGGTCAGGGGTTCAAGCCCCACTATCACCAGGTTGTCACTGCTGTCCCCTCAGTGCAGCTCACTGGGTTATCAAAGGTCAGCCATGTCTCTCACTGTCTGTGGTAAGAGGCATGTAAAAGAACCATTGCTGTCATTTGTAAAGAGTAGACCACTGGGTTACTGTCAGCATGTTTTTGCCCTGAGCTGTCCAGGGTGTACTCTGCCTTCGCCCTACCCCAATCAAGATAGGTGCCGGTCTCCCCTCTAATTAGGATTAAGCGGTTCGGACAATGAATGAATGAATACTCACTCGTTCACTCACTGCCGATCCACTTAATGCTGTTAGGATCGCAGGGAGGCTGGAGCCTATCCCGTCCAAACACTGGGCGAAGTGTGTATGTGTGTAGCCTACATGCTGCCTCATGATGAACTGGCAACCCATTCTGTGTTTTTTATCCAGTGTTCCTGTTACTGTAATTAAAAATACTGACTTTTACTGAAGGGCGGCACGGTGGCGTAGTGATTAGCACACCGGCCTCACAGCAAGAAGGTCCTGGATTTGAGTCCTGAGTTTGAGTGTTTCTGTGTGGAGTTTGCATGCATTTACTACGGGTAGTCCGGTTTCCTCCCACCGTTCAAAAACAAGCATATTATGCTAAATGGCTGTTCCAAATTGGCCCCAGTTGTGAGTTGTGTGTTTGTTAGCAATATTTCGCCCAGTGCTGGTCTCTAGCCTCCCTAATGGGATTAAGCTATTCAGTAAATGAGGGAGTGAGTGGTTGTTATTGATTAATTTAAAGTTTCACACTTGCATCCAGTCAGGTGTTAGTTGCACAAATATTAAAAAAAAAAAAAAAAATTAAAGATGAGTACAAATTAGTTTGCACAAAAGAATTTAAAAAATTGTACAAACTGATGTTTTACCAAACATATTATCCTGTTCTAAGATTTGAGTTATCTTTTCCACACTTTCCACTAATGTCCTAATTGCTTTTAGCCACCAGAGGGACCTATGGACTTGTTATAAATAAAAAGAAAGGCTCCAATTTATTCACTCTAAAAATTTATTTCACTTATATGTAAAAATGGTCTCATAATACAAGTGCTAAATATTATTCAGATCATATCTGCTTTGGAAATGTTGTTGCCTTTGGCAGTAATAGAGTTTTTAAAAAGCATATCCTGTCTAAAGCACTAGTTTATACCTTATATGTAGAGATGTGGGGCAGCACGGTGGTGTAGTAGTTAGCATGTCCGCCTCACAGCAAGAAAGTCCTGGGATTGATTCCTGGGTTTAAGGAGTTTCTGTGTGGATTTTGCATGTTTCACTGTGCTTGCGTGGGTTTCCTCCGGGTACTCAGGTTTCCTCCCATAGTCCAAAAACATGCACAGTAGGTTAATATGCTGTTTCAAATCGCCCCTTTGTGTAAGTGAAGTGGTAATGGTTGTGTGGGTGTTGGCCCTGCGATGGCCTGGTGTGCTGCTTCAGGATGTATCCCGCCCTCACCCAGAGTCTGCTGAGATAGGCACCAGCCTCTCCATGACCCTAATTAGGAATAAGCAGCTTAGAAAATGAATGAATGAATGACTGTGAAGATGTACAATGGTAGTTTTATAAAATAGAGATTAAAAGCCACATTTGTGTTGTGATATATAGCAATAATATATGTTTTGTTTTTAATATTTCCACAGGTTTACAGGAAATAAAATTTAACCTACAAACAAATGATTTAATCCTATTCAGAATCCAGGGTAGTATTTACATTTGGCATACTTATCCAGAGCGACTTACAGTTTTTTTAATCTAATACTGAGAAGATGAGCAGCACGGTGGCGCAGTGGTTAGCACATTCACCTCACAGCAAGAAGGTCCTGGGTTTGATTCCCTGCCTCAGGGCATTTTTGTGTGGAGTTTGCATGTTCTCGCCGTGCTTGCGTGGTTTTCTTCCGGGTACTCTGGTTTCCTCCCATAGTCCAAAAACAGCCCTCGCCAAGAGTCTGAGATGGGTGTCAGCCTCCCCACGACCCTAATTTGGATTAAGCGGCTTAGAAAATGACTGAATGAATGACTGAGAGGATGATGGATAAAGGCCTTGCTCAAGGGCCCAAGAGTGTCAGATTTGTGGGACTAGGGCTTGAATCCTCAACCTTTGGATCAGTAACCTAGAGCCTTAACCCCTGAGCTAAAACTATCTCACTACCTATTTGCTGCAAATACGAGGACACCACACAGATAACTACTACTTTTATTTAGCCATACACAGCAGCCAAGGCAACTATTTGCTAAAGTAAATGAAACTACCTAAAGGCTGCACGATACTGGAATTTTAATCTAACTTTTGAAGTATTTTTTAATTATTTGGAGGAACATTAATAAGAATAAAGAAATAAATAATACTAGTTGTGAAGTCTGCTGCTCTTGAGACATTCTTCTTGTTTTTACAAAGAAACAAGAAAGTAGTTTTTTGGATTCTTTCCATTAGCATATTAGGTCAGTGGTTAAGGCTCTGGCTCAGTGAATCAAAGATCAGGAGTTCAATGCCCAACGCTACCATGTTGCCAAATTGACCTTAACCCTTAATTGCTCAGTCATACAAAAAAAAAAAAAAGCTAAATGTAAGTTGTTCCGGACAAGGGTGTGTGCGAAATGCCATAAATGAGGAAGTCCTGAAAAGTTTTTGGATGAAAGTGTTTCGATTCCACATGGCATCCCACATAAAAGCAAACAGACATATGTTTTCTTCATAGAACATTTTAAAGTCCTGTATAGAATACAAACCAAAGAACCCTTAAATCTGTAAAATGACAGGCTACGCTTTATCTGTGTGTCTATTTGATTTTGCGTGTGAGTGTGTGCGCACATGAGAGAGAGAGAGAGAGAGAGAGAGAGAGAGAGAGAGAGAGAGAGAAGCTGGGATTTTATTAAAGTTTTACACAAATCAAAAGCTATAGCTATTTGAAAATAAATTCAACAAAACACAACTGCAAATGGTCTAGGTATCCATTAAGTGAGATTATGCACTTAAAGCTAAATGTTCTCCTCTTGCAGAAGCTCTGACACAGTATTCTTTTTTCAGAAAGGTAACATATTCATTTGGTCCTCATGCCATGTCATGTAACTTAAATTTAAATTTGGCGAAACATGCCCTTATCATAGGGGGCACAGTGCCATAGCGGCATATCGGTTAGCACATCTGCCTCACAGTTAGATGGTCCTGGGTTCAAGTCCCGAGAGAGGCACGGGCATTCCTGTGTAGAGTTTGCACGTTCTCCCTGTGTTTGTCTGGATTCTTCCGGGTACTCTGGTTTCTTCCCACAGTCCAAAGACATGCACAGTAGGCTAATTGGCTGTTCCAAATTGGCTCTAGGTGTGAGTTTGATTGTGAATGGTTGTGTCTGGCAAGGTGTTCAAGGTTTACCCCGCCTTTGCCCATGGTTGGTTGAGATAGGCTTCTGCCCCCCTGCAACCCCAAAAGGATAAAGCAGTTCAATGAAGAAATGATTAATGAATGCCTTTATCAAGTCATTTGGAAAATCCACCTGGAGAGCATGAAAAATATTTTTGCAATTTTTTTTTTTGCGAGAGAGAGAGAGAGAGAGAGAGAGAGAGAACTTGAAATAAAGAAAGACTGTTTGTCATAGCTAGACCATAGTAATATTCCACAGAAACCCCAGTAGGAAAATCTATATATAAAGTGCTAAAATGTGTAATGTTAATAAATACAGATTCATGAATAAACAATGAAACTTTTTTTTTTGCAAAACACTGTGGTATAAGTGGAATAACAATAATGTAGAAAACGCACTTGATGGGGTGCCCCGACACACCACGATTGCAGTGTCTCATTGTGATATCAGCATGGCATACAGCTGTTAAAGGTACAGTGTGTAAGATTTAACGCAATCTAGCGGCTTCTAGTGGCGAGGTTCCAGATTACAACAAACTGAAACTTATTCCCTGGACCACTCTCCCCTTCAAAGCCTGTATGGTTCTGGGTGATTGTAGAAACATGATATTGTTGAAGCAAGACGGTAGCCTCCATAAGAGGGGATATGAAATATCCTTTAACGTTCCTCAGATTAACGGTGGCGTAGTGGTTAACATCTTCGCCGCACATCAAGAAGGTCCTGGGTTCGATTCCCGGGTTTGTGTGTTTCTGTGTGGAGTTGGTATGTTCTCCCTATGCTTGCATGGGTTTCCTCTGGGTTCTCCGGTTTCCTCCAACAGCCCAAATACATGCATATTAGGCTAGCTGGCTGTTTCGAATTGCCCCTTGGTGTGAAAGTGAATGGTTGTGTGTGTTGCACTGCAATGGTCTGGCGAGATGTTCAGGGTGTACCCCGCCTTCAACTTGTGTCGGCTGAGATAGGCACCAGCATCCCCGCGACACTAATAGTCGAATTAGAAGAATCGGCAAATGAGTGACTGAGTTTCTCTGATTGAACTGAATGGGTTTGATTCCGGGGCTCCGCTTCTGTGTGGCTCATGTTCACCCTGTCCTTGCATGGGTTTCCTCCCACAGTCCAAACACAATGCTGTAAGTGTAAGTGTCGGTGTGAACAGTTGTGCGTGTGTTGCCCCGGTCAGCTGAGCAGTTCAGCCAGGGTGCACCTCGCCTTCGCCCTGAAGAGTCGGCCGAAATAGGCACCAGCCTCCCCGTGACCCTACTAGGATGAGAGTGAGTGAAATATTCCCAGGAATGGACCAGTTCACATTTACAAAAGCCGAAATCGACTTCAGACAAAGGAATGCAGTTTTATAAGATATGTGCGACCCAAACTTGCAGAACTGCTGATCATTCCTTCAGTCTTTTCAAGACAGTTTGGGGAAAGTGGACTCCCAGCAGTGAGTGTGACGGAAGGAAGGGTTGTACATACAGACGCCATGATGATTTTGGGCTGTCCCATTTTCCCTAAGAGGAGGGGGGGAGCTGGGTGTTGCCCACTCTGTTCTCTAGAGGAGTGTGACGGAGACCTCGGGCAGCCCACAAATCCGAATTTTCACTTGTGTTTGCGGCTGGTGGACGCAGTTGTCTAATCCTTTTATTGGGAAAAAAAATCTAACAGATTTAAAAACAACAACCATGGGAGTGGAAGGCTGCACGAAATGCATCAAATACTTGCTGTTTTTCTTCAACTTTATTTTCTGGGTGAGTGTTAAGTCAGATTTTTATACATATAACAGATTATTCATGTGTGCTGTTTTGCAGTTTGTCCGTTATTTCCAACGGCGAAAACAATCCAAACAAACCTAGCGGTAAAACCAACGGAAATAACGCAATCCGGTCTGTTTGTGCTCCCTGTCGACACGTGCTAATGAATTAGATGTTCGATATAAGAGATACGTTAAGCTTTCAGGCTTCTGTTTGGCTTTAAGGCTAAGATCGGGTTTATTCTCTGCTATCGATTATTTGGGATTTGTTTTGGACAAGGCAGCACCAATCGTCAGAACTTCAAAGACGGATGGCGCAAGCTTTAATGTGGCCTGGTTCCCACAGCACATTCCCACACTACTCATTTATATTTATATATGTATATGAAAGCGAGGCTGGGAGACTGTAATAACTAGTTGGTTTAAAGGTCAGTGTTGTGTCCTGCATTTTGAGAGTCCAGAGACTGAAATGAGAGGTTTAGGAGTTTTATTATATCCATGTTTTAAGATGAACGACAAGCTGCAGGACACCACAGTGGGTTTCAATTCAGTTAATTAATTTCTTTATTAAAGCTGAGCCAGCCTTCAGGATGGGATTAACACCTGGCACCTTAACACCTTTTTTTTTTTTTTTTTTTAATGTTATAAACTATACACACCTTTAAAAAAATATTCCAGGCTCAGGAAAGTAATTTTTTTTTTTTTTTTTTAATTTAAGTTTTTTTTGTTTTATTTTAGGTCATATTCATTGTCATACTTTTTGAGAGCGATTAATTATATTTCAACCACCCTGCCTGCTTCTTTTCTTCATTTCATTCGAGAGTTACTCGTTTGAGCGTTTATCACACCCACCGAGACACAACAATTCTCTCTGACACAAGAAAGACGCGTTCTGGAATTGTTGTGGTGTCAAAGTAGACGGCCACATTACCGTGTTGCGCGTGCCTCTCGTTGCCAAGCTGCTTAATCCTATTAGGGTCGCTCGGAGGCTGGAGCCTATGTCAGCCGACACTGGTCGAAGGCGGTGTACATCCTGAACTGCTCGCCAGACCATTGCAGGGTCAACATACACATACAAGTAAATTCACACTTACATTTACACCTAGGGGCAACTTAAAACAGCCAATACAATGTAATATGCGTGTTTTTGGACTGTTGGAGGAAACTGGTGTATCCGGAGGAAACCCACACAAGCACAGGGCAAACATGAGAGTCTGGAACTCGAATCCTGGATCTTCTTCCTGTGGGGTGAACACGCTTACCACTATGCCGTCGTGATGTCCTTGCGCGTGCCAGTCGTTCAGCTTATCCGATGACAAGGCTGCAATAATAAAGATATCTGATGGAAAGGATGCAATAATTCAGATGGTAGAAGAATACCAAGCATTATTTGATGACCTTCCAACACTCAGAAACAAGAAAATCTTCTGAGTGAATAATAACCTGTTTTTGTGCATTATACCTCTAACTTATTATATATGCCAGCTTTTTCCTTTTCAAAGTTTTATCATGATGATTTTTTTCATATGTTGATCTCTGTGTATCGCAGTATAAATCAAACTACTGTTTCTGTCAAGCTTAATGATTACATTTTACTCCTATGTGAAATGTAAGGATATCATCAGGGTAATTTTGTTTTAATTAGGGCTTATTGAGATTGATTAATATTTATCACAGTATATCATTTGACGAGTAAGTGATAATGCGTGAAGCCTGGGCTGGGTGATCTGACCGAAAAGATATTGTCTATTTCTTACTAGAGATAAATTACGATACAATATTTAGTTATGTGATATGAATGGTAATATTGCGATACCGTAATTATCAATATATTTTCAAGGCCTGGCTTTAAACTAGGCTTTTTAATGGGCCATTGCCAAATGACATCTCATTGTACTTGTACAGTGACAGTATAACTGTATATCTTCTCACACTGCTGGAGTCATGTGACAAGTCATTAAAGATGTGCAATGGTGAGAGCTCGTCGAAACATTTGTTTCCAGTAAACACCATATTTTTTACCAGTTAACGTCTAAAACCAAGAGTCGTCCTGTAAAAAGGTGTGGCGATTAAAAGCTGTGTTTTGTGGCCTGAATGAGTCTTAAGTTAGAAACTAACTGACATTGTGAAATCGTTGATTGTAATCACATGTTCTGTGTAAAAAGTTATGAGTCATTATGTTAACTTACCAAACACACAAAAAACGACCTCATTGTGTGAGTCATTTCTTCCCCCCCACACACACATTTCACCCTGAATGGAGCAGCTAGCTGAAAGGCACTGTTTTTGGACTTTCTTTACTCGGTGTCTCGACTTAAAGTGTAGCATGAAGCACTTACACAGAGGGGAAAGAAAACAATCAGGTCTTCCAAAACAAACGAGAAAAGTTAGATAAGGGTAAACCGTGCTCGCACACACACACACACACACACACACACACACACATTCTCTCTCATTCTCTCTCTCTCTCTCTCTCTCTCTCTCTCTCTCTCTCTCTCTCTCTGTTCAGAATTGTAAGAAGAAGCCTTGTGGTATTGGCAGCCCTTTCTGACATTCAATGATCACTTTAGTGCATTACAGTATATAATTGTGCCCATCAGTCTCCCTCATTGATGGATTTCATTCATCTATATTTTATCCTCTCTCTTTCTCTCTCTCTCCCTCTCCCTGAGGGGAAACTTGAGACTGATAGTGGCTAAAGAGATTTGTTCAAACTCTTAACTTCACAACAGGTGAATACCGTTTTCTAGTGGATATGTACCTTACAAATACGAGCAGATGTCATGACAGGATCCATGTTGTATGTTTTTCATTTAAAAATTAACATTTTAGTCATCTTTAAAGGGACACTGTTTAAGATTTATTTTGATACATTAGCATAAGTTGAACATATTTAATATATAATAGTATACATATGTATGTTTTGAGTTGTCTATAGCTACAAGTAACTACAAATCATACATACAAGATGAGGTCATTATATCTCTAGAGGGAGCGCACCTTCTTCCACAGAGCCGCCATGTGATGTGCTATGATGATTGTGCAGCTACGATCGTCCAGAGTGGATATTGCCTTCCATGTTTTGCGTTTTTCCAAGTAGCGGCGTGAATCTGGGGAGAATCTATCAGAAGGAAGATGATGATGATGAAGAAGGGAGTCAGTGGTGCTAGCTAATATGCCTAAGAATCCATCATTATCTTCCGCTTCTTCCGGGGTCGGGTCGCGTGGGCAGCAGCCTAAGCAGTGGGGTCCAGACGTTCCTCTCCCCAGCCACTTCCTTCAGCTCTTCCTGGGGGACGCCGAGGCGTTCCCAGACCAGCCGAGAGACGTAGTCCCTGCAGCGTGTTCTGGGTCGACCCCGGGGTCTCTTCCCGGTCGGACATGCCCGAAACACCACACCAGGGAGGCGTTCGGG
>JAQMYF010000014.1:5974754-5989763 GCA_030014195.1 Neosilurus mollespiculum | reverse complement strand
AGTGGTGATTGGAGTTAGACCATAGATGAAGAAAAACTAGTGATAATGTCCTTAGATCATTTAAAGGTCAGATATTACCCATCCAAATTGCAGTGTTGAATAGCCATGTTAGGTAGTGTCAAATAACGAGGCTTGATCTGAAGTTATGCTCGGCTTTCTGATAAGCTGGCCTTCCCCAATGCACAGTGTTATCTCTCATTCTGGTCTGTCTCCCACCGGACTGGGCATGGAGCTTTCAGCTTATCAGAGCAGGCACAAAGAGTTGACAGGCTATAAATAGGAGGAGGAAGTCAAACAAGACATCCAGCACGTGCACACTCAAAATCAGCATTTCAGTGGAACGTTATTAAGCAGCTTCCTGAAAAACTGAAAAGTGTTTGGGATAGGAATCATACTTTGGTGATATACTTGTGGCCGAAAAAAAAAACAAAGTTCTGCAAATGGGTATAATATTTACCCTTGAAGCTTTCAGGGATGAACATTGAGCTGAAAGGTTCCAGCTTTGTCACATGATTTGGGCACTATAAGAGCATAACTCAGCCGTTTGCAATTTCCTCTCCAGCCATTATTAAGGCTTGCTGGGTATGTACAATTACGCCTGAGGCTAGGGTTACACTTGAGCAGCTGGCTATTAGGTGGTGTAAGTGTTTTTGTGTGAATTATGGGAAGCTGTAATGTAAAGTATACACTGGAAAATGTAGAGCCTCTAAAAGCACCAGAGAGAGAGCTGGAGTGTAATAACGGAATATCTCGATTACTCCGAGTACAGCAAGATTGCTGTTGATATACGTGACTCATCAGCTCTTAATTTACCCAACTAACTTTTTGAGTTATGCACATGTATAAATTGAGGGCTTAGTTTTAAGGAAATGTATTAATCGAACATAGGTTGACAAAGATATGGCAAAAAAAAGTACTTATTATGTAAAACTTATTTATTCAGAGTCTACTTGAGGAAATTAAATTTACCAAAAAAAGGCAGTTATGACTCATTTTGTGCTGATGGGTCACATGCTTTGTGTTTTGATTTCAGCTTCCTGTTGGCTAGGTACTCATGGATTTGAATTGATTCTAGTTGTGATGAAATGCGATACAGGCCGTGATAACCCTCTCCATTTAGGTTTCACTGCAAAGTCTGAACATGACTGAATAGGAGTTGAATGACTGAAGATGAGTGTATTTCCCGTTAGGCCTCATGTTTACCCCGGTCACTGAGCAACGGGTTGCCTGAGCTCTGGAATGAACCAAAATGGAAAGCTAGCAGTAGAGGGGGGGAGGAGCGGGATAAGAGAGTCTCTATATCAGTCCCATAGACACTCACTCCGCTACTTCAAATCCTTCGCAAACTGGTTGAACTTTATCCCTCTCCGGGGACAACAATCTGGCATGGCAACAGTTTAGATTACAGGAATGAATCACTTTCATCTGCTTTGATTCTTTATCCTTTTTTTAGAGAAACACTTTCCAGAATTTTTTGCATTCTTTCAAAATGAAAGCTTTTTTTTTTTTCCTGGAAAGACAATAACTATGCTTACAATGGAAACTTGGAGCATGAGGAGGGAAATTTGGTTGAGTTAAAATGACGTTAGAACATGCTAACATCGAGGTTAACGTTAAAACCCTGGGTGGGGAAAATCTTTTCTTCCCACCATGTTTCTCACTTCATATGGTGCATAAGAGTGGGAAAAATCCCTTTGGATTTGACCTGTGGCCGGATAACTTTCGTTGCGCAGCTGTTCTCAGATACATGTGTATGTGAACGAGAAAAAGAAAGAGAAAGAGAAAGAGATGGAGCAGGAGATAGGAAGGAGGTCAGGGTTGGTGGTGGTGGGGGGGGGGGCGTTTTTCTGGATGCTATAATGAGGTGGGCTGTACACAAGGGAACGTAATGGAATACAAAAGGTAACAGCTCTTTGTTTTCCGAGCTGTTAGCTTAGCTGAACCCTCTCGGAATTCCTGCTGTAAACCGCCTCTCCTCCCATTCCCAGTTCTCTGCTGAGAGTAGTGTGCTTGGATCTCCCTTTACTCACTCAGCTAGTGAGCATCCACTGGGGTCTGGACTGTCTCTGATCTCCTTTATTTGTGTCCTACATTCCTTCACAGTGTCTGTAGGCTCATGATGAGGTCCAGCTGCCTCAGCAGTGCACAGCCCTGACTCGATTTGACAGTGATTTATTTGTAAACATCTGCCCCTTTCCCGCTTTTAATAACCCCCCACCCCTACAATACCACTCATTGTAGTGAAACTATAAAATTATCTGTTAGCCGTTTTGTGCTTTTTTGGCTCTCAGCACAATTTTCCGTTTTGCTTTTGAAAACGCAGAGATTTTAAGCTAAAGAGGGGCAATGAGATTTTTCCTTGTTTATATGAAGTCCTTCTAGACTCTTAATGGAATGGAAGATAACGGTGACATAGCAACAGTCGTCCGGTTACTCAGAAACCTGCTGATGAAAAGATACCAGCAAAGCATTTTTTTTTTCTTTAAATAATGAATTCTGGGAAAGGTCTGGTGCAGGCAAGCTGAACTTTGAACTTTGACCCATGTCCTCTTTCAAAGGATGACTTTGACAAAGAATGGCTGGAAGTCTCATAATCTCTCTTTCTCTCTGTTTAGCTGGCTGGATGTGTTATCCTGGGCGTCTCTCTGTGGCTCCGTCATGACCAGAAAACCAGCAGCTTGTTGGGCCTGAAGTTTGAAGACACAGAGGCACCCAGCACCTTCTACATCAGTAAGCAGTCTCATATTTCACTGTATCGCTCTTGTCGTAATCAAAAAAATCTTCATACTCTTGACTCCCCCTTCTCCTTCTCCTTCTCCTTCCATCCCCCCTTTCTGGTTTTTCCATCCATCTTCCACTGAGCAGATTTGTTGTAGTTACTGGTCACGGAGATGTGCATAACATCAACATGCTGTAGTTTATAGCCCCAGAGTTCACTTTTCAGTGAGTTCTATGCACCTAAACTGTCGACCTGCAAGTTTTTTAGGTATTCAAAAGTCTGTGAAGTTTGTAATTCTTTAATTTTAAATAGAAATGATCAGTCCTCTTGTGATAGTCAGACATAAATGTACATAACTGTACCTATAGTGTTGGTTAATTAAGTAAACCAACCATAAAGTCAAATTATGTATTAAATTTTTTTAAAGGTACTCTACACTCTCTGGCCACTTTAAAAGGAGCACATGCTTTTTCATGCAATTATCCAAACATTATTGGATGTTTCTTTTTTCCACACCACTCTGTATAAAAGTGTGAGTCCCAACAACTACACCACAAATTAAGTCACTAAGATCACATTTTTCCCCCAAGTGTGCTGTTTGATGTGAACATTACCCGCGGCTTTGACTCATACCTGCATAATTTTTATATATTGTGCTACTGCCGTGTGATTGGTTGATTTGGATAATTGCAGGAATGTGCAGGTTTGTGCCTAATAAATGGCAGAGAAGTGTATATTCACTTTTACATTAATTATAAAATATGGCAATGAAAGCTATAGAGGTGCCATTAGCAAACCAGGCTTCCATTAAGCTGCTTAATGCAGAGTTTGAAATGGCGAACAACAAAATGAATAATGGGGAATTTGTTAAAAAGCTCAAGTTTATACACTCACATGAAGTGGTTATTCCAGATGATTCAACAAAGCTTTATTTCTCAAAAATGGAAAAGGTTATTTTTTGCATTAGATTAAACACTACTAGGAATACTACAGTGGAAATATCGACTCCCAGAGATCCGAATGATAACTGCAAGAGGAGGCCATCCAGCTTTAACACGACGTCAGTCATTGAAAACACGGACTATTCGCAATTGCCGTCAAAAAAAGGCTTCTATACTGCGAGAAGTGGGAAGCCATTCTCAGTGCGATGTAAAAGTTGAGTACAGTACAAACTGAGTCTGTGATCCTGAGGACATTCGGTTCAAATGTTAGTTAGTAGAAAGCACACACACTGTTTAACGTGTAGCCAGGGGTGTTACTTGCCCAGACCTGGTGCACCGGTTCATCTGGGATTGATGTTAAGGATCTTCACAGTGCCCAACTAATTCATGTTACTTTTAAAAGGCAGAGATCTTAAACGGCTCCTGATTTGTCTAAGACCAGGCCAACTTTCACGAACCTGTGCAGACAGGCATAATTATAACCATTGCACATATTGTCTCAATATGCAGACTGCTTTGCTTTATTTGTGTTTCTTTGTGTTTAAGCCAAGGAGACTTGACATCAGAGAATAGTTTCAGTTCGTGATTGGTCCACAGGTGGGCCGTGCCCACCACACACTCTGTTTTAGTCTCTGTGGGAAAATATTAGTGTACTCAGAAGCAGCCTGCATCTGCTTAACAGCAGGAGCAACAAATGACCAAAACAGACCGCCAGAAAAGTAACCATACCGTTCCTGATAAGGAAATATAACTCAGTATTTGGGGTGTAATATCCAAAAGAAAACCCTTGTGCTTCAAGTACTACAAAAAGTGTTGATAAGAACTTCATGATTGTTATCTCTTGAGTGATACCTTGGAATCACGACTTCTCAAGCAGACGATTGTCCCAGCTGTTGGTAGTCAGTTGGCGACTCAAGTGTCTGACTCATTTATTAAGCTGTAAAGAATTTTAAAGCATGTCCTGTGTGGGTGACTGTAAATGATCTGTGATGTTTGTGACTCCAGATGCAGCCAGGCAAGTCTGACAAATGGTTTCCAAGTAAAAGTTCAGCATTGCATGCAAAGAGAGGATAAAATTATTGCTCAAATTGTTGTCCTAGACTGTAAATCATTTCTGGCACTTTTGTTTGTGTAATTAATTTATAAGGAAAGTGATATTTTGCATCTCAAAGTGCATTTTTATGTTTATATTATTTTTCAAATAATATAGAAAATAATATTTATGCTAAATAGAGAATAAACCCAATCTGTATGGTGGCGAAGCCTTGGATTACTGTCAGTGGACTCCTGTGTTAAAGCCAGTCTTATTATTTAGGGCTTTTATTAAAGGACTAGTAATTCAGAGTCAGACCCACCAACTAGCCAATTCTGAACATACTTATCAATGATTCTACATGTATGTATTTACGATATTACAGCACTGTTTAACATGTAGCCAGGGGTGTTACTTGTGTGTATTTACGATTTTACTCGTGAGCGGAACCTTATAGGCATAGAACATGAATAGGTTGGTTGACCAGTGCCCGTGCCACCATAGGAAACCCAATAAGTCTGCTCTATCACTAATAAAAAACATATTTATTAATTATAATAATAATAATGATGATGATGATGATGAAACTGTAACCCAGATTAATACATGACTGCTCAGACTCTGACAGAATTAAATAAATAAACAAATAACGCTATATTACTTGAATAGGCAGACAAACTTTTGCCCAGCAACACAGCCCCAGACAATAAGAGGAGCACGGAACATGAACTTATTAAATGGATAATTAAACTGACAAGACAGGTGACACAAAATGAACACGAGCTAGTGAAAGGAGGTGGAAAGAAAGTTTATGGTTACCATTTCCTGCCTTTACTTCAGACCGGAGTCGAGAAGAGCTACGTTTTTGTTGTAGCTGATGTGTTTCCTTCTGCAGGACATCCTCTAAACTTTAAGTTTCACACCAGAATTATCAGTCTGTTGGAAGGCGAGTGTAGCTGATAGTGTTTGATAAGCTTGCATCAGCCATTTATATCTATTTCATTAATACTTGAAGGAAGCTGTGGGGGTTTTGTGACACCATTTGTATTTTGTTGTTTTCTGGCTCAGAAATGTTTATTAAAGGAAACATTTTTTTAAACCTGTGAAACTATTTAAGCAAATCTTGCTTATATTCTGAAACTCAGCGTGGATCAAAACAAAGATCTGACTTTACAAGAGCATTAGTCCATGTAGCCCTGCGATGGCCTGGCGAGCTGTCCAGGGTGTACTCTGCTCTCGCCCAGAGTTGGCTGAGATGGGCGCCAGCCTCCCCGCGACCCTAATTAGGATTAAGCGGTTCAGAAAATGAATGAATAAATGAATTAGTCCATGTATTGAAGGTTAAAAGTACAGACATTAAAAAGGAAGCATTAGCTAAATAAGACAAGCTAGCTAGCAAGTTACGTAGAAATTATAAATCACTGTATATAAGCTAGCTTCAAACTTTTGTAAATAAATAAATGGATTGGTAACTAATGTTGGCTAAGATGTTACAGACAGTGTTAATGCAGAGATAGCTAAAATAGTCTCTTTAATGAACATTATATTTAGCTTTTGTTGTCTAAGTTACATAGCATTCCTTCATACATCACTTTATATTAGTTACCTTTAAAAACCCTTTTAAATATTATTAGCTGAAGAGGTAGTTAAAAATGCTAACCTGGTGCCTGTAGCCGTCTGTGGCCAGAAGTCCATAAGAGCTAATTGGCTGAGCGCTCAGGGATGGAGGGGCAGCATACATCTCTTCTATCAATCACACTTGACACTAGCCAATCATCTGTGAGCTCACGCATACAAGGGGTAGATAGTGCTTTCCTCTGAATATATCATGCTGCCACTGAATATACATGCACAGTAGTATCATGCCTCAGAGGAAGCACATGCTTTCCTTTACCTTGGTTGGTTGGTAGCTGTAATGTAATAGGGAAGTACTCCTTGATAGGTGGGAAATGGCTGTAAACAAATTAAGGTGAGACTCCAAAAATACAAGGGTAAACATGTTCAAACAAGTTACATACACCGCCTTTTTATATCGCTTTATATTGGCCACCTAAATGCAAGCTTTGTCAATTCCCTCCCATAGTCGTTCTTACTGTTTTCTTTCATTGCCGTGTTCTGGAGGAATCTTGGCACAGTAATCAGCAGTTTCCAGCATGATCACATTTCTTGCCTTATGGAAAACTCCATTCCTCACACAAATCCAAATGCAAACCCAAGTCTTGTTAATTTTAGCCTTGTAGCTGAAAGAGCATGCTGCTAGTGGCAACAAGGAAAGAACTGACCACGAGCCTTAAGTAAAGAAGTTCTGTGTGTTTTTTTTTTTTTTTTTTTTTTTTTTTTTTTTTTTTTTTCTCCCCTTTTAGCTTCCTCTTTTTATTAGGAATAAAGAGGATCGGTTGAAAACTGAACCCCTTTATTTTCAGTGTCCTGAATTATCTCTATTGTGCACATTTAGAGGAGCTCGGTTTGCTGAAAGGGGGAGCTGAGAAAGAGGGACTTGTCTGAGTTTTTGGAAAATGTTAAATTCTCCAGTGAGTCTCCAGTCAAGGTATTTCCTGAAAATTTAAACCCTTTTAGAAAGTGTGACTCACTGTGTTTGTGTGAATTTATTCTTCCACATGGTAATTTCACCACTGCTATGTGTCGTGGGTGTGGTTCCTATGCTCTGAAATGGAAGTTTAGAAGTGCTGGTGCTAAGTTCACACTTACTAACAAGTGTTACTAAGTGAATTAGCTGTTAAAGCAGCATCACATACATAACCACAATATCTGAAAAGCAGTTTAGGAGGCCTTGACCACTTAACCTTTAGGCTCCTGTGCTTAAACGGGGACACAGTTCCTATTGTGAAACTCTGCGGGTGGCTGCGCTGATGTCTGGGAACAGCTGCAGGTCACACACTGGAGGAATGGGCGGGAATTCAGGGCTAATTGTAGTTCACCAAATATATGTGGCGGCCTGAGAAAACCCTTTCTGATGTTCTGAAATTACAAGTTCCCCTGAACTAAAATACGTTCCCCTTTTGCCCATATATGAACCACAAGTAACCTTATATCATTTAAAAAAAACGCTTACTCCAAAAGTGAAAAAGAAGAAAGTTGTTTATTAAGATTTCTTTGCAATTCCACTGAACGTTGCCTCTCCCACCTCTGCACTTTTAACCTACTCTACTTCTGGCAATCCACCATCATTGCCTAATTATAAAGTAATGGCTTGCAAATAATTACTGATTAATTCACTCATTTCATGAGGGTGTAACAATGCATTCAAATAAATAGCATTAAAATATACAGTGTGCTGGTCACATGATCTGAAGTTCTGTCATAGAGAGCCTGTGCCATTACTGGGAATTCTCTGCATTCATGAAGTGAAAGATAGACCCACAGTGCAACAACCAGCATGCATAGTAGGCTGTATGGTTACACAACCATGCTGTAACAGACAAAAAGAGCTTTTTAATATCTTGCTTGATCTACCGTGCCCAAGATGGAGACCGCAGTAGTTAAGCATTATAGGCGACTATGGAACCCAATTTACATATTTATTACAATATTTGCAAGCATTTGTGAACTTGGAATAAGATAAAGTATTATATTAAGTAAGATATTCCTTTTTATTAACAAACAATAAATAACAAACAAGCCTTTCCTTAATATCCATTTATGAAAAATTTTCAAGGCTGTAATTAGGACTAAACATAAAACTATCTCTATTTGCTTCTGTTTTCTGTCTAATTTTAGATGTTTTTTTTAGTGTGTGAGTTTTTCACGACATGTCACTCATCCTGCTGTCTAAACAAGGCTTAGAGTAATTAAGAGATAATGCAGTTTGATGGCAAGGTAAAGTCTGTTGGGCTTTTACACCCAAGCATAGTGGCTCATCAGAAGTGGCGCTTATCCCCGGTTTCCGTGGCATGAAGCGAGTTAGGAGTTCAACTCCTCTTGGATGGGACACCTTCCCAAATCCCAATAACCAATATCTTCCCAGTATTCTTACTGGTACCCATTTATACTGCTGGGTGGAAGAAGACACACTTGTGGTTGAGACCTTGCCCATGGCTCTTAGCACGGTGGGGGTCTACTCGGGATTTGAACCCACGGCCTCTCGATCATGAGCCCAGTGCCCTAACCTCTACACCACCGGCTCCACAATTTGATAGTAATTGCCATCAATTTATATTTCCTCGATTAAAATAGTCATAAAATTGTAAATGTTTTTCTTTATCAAGAGCTTTTTCTTTATTAAAATTTTGTTCACGGCCTTTTGAGAATTGTGGAGCCTGTATTGTGGAGCTAAACACTGACCAGAGTCAGTGTATCATTACACCCCTATCATTTATCATTTTAACTTTTCTATTATCTGTATTTAGTATAAGTGCTGTTCTGTGTTTTGATAGTGATGGGATGGGGGCATCTTTTGGAACCATTGTTTGAATACAAACTGAAATAATTAGGCAAATTCTGACAATTGTGTAAACGTTGGACATTCAGTGTGTGGGAAATGCTGACTTGGCTAGGTTGTTGACTTATTTAGACAGACTTACTGTTATTGTTACTTGATGTTTAGCCAGTGTGATCATGGTACGCTACTAAATCACAAATTAAATGTCAAAAAGTCAAAAGTCAAAATGAAAAATATTCCCATGCCATTTTAATAAGAGATTTGTTTTCTTAATGTATGTTATTTGATAAAAACCCATCTTTAAGAATATTATCATTTACATTTCAGTTATTGCAGTCAGTGCATCAGGAGCGGCGTATATACTGCATTTTTTTTAAAAATGAAGATGAATGAATGCATTTGGGATTTTGTGTATTATGTGCTTAAACCCCCTTCATCATCGATTAGAGAAATCCATGAGGCTGTAGATCATTTTGTAGGCATTGTCATCATCTTTAATGTCCTGCAAAGAAAATGGACTAGCAAGAAATCACACCCATCTTTGTTCGTTATAGAATATAGCATGAATATCATTTTTGATGAGCTGGCTTCAGGGCATGAGCCGAACTCCGCCTGCATTTGCATTTGAGTAAGCAAAACAGACCAAAGTGTTTGTCAGAATAAGTCATTTGTTTATTTAAAAAAAGAAAGAAAAAAAGAGACATTTTTAACCTGTAATCTTATAAAACAGGCCAATAACGTTAACATCTGTAACCAACACACCGCAGACATGAAGCTTGCATGAGTACACTTATGAAAACCATGTTGTGGCGTATTACTTGCAAACAGTGCACTTATAGTTACAGTCTAACTCTGTTTATACATGATTATACCTGATAACACGATGCAAGATTCGTCCTATACATTTTTCTTAGAGCTGTATGGTACTGTATGAATATTGTACCTACAATAGTTCTTATGAACAAACTATAAAACATAGCATTGTGCCATTGTATTATGGTTGAAATTAGCTCAGCATTCATGCCTGTGAATATTTTACCAGATTAGGTAACAGTTTGTCCTTTTTTTCTTACCAGTGTACGTACATAAACATCATGGTGTGTGAGGTTACTGTTCCAGTTAAACCTACCACTGTATTAAGCTTCTTGTGAAATGAGTTAATATACTATATATATTTCTGAAGAAAAACAGTGGGTGAGCTTTAGAGTAGGAGGGCACATATCAGGCTTATGGTTATGTTGGGCAGTTTGGCTTGAACTGTGCCTGGCATGGCTCACTCCAATTCGCTCTAATCCACACGGTCGTAATACAGGATGAAGCAAAGCAGATTGATATTATTAGATGTATATAGAGATGGCTAATGTGAGGTATGAGTTTAACCCCTTAAAATAAGTAGCTAAGGGTCCCAAACCTGTTCTAGCATGTCTGTGCACCGGTATAAAAAAAAGGGCCATGAAGTCATGCTTTGTCAGGGTTTCCACGCACTTCTATACAATCAGGAATTACAGTTTTTATTAGCCACATTATGTTAAAACAGTAAGAGACCAAAAACAAGATTGAATTATTTTGCTTATTGCATAACAGTCACCTCATGGTTAAACATGTCAAGATAAAATGAAGCGGCTACCCGGACATTAAATCTTTTTACCTAGATTGTGTTGGCAGAACACCACACCTAGCATCCACTTGTGTTTTTATTTGTCGGCACAAAAAGGATGAAAATGTATTCAAACTCCTGAGTCCTACCAGAGCCACGGTGAGGCTTAATCCAAACCTCCATTTCAGGGCCAACACACATACAACCGTTCACACTCACACCTAGGGACAATTCGGAGCAGCCAGTTAGCCTAGTGTGCAAGTCTTGACAGAATCAGAATACTTTATTGAACCCCGGAGGAAAGTGTGTCAGTGGGAGGAAACCATAGTATCCGGAGGAAACCCAAGCAAGTATGGGGAGAACACGCAAACTCCAAACATAGACGTCCTTCCCAATCCCAGGACTCAAACCCGGGAAATTCTTGCTGTGAGGCGGATGTGCTAACCACCGTGTCACCATTGACTGCAAGTGTACGTGTCTGTGTTATAGCGCTTAACTAGCTAGCTCATCATAAATTATTACGTTGTGCTAGCTACCTTTTTTTTTTTTAGCCTGGTTCATTAGTCTATGGTCATCCAAAACATGGGATTAGAAAAAAATGTTTTCTTCTAATCTAAATAAAAGATAAAAGCTTTTATTTCCCTTGTGTGTTGGCTAACACATATGTGATGTATGGTGTAGTTATTACTATATTTTCTCTATGTATATTTTTCCACTGTACTCCTCATAACACAGTTGGGGTTAAGGAAAAACACATCCACTTAGGATTGTGTACATTTAGCGCTAGAGGAACCAAGCCTGGTTGGTGTCACTCAGTCATTCCTAATGGGAGGAGAGTGATATATCCATAGAAACCAAATTACTTGAGTGCTTTTGCTTTGTTAATGTCTCAGTCCAGCATGGTCAAGAACCGTTTGGAGACAGAATTCATGCATCAAGATAATGGGCTTCTTAAGCATTAGGTGTGCATTTTCCTGCACTTCCATTCATAAATCCATGAAAAATAATTGGTTTTACGAACTTGAGAGCAAACTCTTATTAAACGTTGTGTACATAACACAACCAAAACCCTGTCCAAAGAAATTATCATTGGGGCAATAACTATAATAACATAAAATAAGGTGTACATCAGGCATGTTTTTGTCCTGATATTATTGCTGCACCTTATCTCCAGAACACATACCACCAAGTTTCCAGGATGTCCTGTCTATTATATGTCCAACACATATTTGAAGTTCCACAACTCATGAACGTCAAATGTTAAGTCTTTATATATTTAGAATGGCATCATCATTTAAAAGCATGACATTTCTTAGTGTTTTAAAGTGGGTTTTGAAATTTTTTTTTGGATTGTAACACTTTAAACTTACAGTAGTGAAGCAGAAGAGATGGTACTAAGGTCTGTTAGTAGCCCAACCCTTGATGTGTGTTTTAGCAAGCCGGAGCTGCGGTACACACAGCTCAAAGATCATTAAAATTGCTGAGGGAAATGTGTCCGATCTTGTTGCATGGCAAGGTTGGGTGTCTGGCTGTTTCCCCTGACCTTGCCCCTTGTGATGACACCCACCCCCATGGTGTTACTTTAAATCATGAGTGTTTACTCATCAACCCCAAACTCTTGAAACCCTTAATGCTATTCAGCAGGAGATAGCCGCATGTCCGCCCAACATGACCCGTCAAGCCTTCGGAAATTACTTTTCAAGCGTGTATAAACAATGGCTGCTGTCATTAAATGAAGTTTCATGTGTGAAAATAATAATACATTTACCTTTAAAATGTGGAAGGTTTTATTGGGTCACCATATACATTACCAAGAGAAAGCAAGAAAAAATGCAGTAAAGTTAAAAAATGCAGAATAACAAGCTGATGATTTGAATGTTAGCAAATTATTCCATTATCTTTTGTCATTATTTTCATTTTTGTTTTTTAAACCATTGTTTTAGTCTTCTTTGTCTGCCTCCTAAATATTGAACCCAACCAGCTTTGAGCATGGCTGTTCGCAGACATTTTTCACTGGATTATTGTCCACTGTGTTGTCTACTCTGAATATCCTTTCATCCATCATCTATACCGCTTACGTTCAGGGCCAATCCCGGGTGAGATGCAGGGTACGCACCTGAACATACACCGATTCATTGCAAGGCTAACATAAAGACGAACAAACACTCACATTCACGCCTATGGGCACGTTATTGTAGCCTGTTGACATAATCTGAATTTCTTTGAGCTGCGGGAGGAAACTGGAGTATCCGGAGGAAATCTGCGCAGGGAGAGCATAGCACCTCCACACAGAAACGTCCCAGTTGGCAGTGATGTTTGAAACCAGAACCTTCTTCCTGTGGGGCAACAGTGCTACCCACCGAACCACCATGTTGCCCTATATTCTAAATATATTTATATAAGCTTTGTGAAAATCCAAACAGTTAAGGGTAACTCGCTTCAGTCAAAGATACAGCAGGGCCTTAGTTACAAGTCTGGGCTTTTGGGAACTCGCACCCTTCCAGAACTTTAACCACTGATCCTGGATCGCTAACTTTCTTTTCAGGGTTTTTTACTGTCTGTAATGGTAGGAACACTGACATTTTATTAAAGTGAGGGTTACTATTTGTCCCCTTCATAAAAGAGTTTTGATGATAGAGAAATATTTAGTTCTGATCTTTTAGATTCGGGCTGCTCTGAAATGTCTACGAGAAATGTTCATTAATTACAAAGGCGAAAATGGATCCTATGATAACAGCCCTCCAAATTAAGTGGATTAAGGAAGGGAATTAACTTAAACCCGAGTTATTCTGGAAAAGCGTCAGTACCTCTCAGTGACTGTCGTAAGCATGGGTGTGTTCCTGTTGTGGTTTCAAAGTCTCTGCTTCTTTAATAGGTAGAAACAAGTTTGCTCATTCTTGAAGTAATGGCCCAAGAACTCCTGTCAACATGTAGCAGTTTATCGTGGTGACCCTTTTAATTTATTTAATTTAATTTTTTTGAAATTGATAGGCAGAGAAAAGGAAAAAAAGAAATGATTTACAGTCGAATCGAGTTAGAAATTTTATATGATCCAAAATTATGAAATATTTGTTATGATCTGTGTCTGGAAAAATTAGATTTAAAATAGTGACACCAATTTATTACTCATTCGTCATTTCATTAATTTTCTGAGCCGCTTAATCCTAATTAGGGTCGCGCGGAGGCTGACGCCCATCTCGGCCGACACCAGGCGAGGGCAGATTACACCCTGGACAGTTTGCCAGGCCATTGCAGGGCACCACTTTATTATTTTCATGTTTCTGTTATTTAATTCTGTTTAATTAAGAAAAGAAGTGTGTGGTTGTTGTGGTGTACATTCATTTAATGTAACCTTGTCTCTACTGACATGTTTGTATGTGTGCATGAATGTTGGTTATATGTACACTTCCAGTCAAAGTAGTTATGTTTATAAGAACAAGGGTAGTCGCTGTACCATAACTGAACACCAAAAATTCCAAAATATTTCAGTTATTTTTCATTTTATGCTTAAATGTTTATGCCTGTATATGATTATACTTCTATACACGTAGTATTTAATTAATATGAACTGGGTTTAATTCAGTGGAATAACATCAGACAAGTTGGATATTGCCCAAGTTCCTGATTTCCCAGATTCCAAGTTGAATGACTCATTATAACTTTGACAAAGGTTTTTTTTTTTTTTTTTTTTGTTATGTAGATTGTGGTTCATTCTAACTGAAGTAGTGTGTGTATGTATACACACATGGGAACATAAGATTTAAAAAAACTAACTATACAGAGATTTTTATTGGTCCCCCCCCCCCAAATTAAGTGGATTAAGGAAGGGAATTAACTTAAACCCGAGTTATTCTGAAAAAGCGTCAGTACCTCTCAGTGACTGTCGTAAGCATGGGTGTGCTCCTGTTGTGGTTTCAAAGTCTCTGCTTCTCTAATAGGTAGAAACAAGTTTGCTCATTCTTGAAGTAATGGCCCAAGAACTCCTGTCAACATGTAGGAGTTTATCGTGGTGACCCTTTTAATTTATTTTATTAAATTTTTTTGAAATTGATAGGCAGAGAAAAGGAAAAAAAAAATGATTTACAGTCGAATCGAGTTAGAAATTTTATATGATCCAAAATTTTATATGACCCCCCATCCCCATTTTTCTCCCTAATTTAGCCGTTTCCAATTCCCACCCATCAACTTTTGCCTTCCCTATCACACGACCACTATCGACCAGGGAGGGGCGCAAGCAAGCACGCGCCCCCTCCGTGACATGCGATGCTACCGCCCGCCTCTTTTCGAACTGCTGCGCATGCGTATTTAGGGGCGGCCTAA
>JAQMYF010000014.1:5949468-5961101 GCA_030014195.1 Neosilurus mollespiculum | reverse complement strand
AAGGAAACTCATTGAATGAGAAGGTGTGTCCAAACTTTTGGTCTGTACTGTGTATATATATATATATATATATATATTGATGCTGACATAAATGTGTTTCAGATAAATGAGGGGGAAAGAGAAAGTGCAGGGGAAAAGAAGCTGAGAGAGATAGAAAGCGAAAGAAAGAGCGAGGGAGAGGGCTTGGTCTACACTGACCAACTTATCAGCATGCCAGTCACGCAGCGCTTGCCCTCTTGGCGAGCTGTGGGCTGATGGCTGTCTGTGCTCTATGCCAGACAATGCAATTAAGCTCCCGTCCGGATCCTTCTATCGGTTTCTCGAAGTGCCTCTGTGCACCAGCCATTGAGACATTACACAGACCTTCCTTAACCAAGGGATCCAAAATCAAATCATCCCCTGCACACAACTGAAAATTACAGGTAGTATGAAGATGTTAACCTGTCTCCCACCCTGTGTCTTGTTCCTGTGATTATATAATGTTCCTGAGAAAGCTGAGGTTGGGGGGTATAGTAATGGATGAAGTGAGGGAGGGGAAGAAGCAGAGAAGAATGAGAGCGAGGGAAAGAAAAGACACAAAGAGCTCAAGTGCAAGGGAAACTGTGATCTGTTAAATGACACTTAGTGATCACCTGTCCGAACATGTTGGTATATTTATTTTTCCACACTGGTCTCTGATGCAGTTCGATGCATTTAGGGTGTGGACTGAAGGATGGAAGAGAAAAGAACAAAGGGAGTGTCAGTTTTTGTTCCCATTGCAGGATCCTTTATCCTCCTGAAGTACTGGAATATTTTGTCTCACTCACCCATTTGCCCCAACTGCTCAATCCTACTAGGGTCACAGGGAGGCTGGAGCCTGTCTCAGCCGACTCTGCATGAGGGCGGGGTACACCCTGAACAGCACGCCAGACCATTGCAGGGCTGACACACACACACAACCATTTGCTCTCTCACCCACACCTAGGGGCAATTTGGAACAGCCAGTCAGCCTAATGTGCACCTCTTTGTACTGTGGGAGGAAACCGGAGTACCCAGAGGAAACCCACGCAAGCACAGCGAGAACATTCACACCTCACACAGAAACACCCTCGCCGAGCCCAGGACTTGTACTGCCTTATTTTTGTGTCTTGAAGAAAAGTGAGATTTGAAGTTTAAGCTGCGCTTGTTGAAGATGGCGGATGTTGTTGCTGTTAATTTGTTTTTCTGCTTTCTTTTTAAACGAGTCACCGTGAAGCAGAAGTAAAAGATCTTGTTACTTGAGTGTTTGTAAGCCCAAATGATTTGCAGTATTATGTAATAATGGTATTTTCTAGTCTGTCTTAGTCTGTTCTCCTCAGACTGTACTTGGTTGCCATAGTTACAGCACTAGCATAGCAATAGCACCAAAACTGTGTAAACAGACTGAGATGTTAAACCCACTGTTTATTTTAAATTATTTTCCCCCTAAATTTTTTTTGGTTGTTTTTTTGGTCTCACCACAAATATGCACATAAGGAAGCCCTAATGTTAATGCTTGCAAAAAGTTACACTGACAGGGAGGGACTCCTGTATAAATAAAAGTGCACCCTGACACCTGGTGGTTATAATGAAGTACTACAGTCTGGATAGTAATATGTTGTGACCCTAAGCTAAAAATGTTTCCGAGACAGCACCTCATTACAGACAGGTATATTTCAATAATATATGCTCATATTATATATTTAATTTTTCTGTATTTATTTAAATGTTTTGTGTATTTCGTGATGCTACTTTTTCAAATAGAATTCTGGTCACTAGAGATGAAACTCAAATACCACTGGAACTCAAGCCTTAATCTGCTTGTAACATTTGGACACAATGTCATTTGTTGAGCAAGAACTTACAGTCTATAGAGATCGAACAGATGATAGATAATCATTTCAAAATGTCTGACTGGAATGTTGGAGCAAGAATTTGAGCAGTTTATAGGAAATGCTTATTTTAGCTCATTTCCTCTGACAAATTGCTGACGTTTGTTGAAATCCCCCAAATGTACTGGGTAAAAACGAATCCTTAGTATTGACTCGCTTTCCTTCTCTCCTGTAGGCATCTACATCCTGATTGCTGTTGGCGCTGTGATGATGTTTGTTGGGTTCCTCGGTTGCTATGGCGCCATCCAGGAATCTCAGTGCCTGCTGGGAACTGTGAGTCACTCATTATCCAGTCAGTACTACTGTCATCGCCCTCAGAGAGAGCAAACCGCTTTTACATTTTGCTGCTTAGTTTTATCCAGTCCAGATTTTTATCGTGGTCCGAGTCATGATCCGGAACCTATAGAAGCAACTGTGAGCACAAGTCCGACGAATTCACTATGGCCCAACCTCATTCACACCTGCGGTAGCAAATTCACACGAGCTCTGATGAACCCCCCTTGAAAAGGTGGATAACATTAAACCAGTAGTCAGGCGGCATGGGCAAAAATACCACCAGAATGTTTCACTTTTTTGAAGAAATTATGAAACTTGGCATATGGGTAGGAGACCCCACTAGGATCTCTTGAATTTCAAAATAGCTGCCACTCAGAACAATATAAACCTCCCTAACTCCAAAACTGTGATAGATAGAAACTTTCTGTTTGTGGTTAGCCCCCCATTTTTAGGGGCAAGGAATCTTATAAAACCAATATGATGCCCGGTTGACGTCCGCCATCTTAGATTTCAAGTTGGCCGACACCAAACACTAAGATCACTTAGTATCTCAGGAGGCAAAGCAGATATGGACAAAGCCGATGTCCGTCATCATGGATTACAAAAGTTACAACAAGCATTTCTACATGAAAATTGATACACACACATTTTCTTGTCATATCACCAAGCTCACGTCCAGAATGTATGACTTTTCACATTGTAGCTACCTCTTCTCTAACAAATCAACCACGCAGCTCTCCTTGAACACTCCAGAAGGGCTGCCTGTCAAGTAGGCCACATCTGGGGCCAAGTATTGATTTCTGAACCAGACGTTCCTTCCCCAGGTGAATGGGGATGGGAAGAAATCGATAGGAAGTACACTATCCTTTGGACAAAATTGCCGGAGGCTTCGAAATCATGTTTGGAACTTTTACGTTGCAAGTGCCAGAATGCTTGCAGAGGACACTGTAAATGTTCCGAAATCTGAAGTGCACGTCTCTCTGTGCCTGTTATGGACAGTGCTATCAAAACTAAGTTGTAAGATACAGAACATTGCACATAGACTCAAAGGTCAGTACACACTGAAAATATCATGTGGTATGGTAATATTGGTACCATATGAACAGCCAACAGCTTGACATCTAAGATGGCCGATGCCAGCTATCTCCAAATCCAAGATGCTGGATGTCAACAAGATTTTATGTGGGTTTTATGTGATTCTTTGACCCTAAAAATAGGGGTTAACCCCAAACAGAATATTTCTTTTGGACTAAATAGAGAAGATATTGGCATTTATACGTCCGGAGTGGTGGCCATCTTGGATTTAAAGATGGCTGACAGTTGATAGACAATTGAAAACAATTGCACGATGTTCTTTGACCTTGGAAACATGAAGGTAACTTTTAAAATTTTGTCCATATCTGCTTTGCCTCCTGAGATTTTAGGAAATCTTGGTTTTCAGTGTCGGCCATCTTGAAATCTAAGATGGCGGACGTCTACTGGACATGATATTGGTTTAATGAGATTCCTTTCCCCTAAAAATGGGGGGCTAGCCACAAACAATGTCCCTGTCTATCACAGATTTGGAGTTAGGGAGGTTTATATGTTCTGCGTGGTGGCCATTTTGAAATTCAAGATGGCGGCCACCAGGAGGGCGTTTCAGAGCTGGGTCCCGATCTTAAAATGATCCTAGTGGGGTCTCCTACACATATGCCAAGTTTCATAATTTCTTTAAAAAGTGAAAATTTTTTTAACATGCCGCCTGACTACAGAGGCTTGAGGCAACAGTGCCGTACTACTACATCTTCTGATCTCCCGTCATAACAAATATACACTGTTTGTACACCAGTACATTATAAACTGCTTACTGAATATAATTCACTAATTTCTCAATAGGTTGACATGTTATTATAAATTTATAATTAACAAATAGCACTTTAAAATATTAAATTAGTGCCGTTACACGATTTTAAAATGACTGGTAAATTGTGATTGTCACTTAATCATATTTCTTAATCTTAATATATTTCGTTTAACTCCATGCATGCACACCACTTTGTATCAAATTCAAATCTATTAAATTAAATTCTAATTATTACATTTATTGATCAAATTCTGTTTAGGTGCTCTGCTGTAATATGGTATACAAATTTATCTCTCTCTCTCTCTCTCTCTCTCTATATATATCTATATATATCTATATATATATATATATATAGAGAGAGAGAGAGAGAGAGATTATACCATATTGTAGCAGAGTTCCTAGATCGCTGTAGCCATAGAACATGGCTTGGATGGTTGTCCTTGTCCTGTCCGGTGTCCACGCCTACAACCACCCCCACAGAAAACCCAATAAGGCTGCCGTGTCACTGAGTTGATGCTGATTAGCTGTTATTTGCCGGTGCCTTGAATAACAACAGGTAACAATAACAAACAGATTTATTATTAATGATGAAACTGAACCCCAGAAATAGAGGCTCATACACCACCGCTTGGACTCACACAGAATTAAAAAAAAAAATCTATATCAATTAAGCAGACACACTTTTGAGGAGTAAAACAATGCCAAACATGAATGGGAGCACTGAACATTCTCACTCATGCACTTATTTGCCGAACAGATTTCTTGATTCTGAGTTGCTATAAGATTTCTTGATATGCAACCTGTAACTTCACTGTACCCTCACTACTGCTAAAACCTCACTTATTACACTTTCTTTCTCTCTCTGCCCCAAACACCATCTCTCTATTGCTTATCTACACACGCATCATGCACACACAATCAGAAGATGTTCCAGCCCTTAAGGGAGCCGCTACTCTTATAACACAAGGCTTGGACACCTATCAGTAGAGATATTTATAGTCAGTGCCTAAATCTATATATTACGCAACAAGCAATCAAAAGCACAGTTTGCAGCAGTTTTGTAGCATTTGCACAGAGAAGACTCCTGACCTGCAGAAGGTTTAATCATCCCTTGAACTCCGAGGAACACAATGTCTCACAATTGATTCTGCAGTATTACTTCATCCTGTGGTCAACCAGCATCAGGGGAACCTGCAGCAAATTTACACCCAAGGCAGAGTGCAAAGATTACACTGTAAAATATCATAGTAAAGAGCTTTATGTTCAGATGTAGAAATTATATGTTCTTACTCTAATCTCTCTCTGTTCTAGTTCTTCACCTGCCTGGTCATCCTGTTTGCCTGTGAGGTCGCTGCAGGTATCTATGGATTTATTCACAAAGACCAGGTGAGGGGCAAGTATACTCACATTCACAATACACACCAAATGTTCCTTTAAGGACGTGTATGATTCCACACACTCGTTATAATGCATATCTATACCACCTTCACTTTACACAGATGCCAATAAATACGATGCTTTTTTTTCACTGTGCTCAGATTTCTAAAGACGTGATAGGCTTCTATGACACGGTGTATGACCGAGGTATGGTTGAGACCCTAAATGAAAAGAAACAGGCTGCAGCTACTGTACTGAAGGTCTTCCATGAGACTGTAAGTTCATCTAACCCCTCTACATATTTTCTGCACCACCTTAAGAGCCATGCTGGTCTCTAGGGTGTTTTTAAGGCATAATTTAGAGGATTCATGTGGTGAAAATGAAATATTGTTCTTAATTCTTTGACATTTTGTGACACATGGTGTGCTATTTCTCTTCCTTTCAGCTGCAATGCTGTGGCAAGGGTTTGATCACCTCAGCTACCACTTCTTGGTTTACTGATCAATGCCCTTCCAAAGGTGGCATGTCGTTCAATGAGGTAAGACCTTTCCAAACATTTGTTCTTTTTAAATTTCTTTAAAAATCTGGTTTTTCTTTTCTCTGGTAATTCTTATGCTGGATATGTCTGACCAAGCCAATATATTCTTCCTCAGAACTGTCACAACAAAATCAAAACCCTCTTCAATGAAAAGATCTACCTGATTGGCATTGCTGCTCTGGTTATCGCTGTCATCATGGTGAGTGAATTTCAGCTGTCGCAGACAAAAATCACATCATAAAAGAATTCAGAAGAAGGAAGTAAAGATCAACAGGCTTGGAAATGAAAAAAGAGCAACATTTTAAATGTTGTTAAAGTAACATAATGAATAAGTAATAATATAATAAAAATGATCTTTATTACCGTAGGCTTATGTAAGAAAAAGTCCCGGTCTGTCCTAATCCATTGTCTGTATGGGCCCAGATAACAAGAAAACATTTTTTTTTTTTTTTTTTTTTTTTATATGGGTAAAGGATTTTCACTGTTAGTCTAACATGGTAAACACATTATCACCCAATACGTAAGAGAATTTGGCTAAGATTATAGTGTGAATGTCTCGTACCGTGTGTATGTGTTCACACAAAAACGTAGCGTGATGCCAGAGCCAGCTGTGCCCAGCAGCAAATTGAGTGCTCTTTGGGTGGGAGTGGTGACATAGTTGTGCGTAGTGTTGGGCACGTCCCCTTCAGAGCAAGAATGTCCCAGTTTCGAGTCCTGGGCTTGGACATTTCTTGCATAGGTTTCCTCCGTGTACTCCTCTTTCCTCCCACAGTCCAAAGACATACACATTAGGCTAATTGGCTGTTTTAGATTGCCCCTAGGTGTGAGGGTGAGCGTGAATGGTTGTGGATGTCACTGAAATGAATAGTTCCCAAGACTCCACCTCATCTTCGGTTAGCATTTGTTACTTACTGAGACTATTATTTACAGAGAATTAAATTAATTCTTTAATTGTCCTAAAGCTCTTTTTGTTGTTTTTTCTAAATTGAGAATATTTTACATTTTTATTACCTTTTTATCATTTTTACTCTGTTCTTTTTTTTTCCTTCTTCTTTTTTTTTTTTTTTTTTTAGATATTTGAGATGATCTTCAGCATGGTGCTCTGCTGCGGAATCCGAAACAGCCCTGTATACTGAACGATGACCGGGTGAAGCAGGCTGTAGATGTGTGGCATCTGGAGATACCAGCCAATGAAACTGAAGGAAAAATTTATTCTCCTGATTTAATTTTTTTTTTTTATCTATCCTAATTTCTTAATGTAGTCAGTTTGTCTTAAGGAACAAATGAAAATTTTTCTGGTGTGTTATAACATGATACTGTCGCAGTGTGTAAGCTGCATGCGCATTCTTGTGGCAACACTGACCATGTAGACAGTGACTAAGACAGACGTATAGACAGTTAAAAACAAATTAGATATGTTAAACATATTGGCAATTTATGTTCTGTTTTCTGTAGTAGTGGCAGCAGTAAGGATAATTATTATTGCTTTTGATTTCTTTTATTCTTTATGATGTACGTAAGGATTTTTCAGTTCTTATGTATGTTTAAAAAAAACTAAACTGTATATATTTGTAGCCATTTTGCTTTCCAGCATGGATATTGTAACTGAACAGCCCTATGGACCTTCTTTTCTGAATGTGCTTATACGTTTTCTCCAAAAGTCAACCACTAAGAAACAGTATTAGTGAAAAGAAAGAAGGCCAGACCCTAAAACATGAATATTGAAGTATCGTTCTTGTACCATGGTGTAGCCTAAATATGTATTGCCGTGTAGCCTTGGCTTCCTTCGTGCCATACATTATAGGCCAGTCAACTGCCAAAACGATAGCTGTTGTAAGCATGACCATGCTCAGAAATCCTAGCGAGTCTTTAGAACTAAAATCTCTTCTAATGCTAATGTTGTGACTAATGTTTGCCCGCATGCTATTTGCTGAGGATTTATGGAAACCATCAGAATTGTTTGCATAGTTTTGCCTCAGCTGTTGGTTTTCCTCTGACCTCTCACCCCAGGCCACCCTCACGCTCTGACTAACCTAAGCCAAAGCTCTTATATGCACCCCCCAGCCTTAGTGAACGAATGTCCTATCCTTCAAAAATTAAGACTGCATAATCTAGTATGTCCTGTTGATTCCTAGTGGAATTTCTTACTCGTATATTGTATCCTGTATTCTGTATCTATATGATGCAATGCTATGCTTAAAGAAAAGGGATAAAAGATGATCGTATTTGGGGTTGGTTTTTTTTTTTTTTTTTTTTTTTTTTTTTTTTCTTTCTCCAATACAGTAGTAACTCCTTTTTGTCAAATCTTGCTCGGAGTTGCATAACAATGTTATAGCATCACCGCATTAGTCTACTGAGTGTACTGTGTAAGGCTCTGGTGTGTGTGTGAGTGAGTGTTTGATGTGTTCATAGTGAGGCTTGTTGGAAAAATCTAGCATTTAAGAGCTTACCTCACTGCCACTGCAGGTGATAACAGATACTGTACATCTTTTCTCCACTAGGTGTCGCTCAAACAGCATTACATTTCCAAGTGCAGAAATGCCTTGATTCCTTTGACACTTCCATAATCGTTGAATAATACCTCCAGTATCGGTGGAGGAAGTAGAACTACATCTATACTCACTACATAAATGTTATACACTCCTTCAATCATCTACATTTGTTCTAACCCAACATACACATATATGCATAAACACCATTTATATTGTTTCCTACATAAGAAGCTGTAACTGTCACTTAATGCCTATGCTGATATGCTGATCAAATGTCTTGTAATATGTACAGCTATATATAATTGTACTAATGACTATGTAAAGGCATTGTGATATATTTTTTCCTGGTACTTTGTCAAAAAATGGCAGAGGTTACAGTGAAGACTGGCCAGACCTTCAGGATTCTCGCACGTCAACAGGAGTCAGACATAAGATGGATAACATTAGTTAGGAGGAGTTAAATGAATAGAAATAATGGAATCTTTAAATCATGAGGTTCTATTGGAATGATTTTTCCATTCAGCGGATCCCACTGGCACCTTTCATTTCAATCTCTGTCCTGGTTCATCTGATTCATATAGTTTTCAGTTCATCTTTGTTGCCCAAATACTTAGGGATTAAATGTATTTTACAAATAAAATGTCTTTCATGTGTTCTTTCAAAAGAAATTTCAAGTGCAAATTACAAACTGCTGTAAAAGTACACTGTTAGGACAAACATATACAGACACCTCACTATCACCCCTATGTGTGTGCTTATTGAACATTCTGTACAAAGGATGGGCCCTCTTTATGGTACTAATAGCTTGTACCTTTTTAAAGCTTGGACGTTCATGGCGGTGTGAAGAAGCCTAATGAACAGTCCGCATTCTCGTTCATCCCAGAGGTTTTGTGAGGTTGAGGTTCGGACCTCACACCAACCTTGGTAAATCATGTCTTTCTGGAGCTTACTTTGTGCGTGGGATTAATATAATGTGGTGCTTGTACACTTTAGTTCAAGTGAACCGGAATCTTAAAGCCAGATAATATACAGACTGACTGATACAAAAGTACATATATGGCTTGCAGGTTCTTTTGACTATAGAACGTATATAATGGTGTTAACATACAATAAGATGAAATTATAAAATGCATGAATTAGGATTAAATAGGCCGTGACTATTAATTTAAATAGGGCCCAAGTTGCTTTAGGTGCTCTTGTGTAGCATTGTTAAATAATCACATTGTTACACTGCTTTTTAAATGAATCTTGGCTAGAATTGTCTAAGGAGATTCAGTGAACATTCATTTGTTCATTCTTTTGCCGGACCTCTTAATCTTATTAGGATTGTGTGATGCTGGGGCCTGTATCAGCTGACTCTGAAAGGTGGGGTACACCCTGGAAACTTCACCAATCCATCGTCGGGTCAACACGCAATCATTTACCCTCACGACTAGGGGCAATTTGGAACAGCCAATTAGCCTAATGTGCATGTCTTTGGACTGGGAGGAAAGTGCTCTAAACCACAGGTTAACCACTACCCCGCTGTGCCGCCCTATTCGGTGAACAATTATGTGGAAGATATTATGCAAAAATAAATTGTCACTGCTAATGTTGCATCCATCTGTATTGCTGAGTTATGGGGAAAGCTGGAGGCAGTCCTAGCTGACTTCAAGTGTGAGGTGGGGTAAACCCTAAACATGTTGCCAATCTGTTGCAGGAACGAACAAGAGACAGAACGGAGACGAACAACTTTTCTCACTCACATTCACACCTCTGGGAAATTTAGTGAAGCCAGTTGGCCTAAACTGCATTTGTTTGGACTGTGGGAGGAAACCAGGGTACCCAGAGCAAACGACAAATAGAATGGCCTCTTCCCTGCATGCTGGATATGTTGCAAATGGAATGGATACGGTTGGGGGGGGGGGGACAGGAATAATTATTTGGTGTATTGTATATTCACCCCTACTGTGGTGCATGTGTATTGGCTCTGCAATGGTCTGGCAAACTGTTCAGGGTGTACTCCATCCTCGCACTCACCCATTTTCGGCTGAGATAGGCACCGCCTCCCTGTGACCCTAGTAGGAGTAAGTAGTTTGGCAAATGAGTGAGTGGGTGAGTGTTCCATGGTGAATCAGGATATTCATTACTACTTCTAAAATTCTTGACCAGATGTCAAGGTTTAAAAATGCTATGTCGTAAAGATTAAAATTTTTTAAAGCTATAAGCATTACTCTAAAGTGAACTCTAAAGAAAAGGAAAGAAAGCTTTAAAAAAAAAAAAGGAATGAAAGGTTCTCAGGACTGTGAATCACAGGAAGGCTTTTGTAAGAAACAGTGGATGCTGACCAACATGGTGACTTGTCACATTTATGGGATGGGCGTATCTGACCAAGTAGTCAAATACAAAGCTTTACTGAGCTGCCTTTTTATTTAAGGAACAAAGGCTTCTTAGTTCTTCTTTTAAAGAAAGAGAATCATTTTTTGGGGGGGGGGGGTGAATCGGATTTCATTTACGGATACGAGGAACATATAAATGTATGTAGCCTATACCAGGAAAGTGTTAAACATTAAAGTCATATGACTTTATACTGTTAGATTAAATGCCTTCTTCAAATTCCTGGTTTTAACAACTACCTCCCCTGAACCCCTGATTTTCTCAACTCCACACTGAGGTTAGTTTCTGTCTCTTGAGAACAGCTCTCCCACACACCCATCATCATCTGAGATTTATAATGAGGAGAAGGGAGAGATGATGTAATCTATTTTTGATTGGGTATAGCTAAGTTTCTCCTCTTTTCACTCTGTTGATAAAGGAACCACCTTAGAAACAAAGAAAAAAAAAAGAAACCAAACAGTGCAACAAGATAATAACCAGATAACTGGTAAAAGATAAAATGGTTAATGTCAGGTTAAACATTCTAAGTTCTCTCTGGAACCTTCTTTCAAAGGAAGATTTCTATGACGTTCTCCATATAGAGAACTAAAAAACTATTAAAGAGACTTTTTTTGGAAAAAACTTCTATATGAAATTTAACCAAATTTTGTTTAAAAGAAATGTAAAAAAAAAACCCGAACCACTTAATCCTACTTGGGCCATGGGGAGGCTTGAGGCTATTCCAGCCGACACCGGTCAAAGGTGGGGTACACCCTGAATAACTCGCCAGACCACTGCAGGGCAACACACACACACACACACACACACACACACACACACACACACACACACACACACACACA
>JAQMYF010000014.1:5918275-5944890 GCA_030014195.1 Neosilurus mollespiculum | reverse complement strand
AACTTCACTTTTACTACTTAAATGTTCAGGTTTGAGGGTTTGTTAACATTTTGGATTGACCAAGAGCACTGTATAGTGGTACAATAACAATTAATCCTCAAAAATACAACTTGCCTAATAATTGTGCACACAGTGTATATGCATGTAGGGATGGATGGATATTCTGTTCTGTTATTAACTTTTGCTCCTGTAAGATTAGAATTGTGAAGTTAAATTGAGACGCACAGAAGATTTCCAATAAAATCCACTCATCCATCTCTTTAATTCACTGTCCGTCCATCCACCCATTTAATACCACCCACTTCCACCCAGCTCTCTAGCTCTCTATGCCCGTTGACTCCTGCTAGGGGGCACCTACGACGGGGTTGCCAGACCTTCCAAATTACACATTTGTTTGAAGTAGTTACATTGTGCTGGGAAATGGACTCATGGTTTTGTTTTGGTTTTTTTTTGTTTGTTTTTTTACTTTATATAGATATCAAAACACAGACTCTCCATATAAGAACTGATATTTGGGTCTGTAATCACCAAAACAAAATGTAATCAATGAACATGCAGCTAAGTTGGAATGAAAGAAGCAACAGGGCGTATTCATTACAATAGTAATAATAAAAATAATGATCAGTATAAATAAATAACACAGGGTAGAAAACAGAATGGCATAGTGGTTAGTACATCTGCCTCACAGCAAGATGGTCCCGAGTTCAATTCCCAGAACTCAGGTGTTTCTGTGCGGAGTTTGCATGTTCTCCACGAGCATGCGTGGGTTTCCTCTGGGTACTCTGGTTTCCTCCTATAGCCCAAAAACATACACATTAGGCTTAGCGGTGGTTCCTAATCGACCGTAGGATTGAGAGTGAGTGAGAATGCTTGTGTGGGTGCCGTGAGATGGTCAAGCAAGCTGGTTATGGTGTAACCCACCGTCGGCCGATGTCGGCCTCCCAGCGACCCTAGTGAGAGAAAACAGAATGAATTAGTGCACTAACAGAATAACGACCAGCAAGAATAAGGAGCAGTGAAATCCCTGGTGGGGAATTATAAACGAAGGATGCAGTGCAATGATGTGGTAGAGGGGTGGTCTGAAAAAATTAGGGGTGGGGTTTAGTGTGTGATGAAACGGGTAAAATGGACAATCTGGCAACCAGAAAACATGAGAAAACGGACACGACACCGTGGAGCGGCGACAAAGGAGTCAAGTGGACGATCCGAGTCGTCCGTGTGGCTCAGAATCCGCCGCTTGCGTGCTCTTTTTCCAATTTCTTGGAAAGTTTGAAGTTTTTCTCCTTGTTATTCGGACCACTTTGTCCACTCCGGATCGGACCGTGCGTTAGTTTCAGGATGAGCACCAGCGAAGGTCTGTTCTTCTCGGCTTTGCAGCCCCACACTGCCGTGAGCACCTACGCCGTCCCGAATGATCGCGAGCTCACCGTGAACCGGCAAGCCAAGGAGAAGCGCGTGCAGCAGCAGGTCCAGCAGCGGCTCGCGGAAAAAGCGTCATCAGGTGAGGCGCGCGGACAAACAAACAAACAAACAAACAAACAAACAAACTAACACACACACAACACCCACACGAGACAACTTTATCTACTTAATAACTCATTCTGTGTGAAATAAAATACTACTACTACTCATAGTACTACTACTACTACTACTACTACTACTAATAAAATAATAATAATAATAATAATAATAAAATAATAACAATAAAATAACAACAATAATAATAACAATAATAAAAGAATAATAAAATAATATAATAAAATAATAATAAAATAATAAAATATTATTATTAATAATAATAAAATAATAATAATAATAATAATAATATTAAAAATTAAAATATTAATAATAGTAGTAATAATAATAATAAAATAATAATAAAAAAATAATAATAAGAAGAAGAAGAAGAAAAATAAACAAATGATAATAATAATAATAATAAACAAATGATAATAATAATATAATAATAAACATGTGAAGGTGCATTTCATCATGGTATACCATGGAAATGCAAAATGCTCTCATGTGCTCAGGGTGATACAGTGAGTGTGACGTCATCCACAAGAGTGAGATCACATATAAAGAAGAAATCACGTGTGAAAATGAAAACCTGGGGCTTACTGAAAAATAAACATCAGGAAAGGAAATAAGTTAAAAAGAAAAAAAGTTTAAATAAACAATAATATGAAGCATCATATACATTTAGTGAGGAAAAAAAATAAAAATAATAAAAAATAAAAATCCAGTGAAGTGTTCAGAAATTGAATTTCACTGGGTGATTAATCCCAACTGAAATTCCTGTGACCTTTTCTAAAGGCTAACTTGCTTGGCATTTACTTAAATGCCACTCAGTCAAGCAGGACAGTTGTGCTACTCAGTTATATATATATAGTGTGTTCTCCCTTCATCAGGTCACTGCGTCCTGTTCTAATTACATTGTAATTTTAATATAAACTTATGTTTTTACTTTTTGCCTCCTCTTATGCAACAAATATGCATAAAAGTAACTCCATAGCTTAGTCTGACAGTCTTAAATGCCCTAGTCAGCAGGATTGGCAGTTTTGTCCTTAGTAAACACCGGTAGTGCATCTACCCATCTCTGAATGCACACAATAAGCCTATGTACTATGTTCATAACCTTCAGCTTCATTATTGTATCATAGGAGGGTTTACAGTTCAAATATTTGGGAAAAGCCTATAGACACAAAGGGGAATGTTGAAAAGCTGTTGTCTATCCCTCCAGACAATTGAGAGCTGCTTGCATTTTAAACCTGAGCTTTATGTAGAAATACTGCACGGTGTTCGGAGAGAAAATGCAAAATTGAACCACCATCCCTGGTAGTTTGACTACATTTCCATGAATATTGAGGTCTCTCTCTCTCTCTCTCTCTCTCTCTCTCTCTCTCTCTCTCTCTCTCTCTCTCTCTCACACACTCTCTCCTTTTTGCATATCCAGCCATTGGAATTACTTACTGACTAACAGATATGACAGTTTTCTAATGCTTCTTTTTTTTTTAATTATTCAAACCTTGATCAGGGATATTTTTTCCACAGGGTTTAACTTCAAACTGGGCTCCAAATCATCAGGAACACAGAGCACGGCTGCTGATAGCCATGGTGAAGAGCCGGAAGGATAATTATTGGGTTTTTTCATGGTTAGGTGCCGTGGAGTCACAGTGTTGTGGCGAATGCTGGACTTTCAGTTGTCAGACTGTGATTATGGGAAATTCCGTGGGAATATTGTTATCATGTTTTATGTAGTTCTTTGTAGCGCGCAGTGTGGCTTAAATATAAAATCCAGCAAAGCTTCAACAAAGAGCAATTTTCTGTATTCTTTTTTACCTCAGAAGCCCTGTGTATGAAGGCGTGGGGTGATTTATTATCCATTGTTCATTATCCATTCAAGCACACGCAGGCACGTTTCTAAAGACCAGGGTACGTCTTTAAAGTAGTCTTAGTTTCAACGGGTACTGATTAATCTCTTTTTTCTGTGGGATTAGAAACAAACAAAAAAAAAAGACATAAATTCATGTTGTTTTGTGGGGGAACAAGACCGATGTGATCACATTGCTTTACAAATGCAAATTTTTAAAATGGGTCACACCAGACTGTTGTGTGTTGGTAGGATTCAGCTGCAGAGTTGTGTGTGTGTGTGTGTGTGTGTGTGTGTGTGTGTGTGTGTGTGTGTGTGTTTATTCACAGGTATCACTTACCTCTTCTTGGCTCAAGCTGGGTATGGAAATTAGGTCATGTGTCGTTCCTGAGCCTTTAATGAAACTCTAATGTTAACATTATCATGTTTACTCCTTCACCTACTACTGAGAAAGACAAAACCGCTGCTGATAAGTATTTGCAAAAGATGTACATTCCTCAGCAATACAATAGACATAAGCGTTATACTGTGTGCAGTTTAGTATGGCCCGTAGAGCATAGCCTATAAGCATGACTGTGTTAGCTGCGTCGCACAGCGGACACATAGGGATCACTTTGAGTTGTCTTGTTCCTGTCCGGTCGTTCTCCAGTGTCCTCATCCATCAGCGCCACACTGCTCTTTTATTACTCCTCCCGAGCCGTTTAATTGAATTCAGTCGAACTTGGTCAGTATCTTTGGTACAACCTGGACATGTGCATCATGTATTTCGTTTTCGTCATAATGTTCTCCTTAATGAGCCGCAGGTGACACGTCTTTCATGGAAGACTCGCTTTTAGGTTTAAGAGAATGCTTCAGCTTTCATTGAAACCGATTTCCATCTCACATATCTGTAGTGTATGTTCTATAATTTTCCCAGACAAAAATTTTGACTCATTTCCCTAGCCCAAGGAAGGAACAGAAAACTGCTGACTGGAAATTCCCTTATAATGAAAGTACATGGGAAGTTTGGACAAAGTCTGTAATACTCATCTTTGCAAAGGTTGACGTGTGTACAGTGGAGGATCATGAGGCTGTTTTCCTTCTGAGGTAGTTTTTTCCCCTGTGTTCATGGTTCCATGCCAATTACTGTAAGTGCCAATAGCAACGTCTTATCAGTATTGCGTAATGCATAGTCTCCCAACCCTGGTCCTGGAGGACCCCCTGTCCTGCATATTTCAGTGCTTTCCCTGCTCTGTCACACCCACTTCAAGTCATGAAGAGCTGTTAAATTGGGTGTGTAGGGTAATTTACAGGTAACAGGTAATTTATCTGAATGGATTCAAATAACTTGAGTTCCTGAAAATATCATTAAACGTGGCTTCAAAATGTCTGCTTCATGATTCAGACTGAAATAACGATGGCATCATGCTTCTCACTTTCACTTCACAGTGCTCCTGTGTTCAAGTCCCGTTGTTGATGAGGGTGTTTCTGTGTAGAGTTTGTATGTTCTCCCCATGCTTGCGTGGGTTTCCTCCACATGCGTTGGTTTCTTCAGCACATTAGGCTAATTGGATATTCTCGATTGCCACGAGATGTGAATGTGAGTGCAAATGGTTGTGTGTCTGTGATGGCCCTGTGATGAACTCACGGTGGGTTCAGGGTGTAACCTGAAGTGGGATAGACTGGGCTCCAGCCTCGCCGTGATCCTAATGAAGGTTAAAACAGCTCAGAAAATGAAGTGGGCATATGCACCTTTCCAAGTACTTGCTGCAGCAGTTGATTCTGAGTGTTTTTTTTTTTTTAACCAGGCTTTGGCAATGGCATGCGAACAAATCAAGCTAGCTTTTTATCCATGTTCCCAGCCCCAGTGACCCACCACACTCCACTGTAATGTCTCCCATTGCTGGGAGTGCTGCCTGTAGGATTTTCATACCCATTCGGTCTGCATTAATGGGAATTATCTCAACTGCCAGGAGCAAGAGTGCCCTGTGTAAGAGATAAAAACCCACATCGCTTTGTATACTTTGTGAACCAGTGTGGCAGCTCTTTTGAATTTGCTTGCATGCCATGTGGTTTTACATGCAGAGCTTCTCTAGCCTGTATGACCAGTGTTTGCCTGAATCTCAACCTCACAATTCAGCCTGTTTTGAGCTTCAGTTTGCTTTTAATTGTGCTCAAGAGCTTTTTAATGAAAAAAAAAGAGAATGTGAGATAAGCAAGTCATGCATAACTGTTCCTTAGCTAAATAAATAAGGTATTAATTGCACCTAAACTAAAAAACATTTATGGTGTTATACCACAACTCACAATCCTAACATGCAATTATTTTGTAAGATGTATAATGTATTTAGAAAGAAATCTCTTTACATGGATTTTGAAGCCAGGCAAAATTTAATAAAATTTTATTTATACAGCATTTGTAATATTAGGCATTGACACGCAAGTATCTTTACAAAAATGTGGACCCATTTCGATTTAAAGCCAACAACAAGTAAACAATAGGCAACAATGGCAAAGAAAAAATTGCTAAGACAAGAAGAGGAAGAAAACTTGAGAGGAACCAGACTTAAAAATGGAACCCATCCTCCCAAAACCTGGGTGACAGCAGATGTGTCATTACACTTCTGCACTATAAAGACAAACAGTATGTTCTGAAGAATCTTTAGTTTGAGCAATAGGTTGATTAGGCAAAGTTTATTGTTTTTATGGTTAAGTTTAGCCCTGCGGTAACAGGAAGGAATTTAGGGTTGGGTTTGGGTAGAGGTCAGGGATCTATTGACTTGTGGAAGTCCTGCTTGATTAAAGAGTTTAGTTAAAGATAGTGTTGTCCCAAGCAAATTGTTTAAGGTTTAAGGTGTTACACTGTTTAAAAAAAAAAAAAAAAAAAAAAAAAAAAAAATCAGTATATTATATCAGTGGTGGGCCGTGCATTTGGTACCTGGGCCTTTAGTGGGGACTTAACAGACATAATCCACCTCTTAATACCAACCCTATAACGTCGCAATTATTGAAACCATCAGCAATATACAAAAACGCAATATAACAAGGCCTGGCACTACAGAGAGAGAGATCAATTTCACATATTGAGGGTGAATACCACCCTCCATATACCAGAATACCAGAAACCCAGTTAACCCTTTATCTTCGAATGCATTGTTGCCGATATGCCTGAGTTACATTTCTGCTAGTAACTCCGGGCATTACGTAACTTCCTTCGATGATCACCAGTGGAAGCTGTCGGTAAATATGGTGCTCGGCCAAATGTAACAAGCGTAAATGTAACGGCTCGGTGTTCAGATAACTCCAAAACTCTACATCCACAACATCATCCGGAGCAGTTCAAAATCTATATTTATCTAATAACATGACAAAACATAAAACATTAAAATAAAATACATCATGCTCACCAGAGATGCTGATTATTTATAGACAAAATCCATCCTACTTTCTTTTCTCTGACCAACCAATCAGAGGACGAAAAAATGCTGACTTTTTGTGGGCCAGATAGCTGACCCAGTGAGGCGAATTTGAAATCTGATTGGTTAAAGAAACAGCCCCATCGCTAATATAGTTTAAGTGACATCGGCCAACACTATTGATCCTGAAGACCCTGGGCAGATTAGATTGACATGGCAGCACAAAGAGGCTGAAATCTGATTGGACAAAAAATCTAACATCCACATCCGCGTACTGGAAGCAGTGCAGCCAAGAGACACGCTACAAAATGAGGGAATACACTGTTGGGAATTAATTAATACAATTTCATGGAACAAATTAGAATTTAAGTTGTAAATGTAGGTCAGTGCTTCTGATAGTGTTTGGGCTGGCACAGAAGGCTTTGCTGGCCCTGACGGCCCCCCACTGATGTGTGTGTGTGTGTGTGTGTGTGTGTGTGTGTAAAAGTTTTAGTTTTGTTTTAAGAAGACCAACTAGCAGAAAAGGAAGGATAATTAATAGCCAGCAGTAGTTACATCTGTACTGGCATCATGCTGAACTTAGGGCTTTGTTGAAGTTTGGGATTTGATCAGTGTACGTCATAGGACTCCGCAAGCAGATTTGACCCTTGCCTTGTAATACAAGAGGTTGGCAATTCACGAAATGTAATGAATTTACAACATTATGAAATTACTAAAAAACGAGCATGTGAATAATAATAAGTAAAACATAAGAATTATCATCATTCATGGTGTACATCAACACGCTTTTATTGTGCAGAATTAATAATAACCAAGTTACCAAGAAACAAAGGCATAGAAGACTATCCTTAAGGTCTTGAATACATTTCCTCAACTCCTTGGATAAACAAGAACGGGAAGTGGACAAGCGTATAGCGGAGACCTGGTATGGGCAGTCTAAGGCAGGATGCAAGTGTGTAAACATGGGGCCAGAACAAAAATCAGAACGGTGGTCAGTGCATTGGAATAATCTATAATAAGAAATGTAGAATGGAAACTAGGTTGAAAACCAGAAAATCAACTTAAGGAAGTAGAAAACTGAAACAGGAACTAGGATCCAAATGGAAATTTATTAAAAACACGCGCATGTATGATACAATAATTTATTTTTGAGTGTTAAGACTGATTGATGCTCCAAAGAAGTAGCAGGGTATGTATACTGTATACACACTAATCAAGTAGTAACCCGGAACCGGTGAACACAGTTAGCTAACAAGGCAATGACGCAGAGGGCTGGAAAGGGGACGAAATTGGGAAACAATACCTGACAACATGAGCATTTGTCTTCATGCGATGCAAAATTAGAGAAACGACTGTATGTAGAATGTAAGAAATGAAATACAGTTTTATGCTTTGTGATATATTTATGCGTAATTATGCTTTCAGGCAAATTATTGTTTGCTTATATGGTAGATACATGGTGGATAGACATATGGTTGAAAGCACTGACAAATCCCTTTAAGTAGCATGCTTATTTTGACTGAACTTTTAGTCATAGTCTGTCTCAGACCGCCACAGAATGACCTATTCGGTGGTCACGCCCCTGTGACTCTTGAGTTGGACACATTCCTGACTCATTATTCGGGCTGTGTTATCAGTAACTCACTGCTGTTTTTAGACTGCTGATTGAGTGGGATGCAGTGACATGCTGAACTTCTTTAACTCTTAGAATAAACACTGACAGTACTACAGCTGACAGTTGCATCAGGGCTTATGTGATACTCCTTAATATTTATCAGGCTGCTGTTACTTTAAGACGATGCTGGAAAAATTTGCATCCGCTTCATTATTTAGCTGTCAGAAGGATTTATGATTGCATTCCCAGCTTGAGGAGTACAGCTGGCAGACAATAGTCTTCCTTATTGCATTAGTAACAAGTAGGACTAGGCATGATTTGACTGCTTCTTTTGAAATTACAGTGAGGAATTTCCGTTTTATGAACAAAAGGACTCAGGATGCGATGTTACTGAGTTGAATAGGGGCCTGACCGGAACAAAGTATAAGGATACCTGGGAACATTGCATTTAAATTCCACTGTTTTACCATGCCACTGTTTATGTATGTTATTTAATAAGCACTATATCTGAATAGCTCAGTAAATGCATTGGATCTGAAATATTCGAGATCTGTCTGAGAAAGGGTGTGACTTATGTACTCCCACATAGTGCTTGTAGATTTCTAGACAGAAAAACTAAAGGACTGAGAATCAGAGTAGACACGCAGCTTGTAAGCTTCAGATCTTTTTGCATTTTGAAGAAGACCAGCTGTTCTGTATTCAGTAGGAAACAAACATTGATTAGACTCACAAGAAGCTTACGTCCTTGCCCTGAGGGTTTAGCATTTAATAAAAAGTGAAGCTGTACCAGTAAACCCTTTATTTAATTTGTGACAAGGTCAGTGATTTCTCATACTAGTCCCATTGTCCTTCCCCTAAATGTTCTTTGATCAGTACATAAATAAATCAATACACAGAGGAGAGTTTCAGGAACATACAAGTAATTTATTCATCATTGTTGTGTAGGCTGGAAAAAAAAACACACACACACAACACATTCTTTGGGTTTATTTAAAACATAATTATACACCTGCTTTGACAAAACATTTAACAACGGCAAATAATGATTGGTCTTAATGTGCATAATAAATACTTAAGTATAAACTTTGAAGTATGTATAGTATTAGCATTTAACACATGGGAAAAGCACAATCTGATAGGTCAGCTATTTGCAGAGTAAAAAACATTATCCTGACATTTATATTTGCATTTACATTTATGAGATTTGGCAGACACCCTTACCCAGATTGACTTACATTTATCATTTTTATTCAACTGAGCAATTGAGGTTTAAGGGCCTTGCTCAAGGGCCCAACAGTGGCAGCTTGGTACTGGAGTACTGGGGCTTGGTCCTGAGTGGATAATGCTTGAATTAAAATGACAGACATGATCATTTTGCCACGGTTACTTGGTTTAGGTGGCACCATCACTGTCACTCTTTAAAAATCTTGTTTTAGTTTGTTTTTCTTGTGTTTCAGTATAGTATATAATATAGTATAAGTATAGCTAGCTATATAGTTATAAGTCCAGACCTCAACCTGATTTAAATGCTGCGAAGAGATGCCCTCAGATATCAGTGAACTAAGTCCTGACTCACACATAAGCGATCTTGTCCGAAAGTACAAGCAAATTTTATTTTGAAGGGAGTTGAATAAATTCGAACTGGAATTCGCATATTTAGATTTTTGTCAAGAGTAAGCTGCATAGCCGTCAGCGTGTTTCTGCTCTGCTATTACCTGGCGAGCTGTCCAGGGTGTACTCTGCCCTCGCCCAGAGTCAGCTGAGATGGGCGCCAGCCTCCCCGCGACCCTAATTAGGAATAAGCGGTTCAGAAAATGAATGAATGAATGAAAAAAAGAAATGAATGAATGAATGAATTTGCATATTTTCAGAAATATTCGTTCGAATTCGAGGTTAATGGTCCATATTTGCGGTCTTGGTGAAAAATTTTGGACCGTGCAAAATTTCGGTGTGAAATTAGTATTAATACATATTATTATTAGATATTCGAAGGTTTTCGAAGAGACCGCATTTCGAGCATAATGGCGGTATTTAGAGCATAATGGCACTATTTTCGTCCGAAAACGACACCGCACTATTTCGCTGCTATATCCCTTCCTTGTGAGTCAGGTCTTAAGCAATGTTGTAAAGAACACTGGGCCAAAAGTCTTCCACAGCAAAGTATAAGACTCATAAAATAATTCAGAAAACAATTAGTTCAGGTCATTGCTGCTTAAGGTGATTCTACAAACTACTGAATCATGGAGTGTACACTTGTTATATTATTGTACATTTGCACTGTTGTGAATGAATGAAACATATTTAAAATTTGGATTTGGATGAAAATTCTGAAGCAAGCAAGTCTGTTAAGTTGTCCTCCTCTTTCAGAATTTCAACACTGCGTACCAAGCATTTCATCACAGATAACTTTATATTTTCTGAAACCAAGTTAACCTCTGAAATATTTCATGGTTAAATTAGCAGTACAAGAGAAAGTGTGTGGGCGCGTGTGAGAGGGTAAAACATAGTGAGATAAGAATTGACAAAATTAAAGTGAACAGAAGAAACTCAGATAAATCATAGAAATCCTGCTGCGTGTAACATGAGCACTTTTGTTGAACTTTTACTAAGAGGTTAGCTGAGTAGTTCTCCAACACTTCCCTAAAATCCCTCCAACTTCCTGGGGGTCTGAGTCCTGAAGTCATATGTATAGTTAAAGAATGTGGACTTGAATGTGGAATGTCTTAACTTCTTACAGCAGTGAGGGATATAGAGACGCCTGGGTTACTTTAAAAACCTGAACTGATCTGACTTCGCTGACTTAATGAAGGCGTCTCCAGTTTGTTTTGGACCATGTGTCATTCATAGTTGGTGTGGTTCTTCAAAAAAGGAATAAAATTACATCGGATGGTAAAAGTACTATTTTATTCTGATGTTTTTTCCCCATGTTTCAGAATATAGTGGCGTTTCCATGCAGAGGTACAGCAGCCAGGGGGCAGGAATCAACTCAAAGACACTTATGTACAATGGGAGCAGATCAGCAGTAAGTATGGCATCACATCAATACAAAGTACTGTTTAACTTTTAATTTACATTTAAACTCTCAGATGTTACACTCCTAATATATTTAGCATGTTAAAGGTAATGTTTCATCTGGGACTAAGTCACTGAGCCTGAAGTGAATTATTGTTTTACTGTATGCTATATGGGAACAGGGTCTCTCATGATCCTGTTGATCACCTGATCCCATTTGATTCAGAAGAAACGCAGGGTCAGGCCTTTTAGTACCTGTGTGGGAGACGGCATGGGAATACTGGGTGCTGTGGAGGGTTAGGGAAGGACCTGGCAACCTGTCCTGTAAAACAATATTAGAATACTACAACAGCAACAAAGGAACATAAGAAAAGCAAACCAAAACAAGATTTTTATGGATTATTTTTACATACTTATAGTGTAATAATGATTTGAAGAATATTTGATTTGTGAAGAACATGTTGCTTAGCTTTCTTCGTATTTTTTCAGCTGTCAGTTTGTTGAATTGTGGTTAGCACGTCCTCCTCGTAGAAAATCCGCCCTGGGTATAAACCCCATGTTTCAGTGTGGAATTTGTATTTTCTCCTTGTGCTTTCATGCATTTCCTCCTGGTACTCCGGTGTCCTCCCGCAGTCCAAAGTCATGCACAGTAGGCTAATTGCTGACCTGGTCACGGTCTACCTCGCCTTCACGGAGTGAAGTGGGATGAGCCCCAGCCTCCCTGTTACCCTAATAAAGGGTGAAGTGGTTTCTAGGACTTCATAAATCAGTCAATGTGGCAACCTCTATCTCAAGCAAATAGTCTTGTTCCCTTACAGTATATAGTACTAACCCTTATAAGCACACAGGTTCTATATACTTGAGGTCAGTTAGCAAAACAGCACTTATAAAATGGTGTAAATGGTGAACCATTTTGAAGAAATTAATATTTTGGTTTATTTGTTTGTGTATTTTTAAAATTTCTTTCCTTTTTTCTTTCCTTTTTTATGGGTTGAAGTTTAGTGTAGCTTTGAAGAACTTGTGACATGGTAATTGAGGTCATGTGTCACTACTGACCTTTTCCAAAAGATACACAAGGGGATGTTTAGCAGATAATCACAATTTCATGTTCATTTTATTAAAGAAATAGGCACAGACCGTCAGAAAAGCAACTCCAACTCCTTTTCAAACACATCCCATGGTGGAAAAGTTTAATTTACCAATGGGCATTTGTTACCTTCATGACAACCCCAACATTGACACAGTTTGCGGCTACACCTCTGCCACATGCTGGTGCAGTATTTTACATTCTTCTACTAGAACAGTGTAGAAGGTGAAGTACAGCTTTTTCACATGTAGAGCTCAGGGTGCATGTGGAACATTCCCAATGTGTGATCTCATGTGTTGGATGGCCAAGAGAAGGCTGCGATAGCAGAAAATAAGGGAAAGGTGCCAAGTATGAGCCTTTGCAAGATATATCAGAAACAGAACTGAGACTACAAATGGTTCCACAATTTATTCTTGTTAATGTAACGCTTGGTATGATGTATATGAATGTAAGGGATGTACATATGTATGGGTTTTAAAGGCTTTTAAATAATATATATGCCAATATAAAAATATCTTATCAATACACTATTTGTCTTTGTTTGGGTTGTTAAATGATTTTTCACCTAAAGGGCTTTGATAAGCTGCGACGACATGGCGAGCTGTGCAGGGTGTACTCTGCGCTCGCCCAGAGTCGGCTGGGATTAAGTGCTTCAGAAAATGAATGAATGAAGGCATTTGATACGCTGTGCCTGGTTACTTTGGACAGCAGTTTTGAAATGTTTCTCAGTTGTTGTCACATTAAATAATCACCACTATTTTATGTGAATTCACAACTAGAGCTGTCACGTTTTAGTGGTAATGGCCTTCGGTTGAACCAAACACGAGTTAATGTCTTAGTAGAACTGATCAATGGACTGGAGAAGTAACAATGGAGTAATACAGTCAGAAGAAACTTATGCTTATCTGAACATTTTTTGGTGTTCATCCCTGGCAGTGTGGAAAGTGACCACAAATAAAACAAAAAGACTGAGAAATTCATTACAGTATAGCTACAAAAATATGAATTTTCCTTAAATCCTTTCTGAAATGATTGACATACTGTCCTTACAAGCTTCAAATGAATGTATAATTTATTTGTTTCTCATTATATGGAAACTTATATATACAGGTATAAGGTAACCACACACGTGCAACAAATGTTAGCTAGGGATTAGTTTCTAACTCTTTTTTTTAAGTATTCATTATTTCATCATTATAACAGTCTTGCTCTTGCTCTAGAACCCACGTGTACATCAGGTTACTGGAGATTTCTCTTCACGCTCAGCTGTGGAAATGGGAACGCAGCGCAAGTCCAGCTTTGGCACCCCCATGCCTGCTGTCGTGGGCCACCGGTACAGATTTTATGATGACACCTACAGTGGAGGGCATCACATTGGCCAGGTGAATCGAGTGGAGAAGGATGCAAGTTTGGAATTAAAGCATGGGCAGACTTCACTTCTAACTCAGGAGGGAATGAATTCCTCTGAGCTTCGCTCTTACTATGGTCAAAGCCCGTTGCCCGGTGTGTCGCCTATGAGACGCAGCCTCAGTGGTACACTAGTGCATGATGGTATTGGCCGAGGATGGAAGGAAGCAGAGCTTGCTCATCAGTATTCTTCTAAAGGCCCAGCCCATCGCACCCTGATGCGCATGAATAACCGACAGACACAGCACCAGAGGATGGGCAACAGCACTATTAATTGGCAGCAGGTGTCCGGTGGGGGCAGCAGCATAATGGTTGGAGGGCAGTATCCCAGTACAATAAGGCGAGCAGGATCAATGCACAGCCTGAAAAGCGTAGGCCGAGGGATGGATGTGTGTGACACAGTGGCTGATGGCAGGGACATTCCTGGAGGGTGAGGCCCGACAGCTTCTAGCATAATTTAATCATAATGTAATAATTATATGCCAACTTTCCAACAAAGAAAGCATTCAGTGTTCTATCTAGCATTGTACAAATTTCATGATGCTAATAGGTGACTAGTAGCTTTCTATACTTTTTGGTCAAATTGTTCAATAAAATCTATGTATTAATATAATTCCCAAACATGTTGTGAACATGTATATAGCTACCTGCTTATTTGGCCCTTGTCTGTTGAAATTATGAAATAATGGAAACTGGACTGTTCTGTGGTGATTTATCCATGACCTTTTCCGTGATATTTTTCCTGCTTTTCCTGTGTTGGTCCCATGGTCAGAATCAACAGCCTGGACATGTCAACTGCAGTGAGTTATCTAAACTCACCAGATGTTGCTATGCAAACCCTCGGAGCCGCCTACATTCAGCATCAGTGTTATCATAGCAATGACGCCAAGAACCTGGTAAACAAATCTTGATTGTACAAGATCATAACATTCAGTCATTATCTGTTAATGAGCTGACACTTTTCCATGATATCCAATATCCATATCGATGTGAATAAAAATGAAAAAAAAGGAAAAAAAATTGCCTAGATATATTAAATATTAAACATTTGCCTAGATATATTAAATATCCACAAATTTTCACCTCTAAATTTATGTATCAGTTATTTTTTCAGTTGCATAATTTAATTATTCTGCGGCTCTGGTTTAAATTATATTTTCTTATTTCTACATAATATTTCACATTGTTTTTACTAGTACAAAATGAGAAATACTGACTCGTTTTGGAGCTTTAAAATCGGAAACCTAATTTCCTCCTAGGTATGCTATCTAATCTAATTAGAAATCAGATGTTTAATATCAAATTTTATAGTGTATAATTCAAAAGCTTTAAATTATTTTCAATGCTTTTTGAAAACACACACACAGGAATCTTCCTTTAAATATCTTTATACATGACGATTTTTTTCTTGACCTTACAAGACATTCCTTCCTACCTTTTTTTAAAAGAAAAACATGTTCTATTGGTTAGCTTCAGACTCAAACCAAATGCATGGAATGCCTTCAGTGTCCATAATCGTAATCCGGAGGCCCTATGGGTGGAAACCATCTGCCTGAGAGCACATGATAGCAAAAACTGGCCAAAACTTTTCCTTTTGTCTTTTTAAGCCGCAGATGTTTGGCACTTTGGCTGCCATGTTAAGCTGTGGTTCACTGCAAGTGTCCTACTGTGGCAAAGCAGGCATTTTGAAGCAAGTGAAATGTTTGAAAACAGCTTTTTAGTACAGTGGGCTCTGGGAAAAAGCCCATAATTCTGACTAAGTTTAGGCTTTTATAAAGTTGAGAACCTAACATATAAACCGACTTCCCAGTATTACTAATATTAAGCATCTCTGTACACGTTCAAAGGTACGAAGTCTAAAGGGGATCCCTGCACTGGTGCAGCTATACAGCAGTGACAACCAGGAAGTGCAGCGGTACGCTACAGGAGCAACCCGCAATCTCATCTATGAGAACATGGATAACAAGACGGCGCTGATCGAGGCTGGTGGTATCAGTAAACTGGTTTCTGCATTGAAAGAACCCGATGATGAACTTCGTAAGAACGTTACAGGTATGATGTTTTATACATTACAAAAAAGTATCTTAGCAAGTGCATGTATCTTGAATATGGAGACATTTATGGAATTAAAAGTATGCGCTAGTATAACATTAGTCTAAATCCCATATAAGATTACCCAGCTTGACTAATTTTTATTTTTGGCAGATTATTTTGCTTGTTTTCTATAAATTAGACATTTTCAAGCTTGAAATTTGCTACAGATATTTAGACATAGATTTCATAAACCTATTTAATTTATTTCAATCTTGTAAAATAGTAATACTTGACAAATATAATTATATTTAAGATTTTTTCCCTTGTTATGTTGTACTTTTGTTAGGATTTCTGTCATGCAGAATTTTCACCCGCATGTTTACTGTTGCAGGGAGGACGAGCTCTAACATAACTTTCTCCTTAATATGTTATTTGTCACTACTGGTAAATTGTGATAGCTACTGGGTATGATTCAAAGTAATAAATTACTGTCACTCAGATTGATAATGATTTGGGATAAGTAAACACAGTGCTGAAAAAGTTTTAGTAACTACAGTCAGGTAGTGGTATCTTTTTATTTATTTTTTTGGCAGTAACTGAAGGTGAACTTGGTGTAAGTGGAACACAGTGTATCCTGAGAAAGGCAGAGGTGAGAGTGACACGGTGAGAAAGAAAGGTAGAGATTGAAAATGGTCAGAGTGCTTTCTGGATTCTTTCCAGCGCTGGAGTCCTGTGGGACTGGGGCCATTTTCCTCCCTTTGTGCCTGCCTAACTCCTCCTTTTCCACCCACATACACAATAAACAGGGCTTGAAATTCTTTGATTTTTTTGTTCTCGGTTGCCAGGTGATTTTAGCAATACGTAATGCTCTTTTCCTGGTGGATTGTTTGTTAGTTGTGAAAATCTACATATTGCCATAAGGGTTAACATATTGTAAGAATAGAGCGCAGTTATAGTGTATTTTTGTTGCTATTATTTAATAATAATGGAATGTGCAGATGTACTTCTTTAATATGGAACTTCAGCCTTCCTTTCCTTTTCTATCTGTAGGTATTCTGTGGAACCTGTCATCGAAGGACAGTTTGAAGGAGAAGTTGGCGAGGGAGAGCCTAGGCGAGTTGACCGAGCGAGTGTTGATTCCTCTCTCAGGAGGTGGAGACTCTGGTGTTATCCAGCAGAGCCAGTCTGAAACAGACATATTCTACAACACTACAGGCTGCCTTAGGTACAGCCACAAACACTGTATACAGCATACAGTATACAGAGTGCAAAGTGGTTAGTACGTTCACTTAACAGCAAGAAGGTCCTAGGTTTGATTCCCGGGCTCGGGGCGTTTCTGTGTGGAGTTTGCATGTTCTCCCTGTGCTTGCGTGCGTTTCCTCCGGGTACTCCGGTTTCCTCCCACAGTCCAAAAACATGCACAGTAGGCTAATTGGCTTTTCCAAATCGCCCCTAGGTGTGAGTGTGAGTGTGAATGTTTGTATGTATGTCGCCCTGCAATGGCCTGGCGAGCTGTCTAGGATGTACCCTTTTTAGTTTTGTTTTGCAACAATCTTGTCACTTTCCCATGATCATCGTATAATTTGACTTTCAGACCTGAATTGTTTTCCCCTTGTCATACGTACAACACATAAATTATATGTGAACGCAACTATGAAGCTTTTAAATCTACCTCACCCAGACCTACATCAGTCTCTTCGGACTTAGCTGTGCTTAATTCTTTCAACAACAAAAAAATCGCAGGTTACAGGCTTTAAAGAAAAAGAGGTGTACTAAATATTACCACGCATGTAAATATTTTCACTTTATATAAGTTATGCTATATTATCTTGAATTAGAAAAGAATGCAAAAGGAAGCACTTTCATTAGACATTTCACAGAATGTTTTAGGGGCAACTGTATATATATTTGAAGATGACTCTAGGAGCTACCTTCAGTATATTAGTTTTAGCTGTACTGCATGAAATAAAGTTTTCAGAGAAACAGGACATCCATACCTCAAACAGTCCCAGAGCACTCTGCTTTCACAGCTGATAAAGCACTGGTGGTGATGTTGTTTGTGTGTGTGTGTGTGTGTGTGTGTGTGTGTGTGTGTGTGTGTGTGTGTGTGTGTGTGTGTGTGTGTGTGTTTAAATCACCCACAAGAACAGGTAAAATATATACAGTAAGTTACCTGCATTGCATTACTTTCCAAACACAGGCACCTTTGCACTTACAGTATGCATAGTCAAAGAATTTGCTGTATATATTGCACTATGTATGTATTATACAGTATCCTGTGTTCTTATCTTCCCTTGTTAGAAACCTGAGCTCGGTGAATGGGAGGACCAGGCAGCAGATGAGAGACACACGTGGCCTTGTGGACTCTCTCGTAGGATACATAAAGAATTCGCTGCAGGAGTGCAAGGCTGAAGACAAGGTCAGCTCTGAGAGCCAGAGTGTATGATTAAAGTGTTGAATTTGCTTCAGTGACTTACAGTCTCTGGAGAATAGCACCTTTTAAAAAAAAAAAAAAAATTGTGACCAAACAAGAAAAAAATAAAAGAAGGATAACCATTATCAAACCTGAGTAAAAAGAAAAAAGTAAAAACATAAAAAAAACTAATCTGTAACAAAATAACCTTCATTCCTTATAATAAATAAATAAATGAATGAATAGATAAATAAATAATGCAAGGAATTTCACACTCTGCAGGGCGTAGAGAACTGTGTATGTGTCCTGAGAAACCTGTCCTACCAGCTGTACTCTGAGATCCCCACATCAGTGCAGCAGCGCTTACAGGGTCCAACACGAGCCCAGAACACAGCAAACAGGGACGCTATCGGCTGCTTCACTCCACAGAGCAAGAAGACAAAGGATGTGAGGGACAAAGTGAAAAATTGCTGTTTCATAATGAAATCTTACATTTTGTCTACATGTGAATATCTTTAACAGTTATTTTGTGACCTTGAGTTGGATATTAGCTCATAGTCTCATAGGCGCATAGGCGTTAGCCAAGCAGGCTATTATTTAACAAGACAGAGTAGAGAAGCATTGTGAAATATATTGTGTATATATATATATAGGTTAGCACACAGCTAGCTTGTTAGCTGGAGGCCTGTTCCTTGCAGCAAGCAGATAAAGTCGAGTTTGGTGGGGGAAAAATAATTTTCTATAAAGTGTAATTTTTAGAAATACTTAAAGAAAAACATTTTTACCATGAAATACCCGTCCATCCATTTTCTGAAGCTCTTAATCCTAATTAGGGTCGTGGGGAGGCTGGCGCCTATCTCAGCCGACTCTGGGCGAGGGCAAAGTACACCCTGGACAGCTCACCAAGCCATCGTAGGGCAGAAACACGCTGGCGGCAGTGTACTGTTGACAAAAGTCAGCAATGGTTCTTTTACATGCCTCTTACCACAGACTGAGAGACATGGCCGGCCTTTGACAACCCGTGGATAGTGGTGCTTGAACCCCCAATCTTGGGATCAGTAATCCAGCACCCTACCACCGGGCAACCACTGCCCCACCATCAAATAATTTCATCCTAAATGTTGCTTCTTTTCATGGAATCAGTCTGGAATGATTCTGGCCGGCTAGCATCAGCTTTTAGTTTAGAATAAATCACAATTTCTCTCTCTCTCTCTCTCTCTCTCTCTCTCTCTCTCTCTCTCTCTGTAGTGATGTTTTATGTCACAGGATATGAAGTGGTATTCTAGGAGTACATTAGCCAATCAGAGCAGGCAGTTGCTTATATCTAGTGATCTGGGATAGCATAATAACTTTTAGTTTATAGAAGTACTTTAATCCTTTCATTGAATATTTTACTATAACTTATGGTTGTTTCTGTCTTACAGAAGAGAAACCACGAGCTAGCCACATTGTCTGAAGTTGCTCGTGTACCAAAGGGCGCTGAATGGCTTTGGCATCCTCAGATTATCGGGTTGTATAACCAAGTGCTTCAAAACTGCGAGATGAACAATGCCACCCGTGAGGCTGCAGCTGGAGCTTTACAGAACATCACAGCAGGGGAAGGCCGGGTCAGACATAGCTCCTCAGTTCACCTGAATTCACTTCTGCACGTCTCTGTTATTAATTAACTCTTTAATCTCTCATATTTACAGTGACATACCAGAGTAAATAGACGTAATTTCTGAAAGATTTATGCATAAATATACATATGTATAGTACCAAGTTCATGGAGATCCCTCACAGCAGTACTCCGACTCACTTGGAATTTCCCTGCAATATCAGTTGCCTTACTATTGGAATTATTTTCAACAGTTTGCTTGACAGTCTGAAGACACCTGTCAGAGAGCCCAGTTCATATAATCATCCTGAGCAGGGTATTGTTGATACCTTGACTTTGCTGGTGAATTTTACAATCACTGTTGACTGTGACAAGAGGAATCCCAAGGGTTTGTGCAATCTGATGCTGGCTAAATCCACCCTCAGACTGACCCACAATACGCCTTCTTTGAAAATCAGACAACTCTTTTGCTCCTTGTGTTGGCAGCATAGCTATAAATAATTTCAATACTGTAATCTAAAATTAAAAAGAAATAGTAAGTGATCAAGTTTGATTAAATGAGTTTCACAGATAGAACTCTGTAATGAGGGGTGTCTATTTACTTTTGATATGTTTCTGTATAAGAAAAATCAGCCCTCAGCAACTTGTATGTTAATCTGACTTACTCACTCAGCCTATCTCAGCCGACACTGGGTGAAGGCGGGTTACACCATCGCAAGGCCAGCACACACACAACCATTCACACTCACACCGAGGGGCAATAGGGTACAGCCAATTGCTCTAATGTGCATGTCTTTGGGCTGTGGGAGGAAACCGGAGCACCCGGAGGAAACCCATGCAAGCATGGGGACAAAACTCGACAAAGAAACACCTGTGCTTGGGACTCGAATCCAGAACCTTCTCGCTGTGAAGTGGACATGCTAACCACTGTCGCCTGTATATTAATCTTTCGAATTAATATATGATCTTTAGTGGCATTAAGCTAATTTATAACATTTTAGGATGAGTTTGAGTTTTGTTTTTATATTGTTCTCCCAAACACCATTGTTACCGTGCCATCATACCGAAACTGCCATATCGTGGGGGCAGCCATAGCCTAATGATTAGAGAAGCAGCTTTGGGACTGACAGGTCACTGTGTTGAACCAGCAGGAAAAATGTGTGGTGGTGGGGGAGTGAGCTGCACCTTCCGTTCCTCCACCATCATAGCTGAAGTGCCCTTTCGCAAGGCACCTAAACCCCAACTGTTGTCCGGGCACCCCATTGTGGGACAGCCCACTGCTCCGAGTGTGTGTGTGGTCACTGTTTACGTGTGCACGTGTGCTCACTTCGTATGGGTTACATGCGAGCAAATAATTACCCTTGTGGGATTAATACAGTATAGAAAAAAAAAATAATCAGTGTTCCCCCGTGACACCAGCATGGCATACACCTACTAGCTTCTTACTGGAATAATGAAAAGACAGTCTTGAGATGCTTTTCAGCTCACGGCAGTTGTGCAGAGTGGTTATATCTGAGTTTATAACAATCTGTCCAGTCTCTTGTGACTTTTGCATCATTTTTTGTATAAATTGTAGAGACATCTTTTTAAGTCGGCCAAGTTTTCATAGAGCGGCACAGTGGCATTGTGCTTAGCATGTTCGCCTCACAATAAGATGGTTCTGGCTTCAATTTCCAGGCTCGGGTGTTTCTGTGTGGCGTTTGCATGTTCTTCCCGTGCTTGTGTGGGTTTCTTCCGGGTACTCCGGTTTCCTCCCACAGTCCAAAGACATGCACATTAGGCTAATTCGTACTAAAAAGGAGATAATTTTTGTATGTGTGAGTGTGAAGGGTTGTGTGTGTTGGCCCTGGAATGGTCTGGCACCAGCTTTTCTGTGACCCTAATACTAGAATTAAACGGTTCAGCCAGTAAGAGAGTGAGTGAAGTTTTCATAGAGGAGGTTGTGTAGCTCCAGTAGCGTGTTGTACTTCCCTTGTTTAATTGTTTTCATGATTTATATAGCGTAAGATTTTTGAATACCTTTCGCATTACCAAAGCATTATAATCTCCAACTATTTCATGACAGCCTGTACCCTTCTACCATGACATCTCCTTAACATAATTACAGCAGCTGGATTGATATAAGGCAATAAATTGATCCTCTTTCTGTAGTAGCTAGAAGACATTCTTGGAACATTCTGTGAATTCTAGAAAGGATAGTCTATGGACAAAATAAGGTCTTCGTAACTTTTGTTGAAGTTTCGACAGTGTCTTGAGGGCCTTTTTTGCAGGATGTAAAAAATCGAGTATTGCTTCCCTTCACGCCCTGAACACATTTTTGGCATTCGTGCTTTTGCAATTTACTTCTGTTATTTTCACAGCTTGTCATTTTCTGTCACCGCTTATCTCTTGATCGGATGTATGTGTTTCTCTCCCTCCTCTGTGAAAGATACCCTAAGATAACCCATCGTAAAACTTTCTCTTGACTCTCCTTTCACTGTCTCTGTGTCTGTCTCTCAGTGGGCCTTGGTGTTGAGTTGTGTAGCTCTGGAGCAGGAGCGGATACTACCTGTGATTTTGGATCAGCTGAGAACCCCAACCGACGCTGAGCTGCGTTCTCTCACCGGCCTGTTGAGGAATCTGTCTCGACACTCCAAGGACAAAGCAGATATGGGTCAGTGCCAGGCACCAGCGCTGTGTTAAATGTCTGAGGAGATTAAGATCTACGATTTGGCTTGGCTCAGGTTTACTCACATGCAAAAAAGATAATCCAAAAGAATAACAAAAGATGTTATTTTAAAAACAATTCCATTTCCTTTACCAAAAAAAACAGGAAAATAATATTTTGCTGTACCACTTTTTTTTTTTTTAACAAATACGAGACCAGTGGGGCAGTGGTGGCCTGGTGGTAGGGTGCTTACTGGTCCAAAGGTCAGGGGTTCAAGCTCCACTATCATCAAATTGTCACTGATGTCCCCCCAGTGCATCTCACTGGGTTGTCAAAGGCCAGCCATGTCTCTCACTGTCTGTAATGAAAAGCATGTAAAAAAAACTGTTGCTGTCCTTCTTAAAGAGTAGGCCATTCTGCCCTGCGATGGCCTGGCGAGCTGTATAGTGTGCTCTGCCCTCGCCCAGAGTCGGCTGAGATGGGCACCAGCCTCCCCACGACCCTAATTAGGATTAAGCGGCTTAGAAAGTGTATGAATGAATGAATGAAATATGAGACCAGCTTTCTTTTTAGTCCATGTTCTCATCCTTGTTTTTGTGTTCTGGGTTTTGGGGTTTTTACTCAGACTCATGCTATTTGCTTATTGCACAATTCTGTGCTTCAACAGCCAAACTGGCTTCCTTTTTTGTTTTCTTTTCATTCTCTCTTTCTTTTTCTTTTTAACTCAAAACCATATGCTGGAAATTTTGAATTGCACGAGCATAGAACCACATCACATTAAGCCATTTTTGGGATTTTAAATCCTACCCTTTCTCATTCTCACTCAAACATAATAAGAACCTTTTCTCTATATTCTGAACTCTATATTTTGTAGCTCCATGCCACGTCATGCTCTCCTTTTCTTGCTTTATCACGACCGAGTTCTGAGTTCTTGTTCCTGTGGTCTCATTTGCCTCGCTCTTGTTAAGTATCTCCACTCGTACTTTTGGTCTGGCTGCAATTTTTTGCCTCCTCATTCATTCTGTTACATTCTTCTAGTTTTCCAGAGGAATTTGCTCCACATCTGTTACCACTATTGACATAACATGACTTTCTTTTTCTCTTACTGTAGCTACAAAAGTGGTCAATGTCCTGGTGCCCAAGCTACCTAGTGACGGGCATCAGAATGAGCCATCTAGCGAGGTGGTTGTCAACATCTGTGGCATTCTCAATAACCTGGTCATGGCGAGTTCACTGGCTGCAAGGGATGTGACTTACTTTGACGGAGTGCCTAAACTGGTTGGAATCAAGATATCCCATGACAACAGGTAGCTAACCTGCTTTTCAGAACATGCTCCCATTGAAATAGGATTATTATGATTAATGCTAGCTCATATGAATGAGTGGGTGTGTCCTAAATTAAGACCAGTGCTGTACATACAGGATGAAATGGATTGAAAATTAATAATGTATAACTATTAATGTCTCTTGATGTAAGAGTTATGTAAAGATAATGTTGTTAACTTGGCTTTATTTAAACCCTATGCTTAAGAGGAGAGACTGAGATTAAAACAGTTTCTCTAAGATTACTGTAAAACAAGACCGAGACTCAACACAGGCGGCACTGTAATGTAATGGTTAGCATGTCCGCCTCAGAGCAAGAAGGTCTTGAGTTTGAGTCCTGGGCTCGGGTGTTGCTGTGTTGTCTGTATGTTCTCCCCGTGCTTGACTGGGTTTCCTCCGAGTACTTCAGTTTCCTCCCACAGTCCAAAGACATGCACGTCAGGTTAATTTACTGTTCAAAATTGCCCGTAGTTGTGAGTGTGAATGGTTGTGTGTGTGTGTGTCGCCCTGCGATGGTCTGGTGAGTTGTTCAGGGTGCACCCTGGCTTTTCCCGGTGTCGCCTGATAATAGTAGGATTAAGCAGTTTGGCAAATGATTGAGTGAGTGAGTAGTAAACATACTGACTGGCTCCAAAGGAAACAACTAGCTACAGTTCAGTTCAAGCTTTGGTTATGACAAACAAAATTCCCAGATTGTGTTTTATTTACCGTCTGCCTGTCATTTGGTAAAGTAATGTTGCTATGGTTATAGAACTAACCCTACTTTAAAATACAGTAATACACGCTGAGGTTAATTTCTGGTTAAAAAAGAAAAAAAAAGGTCATTGGAAAACAGATGTAAACATCGTGCTTATTAATCAGGCTGAAGGGAAAAACAACAGGAAAAAAACAAGAGTTTAAAATAGCATAGCTGCATGGTCACCAGCAAAACATGCTTTAAAAACAGATTGGACGAATAAAAAATGTTTCAGCTCTACAGAGTTTCATTTTCACTCAAGAGGCTGGAGAGAATTCTTTCTTGTTTCTTTCATTTTTTGAAGATAATGTTGGATATTATTCATTCATTCATTTGCAGAAGTGATTAAACCTACCCGGTCACATCTCAGCCAACACTGGGTGAACAACTTGCCAGTCCATTTCAGGGTCAGCACACATACACAACCCTAATATGCATGTGTTTGTGCTGTGGGAGGAGACCGGAGTACCCGGAGGAAACCCACGCAAGCACAGGAGAACCTGCACACTCCACACAGAAATGCCATTGCCGAGCCTAGGACTCGAACCCAGGACCTTTTTGCTGTGAGGTGGACATGCTAACTACTATGACACAGTCCTGTTTTAAGCAGTAGACGCATAGGGTTTCAATAAAGACAAGATAACAACATTACCAGCTATCTTTGACATCCAAAAAAATTTATGCTAGCAGGGTACCAACTGTTAGTAAACACTAGCAAATGAAGCACAAATGGATAAACCCAAGTCTGTTGGGCTTATACACCCAAGCCTCAAGGCTCATCAGAGCCAGAGCTTATCCTGGTAACGTGAAACAACTAGGAGTTCAACTCCTCCTGGATGGGACGCTAGTACATCACGGGTTCCCTTCCCAGTATTTTGTAATGGTACCCATTTATGCTGCTGGGAGAATAGAGGCACACTTGTGGTGCCCAGGGGTCTTAGCACAGTAGGGGTCTAACGGGGATTTGAACCTCTCGATCATAAGTCCACCACCCTAACCCCTACACCACTGGCCCCATGTTTGTTGTAGGCTAGATGATAAACCACTCTGTAGAAAATTTATGTAAAATTTATGTATTAAGACTATAAGGTCAAAACTTTGTGGACACCTTTCCATGTTCCAATTTCAGCTTGTCTAAAATATACCCCTGTGTGCTGCTCTCTGCCTTTCTGTTCCACTCCTACTCCTGCGCTGTAGTGTTTCATGACTTATTCATTATTTAACAAAATTGTCCTGTGTATTGTCCAGTGGGTGGTTCTCATGTTTCTGCTTTCGTTTTGTGTCTCAGTCCAGGGAAGGTGAAGGCAGCTAAGGCCGCCTCCACAGTGCTGAGCAACATGTTTCAGTACAGCAAGCTTCATAAAGACTACAGGCAGGTGAGACTGATCTTACAGTTTCAGGATGGATGTATATAAAACTTAGTTCATTGCCTCAGTTAAGCACAAGCAAACATTTATTTTTCAAATACAAAAGGTCTGCCAGAGAACGTGCATTAAGATGCCATTAAATGGTGACGTTGCTGCACACTGTTATGTTTTTGTGGCACTGGTGGTGTTTATTTTGCCTGCTGCTCATCCTGTAAATCATCCTGTAAATCATTTCTACACTTACATAACCAAGCACATTTACAAGAAACCTGTTACTGATTAACAGATCTTACAATATCCTCTACAAACACACAACACAAACTAAAAGACACTGTTTATTGCACATTATGAGGCTTCATATGTTTGTGTTTTAGTATAATTTGGTGTGTATTATACTATATATAATTGAATGGTATGTTTGTATTTTTATCTACTATGGCATAAATTGATATTGACTCATATATTCCTGATTGCATATTATAATATTTATTCATTCATTTTCTGAACCACTTAATCCTAATTGGGGTCGCGTGGAGGCTGGCGCCAATCTCAGCCGACTCTGGGCGAGGGCAGAGTACACCCTGGACAGCTCGCCAGGCCATCGCAGGG
>JAQMYF010000014.1:5877457-5916507 GCA_030014195.1 Neosilurus mollespiculum | reverse complement strand
GAAAATCAGCAATGGTTCTTTTACATGCCTCTCACCATAGACAGTGAGAGACCTGGCCGGCATTTGATAACCCAGTTAGCTGCACTGGGGGATATTATACTACTGTCATGTTGGAATTCATGATTCAATTTTATCACAATATTGATGAAGTATCTATAAACACCAGAAAGAGCAGTTTGGATGCAAGACAAATCACATGTTTATACTAATTCACTCACTTAAATATGTTGTAGTTTTTACAGTATTATATAAGTGTAGTAATACAGGGATTTGTTTGGGAGATGCTTCACATCTGGGATTAAATCTATAAGGAATCATTACACTTTGTAATGTTTGTAACATGACACACTGCATTTATTTTTGATTGATTAACCGCCTCAGAGGAAATTAAGCGGAAAATGTTGGTGTACGAACAACTGTTTTTAGCTTTTACATAGTGACAACAGACTTTGTTGTTTTATAGATTTTTCACAACATTGAATGTGACTGTAAACAGGAAAAAAAAGTTATTTTATATAATATTTTTTATTGAATATAACACAAACTTTTATAAACAGGAATTAAATGTGATGGGATTATAGGAAAGTAAGCAAAAAAAAAAGAAACTGGCTGGCACAGTGGCCTAGTGATTAGCAAGTCCACCTCACAGCGAGAAGGTGCTGGGTTTGCGTCCCGTGCTCGGCCATTTCTGTGCGGAGTTTGCATGTTCTCCTCATGATTGCGTGGGTTTCCTCCGGGTACTCTGGTTTCCTCCCATTGTACAAAGACATGCACATTAGCTGTCCCAAATTGGCCGTAGGGGTGAATGTAAGTGTGAATGGTTGTCTGTGTTGGCCCTACGATGGTCTGGTGAGCTGTTCAGGGTGTACCGCGCCTTCACCCAGCATTGGCTGAGATTGGCTCCATTCTCTCCGTGATCTCATTTTAGAAATGAGAAATGAGAAATAAATGAGTGAGTAAGTGAAAAAAAAAAGGATATGGTGGAAGCTCTGCTTCACGTAGCATCATTAATTCTTTTTTACATAACAACACATCCCAAGTTCTTTTGCTACAGTAATAAGAAGGTTTTGTTGTTTTGTTTGTTTATTTTTGAATAGGAAGTATTAATTCGAAGCAGCTTCATTTTCATGGTTCATATGAGCACACCGTGAATAACCAGCATATTAGGATCAAATTAATGCTTCCAAAAAAAGCATTTCTGTAGCTTTAATAACATGTTATTGATCAACACTTCACTGAGAACATCTGCCCCATGATTCATAGTGGCTTTGGTCAGATACGTATGGTGTATGGAATGTGACAAAGGAATGCACTAAGTATTGTTCCACCCAGTTACTGCCGCCAATCTGTTAGTGCTGAGGTAGGTGTAATCTTCATGGTCCAACAATAGCCAACACCTTTTAGTGCAGTATTGTGTAACAATGTTGAGCAAAGTAAGCTTGGCACTGATTTAGTTTTATTCATATCTCTCTCTCTCTCTCTTTTTTTTTTTTTTTTTGGAAGATTTGGTGTGAGTATTGATTAAATGTCATTAAATTCTTGACATGTTTTAGTTAGTTTATTTGAATGTGCCTTATTAAATCAGTGAAGACATTAACTGTGTCGAGTTATATCTGAGGCATGAAAAGTTCAAACAGATGAAAAGTCTAGCAGTTAGCTGTAGGAATGTCAGATGTCAGTGGGGTCACAAACAGCTATCGCAAGATCTACTATAGATAAAACTGAGCTTTCACAGGGGTGGCTAGCAAGTTAGCAAGTCTGCCTCACACAACAAGGTCCTGTATTCAAGTCCCAGACTTTGGTGTTTCTGTGTGGAGATTGCGTCTTCTCCCCGTGCTTGCACGGGTTTCCTCTGGGTACTCCGGTAGTCTAGAGACATGCACAGTAGGCTAGTTGGCTGCAACCCTTAAAGGATTTAGCGGTTTACCAATTAAGTGAGTGAGAGGGTAATCTTTCACAAAGCAAAACAATAGTTTAGAGAATAGACTGTTTAGGACCGTCCGTATTAATGATGGAAAACCTATAAATTCATAAATAGAAAAGACATTGTGTTCAGAAGAGGCGGCACGGTAGTACAATGGTTAGTACGCCTGCTTCACAGCAGGTTTTTTCCCACAGTCCAAAAACATACACAGTAGGCTAATTGGCTGTTCCAAATCGCCCCTAGGTGTGAGTGTGAGTGTGAATGATTGTACGTGTGTTGGCTCTATGATGGCCTGGCAAGCTGCCCCGCCCTCGTCCAGAGTCAGCTTTGCTTTAGTCTACCAAGTAGACTACCACATCTGTTTTTATTTAGATTTATGAATTGAGTGCCTTTTAAGAATTTTTTTAGGATCCATGGGAACCATGTTGTCTTGAACGAAGAAACTCTTAACTCGTTAAATGTTTTGCTTGGTTTGTCATTTTAAAGTAACTATGCGAATGTGTGCATTTATAACGTATATACAGTAGTAAGCTCTATACTATACAGACTAAGCTCCAAAATGTGAGCCGTACTTAACTGTTCTTTCTTTTTATGTTCCTTTCCATTTTGCAGAAGGGATTCACCAGACGAGACTTCACTGATACGATCTGAGTGGGTCGTGAACTGAACTTCTGGACCTACCTGAAAATTAACTGAGAATACCACGCCCAACACCGAAGGGAGGAATTCTGAAGAGATTTCTTTTTATTTTGGTGCCCCACCTCAAAAAAAAAAAAAAAGAAAAAAAGGTGTGATTGCTGTGGATTTCTGGAAAGCTTTTTTTTTTTTTTTTCTGATGGACTGGCGTAAAACTAAACAGATATTTTTCAATTAGTGTCATGTCATATGAGGATTAATGAGCATTTCGAACTGTTAAGAACAATTGTGAACATTGCTAACTCGGTCGTACATCCCTCCCTGATCACAAAGAAGAAAAGAAACTGACCTGGAAAGAATTGTCATATTAGCCCTTAGTGGCAGGTGTGGGGAATTGTGTGTGTGTGAGTGGGTGTTTCGCGTAATTGTTGATGTATAAGTTTTTTTAATTTCTCGGTAGACATGACTCAGTGTTGAAATATGCTAGACATTGCTAGAAATATGCCAGACATGTTTTCTGTCATGAACAGTTGCTTTGGTTGCCACGTTATACACAAAATTTCAGAGTTGTATTATAATAGTAATAATAATAATGATAATGATAATGATAATAATAATAATAATAATAATAATAATAACACTGAAAATTCATATTTATTTTCTGTACAATCAGAAAGAAATATTCAAGTATTTTGAACTGGGATTCTTCTTACTTGTTCCGTTGACAAATACGAGGACATGTCTGATATAGCAAGGAATTGAATGTTATGTTTGCTCTAAAGCTCTCCTTTGTGACAGGATGTACTTTTGGCCATGTACCAAGTCACATAATTGACATTTTTTTCGAAGCATGTTGAGATGCTTAGCAATGCTGTGTATGGAGTTAAGGATGTGGTGCCTAGTACTAGACTTACAAACATTTAGAGTTTGATTTGAAACAAAATAAGAAGAAGAAAAGGTATTAAGTTGATTTGCTCCTTATGTTTGATTTATTGCTGGTGCTTGTACTTTATCACTTTGCAAGCTTTGCTGTTGGATGTTTCTTAATCTAACAGACTGGAGTCTTCATTTATTTTTGTCATAAATGGGCTGCAGGTTAGAGCAATAAATGAGTATTAGTTTAGCATCTGTAGCACAAGAGACTGACTTAAATACTGAAACGAAAGTATTACATGAGACTGTACTAGTACCTCAACGACATGTTTAACACATTAACCAAGAAAAAAAATTGGCATCATGTTGCCAGTTTAAATATTACACATCAATTGTTTTTTTTTTACACATCTGTAATTAACATTGTCATTACCATCTCATATAATGATACATAAGTCCTGCTAATAAAATCTATAAAGTTATTTGATAGTGTTTACTACAATTGTCCACTTTTTCTTGTTTTAAATTTGTTTCACTTCCTCTGGAGCCCTTCAGTGTATTAGGAGCACGTTGTTCCGGGTGATGTTTTCCAGCTACGTGAGAGGATTTAAAGGTTGACAGGATATGCATTTCTCTCACTAGGCAGTGACTAGACAGACTGCCCTTTTACACAGTTTGTCTGTTATATGGGTGCAAATGGTAATCGCTGCATGAAAGGGGTGTTTTGGAAAAACCATTGGAAACAACAGAAGTCTGAGAGATATAAAAGGAAGAAAACCAAAAGCAGATGTCAGGAAGCTCATGGTCTTCAGCCAAAAATGCTGACCTTGGGGTTTGGCTTGACCTTATATCAAATGCTTATTATCTTGTTCTCACTGTGCAGGCTATTGAGAGAGAACAAGGAACAGCGAGGAGTAGAAACAGGAAAGGGAGTTACATTGTGTAAAAGATTGAGACGAATGTCAGAGAGCATGAAATTTAATCGCAATAAACATATAATTATAATTGACCGTCTTCTGCATTTTTCTTCAAGGATTTACTGGAAAGAATACAATACATCATTAAACTGAAATGTAGGGTTCAAAACCAGTGAAAATTGCTTTGGGTCCCTTTAAATAGCTGCTCTGTGATTTAATATCAGGTTCAATCAGACATTTAGTTAACAAGACGTATATTCTGACATAAGACTAAAATGCAATGGGTCACCACTGATTATAGATGCAGTTTAAAACTTAGAGGTCCTTAAATAAGGTGTCTAGTTGCTCTATTTAAAGAAATTTTGTGCCATTATTTGAAAAGATTTAGTTACTGAAATGAAGCACCATTTATGGAGGGGGAAAATGATAACATTCAGTTTCAGCACTTATCCTTTGAATATGATGTGCAAAGTGAGATGGGATGACATACTTCTGGGCAAAGGAACAGTGATACCAACGACAATTATAGAATTAACGGTACAGTCAACAAATTTGACAGCTGTTTTAAAACAAAACAAAACAAACAAACATAAAAAACTTAGAAAATACAAACCCCCTCCAAAGCCATGTGGACAAATGTCCAAATGTCTTTAAATATCTTGTCTTTATGTACCTGTTGTTGTAGACATTAAAACAAATGTCTTTTTTAAAATTACAAATTAAACCTTCACAAAACAAGACTCCCAACATCTGTGTGCTAGTTTAAAAGGTGCAGCTTTATGAAAAGTGACCGGTTGACCCTTGAGTGGTGGGATGTTAGAGGGATATCCACTGCTTTTTTATGCCCACAGTCTGTGGCAGCTGCAAAGAGTAATGTTTTTTTTCTAAGATATTTTAGGGAAAACAGAACCGAATGGTGAAAAATGTCACAAACCTTTTATGCTAAAAATAATAAATAAATTAATTATTTCATTCATTCATTTTATAAGCTGCTGTTGCACATCTCAGCCAAATGTGGGAGAAGGTGGGGTACACCCTGAACAGCTCTCCAGGCCATTGCAGGGCCATAAATAAAACAAAATCTATTTCTCCAGTGATACCCAAGGCAGTTTTATAGTATGTGGTTTGTGGATGGTTGGCCAAGGATGTTTAAAGCTGGTTAAGTTCCTTACAATAAATATAATAATAATAATATTATTATTATTATACTTTCCAATTTTTTTTTGTACCTATTTACCCCATTTTACAGTGCCATGACACTCAAAAACACACTTACTGCAGCTAATATTATTATAACTACACTTACCTTACTTAATACATGCAAGCAGCATGGTGGCATCGTGGTTAGCATGTCCACCTGACATTCCTCCGACAATCCAAAGACATGCATATTAGGCTAACTGCCTTTTCCAAATTACCCCTAGGTGTCAGTGAGCGAACGATTGCTTTACGCCCAGCCAACAATTTTTCAGTTATATTCAGAACGAGAACTTTGATTCCAACACTTCTTAAGGCAGAAACACGTCGACGGCATTCCAATGGCCTACTCTTTTCGAAGGTCAGCAATGATTCTTTTATATGCCTCTCACCACAGACAGATGCCCCAGTTAACTGCACTGGGGGGACATCAGTGACAACTTGTGATAGTGGGGCTTGAACCTCTGACCTTCAGCTCAGTAAGCCTTAACCACCAGGCCATCACTGTGAATGTGAATGGTTGTGTGTGTGTGTTTATTGGCCCTGCAATGGGCTTGCAAGCTGTACAGGGTGGACACTTCCTTCGCCCAGAGTCGGCTGAACTCCAGCCTCCCCATGACCCAAGTAGGATAAAGCAGCTCTGCAAAAGAATATATAATAATGAAAATATACGTATATGATAAATATGATTATATATATGTTAATACCCATGTACACAAACAAACACAAGATGCGCATGACGCATTTTGAAAAGAGCATTTTCCACCCACACAGTGATTGTTAAAATACTTTTGGCATCTTTGTTAACTTCTGGTAGGCCAACACTCCAAATTTGGCTGGAAAAAAGCAGAGATTCAAACTTTATTAGCCTGTGTATTCAAAAGAAGAATCCAAGTGAAAAGAAGGTATTCTGTTACAAACCCTGTTTCTTGGAGTGTTCTAAGGTGCCTTTCAAGTAAATTAGGTGAAACCAAGCTATAGAAAAAGTACAAAGCAGTTACTATGAAAGCCACCTAGAGAAACACTATATCTATACTTATTATCTCTTTAGATGAAATGCAGAGAGAATTATACAAAAATGCAATAAGAGTGACACCTGGTGGACAATAAGAGACATGTTGAATTTATTATGAAAGCTTACTGATATAAAGTTCACTACGAATCCAGGTTTTACATGCATTGGGCAGTATCAAAAATATTAAAAATAAACAAACAAAAAAGCCAACAAAGAAACAAACAAAACACTCCAAAGTGTGAGCAAAGTAATAGATAGGTCACATTTACTACTCAATACTCAGACAAATTATTATTGATCATAATAACATACATAAAAAGTGTCCTTATGGTACAAATGCTTTAACATGAAACAATACAGTTGGGAATACTTAAAACTTGGATTACTGGCTTGCCCATTACAATCAATGCCTCTGTGTCCCTTCCTGTCACAGGTCAAAATCTGTTAATTCTATTGAAGGTCCCCAGATTTTAATGTGCAACCATTAATATAGAGATTTAGTTACTACCTAAAGTGAAGCTCTGCATAAGATCTTTGTAAGTTCTATTTCTTTTCCATTCAAAATTCATTATTATGGTAATATTTTGAAAGTTATGGTCATGATCTTTGGAATAACCTGGAGAAGCATTGGACAAAAATACTCTACGCTATATAAGGGTTCTGTGAGCAGCAGTTTTTTAGCAATTTTGAGGGCAGATAACTGGGTTTATATTCTGGACAATAATAATAATAATAATAATAATAATAATAATAATAATAATAATAATAATAATAATAAAAGTCATTAATTTGGCAAGAAATAAGGAGTTAACTAAAATATACCAGATGACTAAGAGACTATAATTAATTAATTCATCTATTTTCTGAAGCGCTTAATCCTTATTCGGGTCGCATGGAGGCTGGTGCCCCTCTCAGCAGACTCTGGGCTAGGGCAGAGTACACCCTGGACAGCTCGCCAGGCCATCGCAGGACAGAGACTATAATTATGACAAAAAAAAAAAAACATTTAGAGCATTTTTCACTTTTTCTGGTTTGCGGGTGTCTGAGAGCAACATGCAGACGCAAAGCATGAGAGCATGAAGTGGTAAATGTGATGGACATCTGAGCCTTAAAAATGTCTTTACCATTTTACTATACTATGGAGCTTTGCTTCACAAACTTTGGGAAGCTCCATGATGAAACAAGTATAATGACCCAAAGAGTACTGATAGTGATTTTGCACATTGGTACAATTTTACCCTTTTTATGTAATGTAAAAGAATTTGATTTACACCTTAATACATATATAATTAATACATTATAGATCATATACTAACATATACTATACTAGCAATTTTACACATTTATAAATTATACAAAGCAATTAACAAACATTAGACATTTTCACTTGGTCTCATCATAATATATTACAATCCAAAACATCTGGTAAAACATTAGATTCAGACCGAAATATAAACACATTTTATTTTTATTTTATTTTTATTCGCCACATATTTACATAAAATATAAACCAAATATAAGAGATTAAAGTGGCAAGAGTATCTCATGAACCATTACAAATTGAAAAAGGGAAAGAAAAAAATCATGAAAATAAGAAATCATCAAATTTACTCTTAAACATAGATTAGGTGCCAGACTTTATCACAACTAAAGGTAAAGAATTTCAAATTTAGGGACCTTGACACAGAATCGTAATTTCTATATGGATGAGAACAATAATGATACGAACATTACTATTGACGACTAGTGATAAACAGATTTGAAAACATTTGAGGTAAGAGCTGGTGGTAGTACTTAAACATAAATTTTCCAATATAAAAAGAATTCAATTTGAAAATATCTAAAATTTTACCTGGAAAAATAGAGGGGCGAAATAGGCCTGGAAATCTGATTTAGTTATTGCCCTTACAATTTTTTTCTGAAGTAAAAATGTTCTGTTGAAGTTAGAGACATAAGTAAAGGACCAGTACACTAAGTGTTCTGAACACAGTACACGGAGTAACATATGATGCTATAATAAAGTTATATTCCAGTTGAAGACAAACAAAAACAAGCTCTATAAATAATGCCAGAAGATTTAGAGATTTTTTTTTTTTTTTTTTTTTTTTTACAAATATAACTAATGTGAGATTTCCAGTTTCATTTTCATCTATGTACACCCCTAAGAAATTAACAACACCTTATCTTTTAAGTGGAATATTTTCAAAAAGATTAGATTGTGCTGATCGATCAACTCTTTTTTGCTTTGATGAAAACACGAAGTAATTTGACTTACTTATATTAACAGAAAGCTTATTTGCTCAAAGGTATTGACTAGGTCATATCACAGGACAGTTGGGGGTTTTCATACATTCACAGTTCTTGCAACACATTTATTTTTTCTTCTTCTTCTTTTTTTCTTTTTTTATACAAACACAATTAATTTCACTCATGCAAACTTTACATACTTTAAACACCCTTCATACTGCATAGAAAATTGTAAACTGTTCAAAATGATCCAGTAAGACACTGTTGTAGCTTACTATATAAAAATAATATTAGTACAGCAAAAATAAAAAAAGTTTGCTAATAGCATCTTTAATTTTCATGTTAACTCTGTTCATATACTCATGCCATACAACTATCAAGTGGGGACAACAGGAATAACATTTAATATTAGCTGTATTACAATACAATACTAGGTGCAACAACACAAATTAGGTTTGCATGATACTGTAAAAGGGTAATTATCATCTTCTGTATAATTTCATATAATTACCATGTAAGTTATGGGTTACATGCTCAGAAAATAAGAGTTATCATGCCTTATCGCTGGACTTGCACTCCCAAGTGTACAGTAATTTTGCAAGTGTCTTTTACATTAAAGGTGCAGCTAAAGGTAATTCCAATACTTGTAAAACACTTGTAAAATATTAACCAGCTATATTAGATTTACCAAAATGTCGATCCTAAAAGTTTTTTCAATGCTTAAATAATAATAATAATAATAAACTTTAATTGTTTTTCAATGTCTAATAGTGTAATGAAATGTATCCGAGCCTTGACTAGTAACATAAACTGGAGATGAAATTAATGTACAATGGTAATGTGGTTGTAACCATCAATCACAACACAAATCGAAAGTGAAATACATCTCTCTCGTGTCTCCATCATACACATATGTTGTCATATTGTTCACTCAGTATCCTACAAAATAAAACAGAAAAAAAGCAACTCAGAGCTATGACAAAATAAAGAATACGAAAGAATAATCTAAAGTTACATTACTCACTGTAATTCCTGTTTCAGCCTGGTCAGTTTATCATGTAACCTGTTATTCTTCACTTTGGAGGGATTATCCGGCACATACCAGGCAACAATAAACTTACACACCACTAAAACATGCTGGTGAACAGATGGGGACATAGATCACAGAGAATGATAGTGAATGATTACAATATCTAGAGGAAAGTGTCATGTTGTGTGAACACAAATTCTTTGATGTGTATTTGAAAAGCTAGCAGAGGTCAGTAAGCCTGATGCCATCCCAACTAGCATGAACCCAATACACATTCACTATTAGAAATCACAGCAACTTCATGCAATAAAATTAAAGGAAAACATGCTTTCATTTTGAAATAAAATCCTATTGTGCCTATTAATCAAAGCTAGCAGCCATCAACTAGCACGTTCTATATGTTTGCATGATCACAAGTATCTTCATAACCTATTTGATGCATGTAGGGTTTTTTTCTTTAAGATCAGCAAAAGCCAAACAGTGTTTTGTTTCCATATTTCAACTTTCCATAAGAATAAAACAAAGAGAAAATTAGATTAGAAAGAGCTAGACATATTAAAAAATGAACAGTGTGATAGAAAGGGCTAACAATCATACCTCAAACAAGATGACAAAAGCAAAGCGAGCCGCAAGTATGAGCCAGTAGTCTGAAGTGAAGCTATGGTCACTGTCACTGCGATAGTCTTTATAACTGAAAAACGACAAATATTTATTAGTGAAGCTTTTCTCAGTACATGTTTTTCTAAGCCGGTTCTATCACTCCATTAAATATATGTAATTTATCCCTTAGTTCTGAGGATAGCTTTATAGGCAGGAGTTTATCATTTTCACATGGCCACTTCATGAATATAGGCTCTAAAAAGTAAAAAAAAAAAAAAAAAATGTAAAAAACAAAAAGTAAAAAAAAAAAAAAATCCCAAAAACTATTTCACATTGCTGTTAAACTCTTGAATCTGATTTGCCATTTGAATGTGTTGATTAATTTTTTATAAGAGCAATTCTTACATCAATACTGAGTGCAATTTAATTATAATAATAATGTATTATCTACAAGTACGATAATATAAACTTTACCACCACAATATCAATTCTATAGTAATACATGCCCAGAGACAAAACCTGGTTAACTATAAATGGACTAAAATGTGTTACTTAACAAATGCAAAGTGCGCAGTCAGATCCCAAGTATTGGGACAGTTTCAAGATTTCAGGAAATTTGTCTCTGTATACCATCACAATCAATTGAAACTAAAGCAGTCACAGGATCAAAGTATACACTTTCAGTTTTAATTTAAGGTGTTTACAACAATATTGCATTCACCTTTAAGGAATTACAGGCATTTAATACAGAGTCCCTCCATTTTTAAAAATTAATTAAACAGTTTCATGGCTATTTATGGCCCATTTCTTCATTATTTCTCAACAAAATAAGGAAATAAAAGGTTCAGAATTGGTTACTTCCCTTATATTTTGGCAGCTGTTTGTGGGAAATCTTTTTATTTGTTCCTTTGTCATAGAATTCTTTCCTTGGTGAAGAAAAACCCATTTACAACATCCAGTCAAGTCAATAACACTTATAAGGAGGGAGACTTGTGGTTTTCAAAGGCTACAATCAACATTAATGTGAATACAGAGGTTTTCTGCATTTGCTGGCACACATGGGTTTCACATTTCAGTAACATTACAGTAACTGACTGCAAAAAATGAAAATTATATATTATATTATAGCACTAAAAATAAATGTATGAAAGTTCCAATACTTTTGAGTCAGTGAAAATGCAAGGACTATGTGTAAAAGTGGATGTAATTCATAAAAGGTTATTGTAATACATTTAATGAACCCTGATAATTAATGCTAAAACTATCCACTTTATTCTTTTCAAAGCCATTGTGGTGGTACACACATGAAAAAAAGAAACAAACAAACAAACAAAAAAAATATCACACACTGTACCAATACTTTTGGAGCTGATTGCATAATCTTTGACCATACTATTTTAACTAATATAATGTCATTTGTGTATTTTACTTTCTCTGTAACAAAACAAGCTATGTTTTTTTTTTTATCTTATAAACAAGAGACACGCAGGCACTGACTTAAAAAATTTATCATATTTAGAAGTCATGGGAAAAAATATTGGGGGAGATATCAGGGCCATCTGACATCTAAACCACAGCAAACCACAAGAGGTACTCAGAGACATTCTGGCATTTGTCGGCCTCCTGATGAAACATGCTATTGTCATTTTTGATCAAAATGAGATTATGCATGAATATAAATTAAGATAACCCTCTGCATCTACTTTAAAAAGCTGGTGGCTCCTTCTAGCTGTTTTGGTGTAAATTCAAACGCACACACACACACACACACACACACACACACACACACACACACACACACCCACACATCCACGCACCTGTTCAAATGCCAGGTTTTTGTGATGTAAAAAAATGAGACCAAGATAAATCATTTCAAAACTTTTTTCACCATTATTTTGACCTACATTCTGTACAACTCAGTTGAAAAACCAAACTGAAATCTTTTAGTGAGGGGAAGTAAAAATAAACAACTAAGATAATGTGGTTACTGCCCCTGCGACTGGACCCCGGATCAAGCGGATGAAGATGAAAAACCTGCCATTTGAACAGGGGTGTATAGACTTTTTATATCCACTGTACCTATATATATATATATATATATATATATATATATATATATATATATTCTATGTCATAACAAATAAAGTAAATGCCTTTGAGAAACTCACCTGCACTCAGTGACATTTACTCCATCCATCATCATCTGCTTTAAAGTGAAGTCTTTATGCACATTTTCATCAACCATCCTTGCGGTTGTGAGAGTGTACTTTGTGTAGCCAGCCATACACCTGATGAACAAACAACATTTACTTAAGAGCCCTCAACTACTTTTGTAGAGGTTTTTCAGCATCACATCAAGCCTTAAACAGAGCTTAGCATGAACTACTTTATCCTATGTTAAGGTCACGTTAAGGCTGGAGTCCATCCCAGCTGACTATAAGTGAAGGTGGGGTACACCCTGAACAGCCCGCCAGACCATCACATGGCCAATATACACACAAACAACCATTCACACTTACATTCACACCTAGGGATAAATAAGAATATTTCATTAGCCCGGTGTACATGTTTTTGGACTGTGGGAGGAAACCCACACATGTGCAGGGAGAACACGCAAACTCCACATAGAAATGGAGACATGGCGCTTGAAGACCTTCTTGCTGTGGGGCAGAAGTGCTAACCACTACGCCACTGTGTCGCCCCACTTATCCTTTTTTGTTTTTTTTTTAACACATCAAAACTATTTTATAGTTAAAGTGAACTGTTGCACACATTGCAATATTATTATAAAATGATGGCTCTGTTTGTTTGATACTTACTGCATGTCTGTGGCTGTCCCATTAGCACATGGTCCAAAACGGTAGCGATAAACCAGACGAGGAACAAATTCAGATGAAACGCCGATAACCAGTCCATTAGCAATGACTGCTGCAACACCAACTGCCTCTAAAACTCTAGTCCACACACCTATGTGCACACAGAAGAGGCATATATATAAAATATAAAATACAAAAGAGGAATAAATTATCAAACCTTGTTCATAGACTATGAGCATTATTTTACAGTGATTACATGCGTGGGTACAAGTAATTATTTCTCACCAATGTCATTTGTTTTCTTTGGCATTAGTCGACGTTCCATGCTCAACATTTTAATGGCATCCAGCCTGATCTCAAATATGTTGTTGACGAGGGCAAGAAGCGGAGCCAGGGGAAATGCCGCTACAAAGATAGTTGTGAAACTGAACTGGATAACTACAGAGATGGCAGAATGGCAAATTCATGTTTAGTTGAAATAAGGGGCAGTACATATGACCTAACAGAGACTAATACCTCTGGTATTGTTTTCAAGATACAAAAAAGATATGATAAACAAAGTGACAAAGAAAACTTTGTACTTATGAGAGGGTGGATACTGTTCTGCTTTTCTTTTAACACCTACCCATTTCTAAGAATTCATTGAACAAACCGAAGGAGTGGACAGTATTGAGTTGGTAGTTCCTCAGCCAGTCCTTTAGATTGCAGGTATCACAGAGCTCCATGCCAGAACTCTTTTCCCCACACCTTGGTGAACTGCAGGTACCACATTTTTCAATTTCTTTCCTTAATTTTGGTCTTTTAAACCAAAGCTTAATACACCTAAAGGAAACAAGAGGTCTTAATAAACAATCAAATAAAAAAGAGATAGCTGGTAGTTTTGTTAAAATCACTTACGGCCCAGCAAACTCAAATATGTTGCTGATGGTTTGCTTCAGGAGAAGAATGACAGCCATTTGAATGAAGAGGTCAGTGAGACAACCACTAGGGTGGCACTAAAACATAATGGATTCATGACAACAAGTTCACACAGCTATATATACTATTCAGGTATGTTTATTAAGGACAGCTGTAAACTAAATGGTGAGTTTGGAAATAAAAATAGAGGATTCATAACTGTACCTCCTCTAGTCTCCATTTCCCTGCTATTCGCACATAGTTGCCCGGGTAGCCATTAATCCTGAACATAGAAAAAGTGACAAATATTAGCTTTAAAGTATTCTGTTTTCAAAACAACAACAAAAATGAAATGAATAAAAAACTAAATCGAATAAAAGACAAAGCTTTACAGACAGTCATTACCTGCCCAGAAAAAAGGCAACATATATTAGTGAGGAGAATAGTGTGAAGAACTGGAAGGTGAACATTTTCACTGTAAAGCTCCTCTCTGTGGCAGCAAATGAGCGAGTATTTTCTAGGGAGAGATACACACACAATGCCAGATAGATAAGAAATACATATGGTCAGCCCTAAAATCATTGGCACCCTTCAATCTTTCCTCATTTCAACAGTCAGCAATATTTATTCTTACCAGCTTTTTTAAATTAAATTAATTTTATCTTTAGGGTGTTGAAGCATATACCACCATGCCAAGCTTGGTGCCTTTCATTCCACAAAGCCAACTCCTCCTTTGTCAGCTCTGCTGGCAGGTGCACCCTGTATAACCTGGCCTCATGGCTGGGTAAACAAACAGAGCCCTGGCTGCAGCCAAGTTGCCTCTAGTTGTCTCGCAGTGCTTGCCACTGGACCAAAGGTGACCACCTAAAACATGTCAGTGCATTTGGAGTTGGTGGCAATAGATGGTCATCTGGTTACACCAACTGGAGTAATTTAACTATTCGACAGCTTTCTAGATGTCAGAGCAGCTCTCTTTTGAGTGGCCACTGCTCTCCTCAATCTGAGGAAGGGATTAGCAAAGGTATGCCTTTGGTTGTTGGTAAATGTTAAAATTGCGACATGAAACATATGTACGCTAAATTGTGATTGAAAAACAGCAGTGATTGGTCTTGAGCTGAACAGGTACTCCATTGATATCGCTGTGCTTTGTGAAACTAGGTTGGCTGACACCACTCAACTTCGTATGCCATCCCTCCCTCCCGTGAGAGCTCGGCCAATTAGCTCCCATGGACTCCCGGTCACGGATGGCTGTGGCATCAACCCAGATTCGAACCAAGCAGCTTCTCTATGGTGAGTTGGTAAATGGTGACAGGCACATACGACGGCATAAGGAGAGACAGAAGGACTACATCAAAGATAAAACCGTGTGATCCTGATAAACTTGCCTGCAACCGTAAAGCTTGGAGAGCTAACATACACAATGGAGTAGAGATGAATAACCCTGAGAGTACAAGATCACTTTCTTTTTTTTTTTTTAACTTAAGTTAGGTATTCACAGATAGATGTTGTGACATTTCTCTTTTAGAATTCACTGGTATAAATTAAACAATAAACTAATTGTTCCTTCAATGATGACAAATGAAGGACCTGGCTCAGATACTTATAATACAGTTTTTATCCTGGAATGCAGTGTTTTTTTTTCCCGAAAAGAAAATTTCTCATTTAAACCAAAAAAGTAAACAAAACAAAACAAAACAAAATAAAAAACCCCACAGTTATTCACAGTAAACAAGGTGGATATTGTTAAACACTCTATTCAGTGTTATCATTGGAGCCTGTGGTGAATAACTGTTTTAGTACATACTACATAGAAACATAAGAAACCTAAATCGAAATGAGATTTTCATGATTAATTTTTTTCACTGTTATCTATTATGTCAAGAAACCAAGGTAGGTGCATAGAGACTGGATGTTAAGGGGGCTATACATATCATCAACATCTACTGAGATCATAACATTCCCATGTAGCATATACTAAAAATGAGCCAACAGGCATCCAAATCAGTGTAAAAATCATTGCATACACACAAAATTTGTCGAGTTAAGCATCTCAGCCTCCAAATTGCATTAAAAATTGTGAAAAATAAAAAAACAAAGGCCATGTGAACCCAGCTTAGAAAATGTATTTCTGGTATGAAAGCTTGATATTGTTCATGCATGCTTGTTAGACAATACAGACAAAAGCTTAATTCTATTGTTCTGGTCAATGGAAGCTTAATATTTATTAGTGGTGTGGCAATACATTTACGGCATTTGGCTGACACCCTTACCCAGAATGACTTACATTTTTATACAACTAAGCACTTGAGAGTTAAGGGCCTTCCTCCAGGGCCTAGCAGTAGCATCTTGGTGCTACTGGGACTTGAACCCCAGACCTTTGGATCAGTAAGCCAGAGCCTTTACCACCTGAGCCACCACTGCCCAATAACTTAATGATTGTTTTATAGGAAAATAGTGTTTTATAGTGGGTTTTTTTTTCATAATCATAAATAAATGAATACTGTGCAGTCAAAATGTACAATTATGCAGAGAGGATTAGTAAAATATTCAGCAATGGACACTGTTTGAATGCAGATCCCACTTACCAAACCTGTTCAACTAGTTTCTGAGTCATCTTACTCTATTTACTGAAGTTCACCAATGAACACATAATGAACTTATCATGGGGGAACCAACTTATTAGACAAGATGAATAATTGCTTGACTCTCTATACATACCTAGTGCACACAGCTTAAATGCCACAAATCTGTTCACCTGTAAAGAAATGACAGTTGAGAGACAATTTATAGAGTGCATGTGAGGAGAACACACTGACTAACCAACCAGTGAGAGCAGTTCTCACATGACATGATTTATATAACTGTAAATAAGTTTAAAAATGTTTAAAAGGGCAATTAAAATGTTTTTTCGTCCTATCTGAAGGATTTCGCATTTTACTGAATGATGGGAAATACCCTGGCATTTAAAGCATGGCTCACACGGGAGTGGTTTTGATAGCAGTTCATCAAGGTCCCAAGCCAAGTTAGACCTCAGTGACCTCATCATGATACTATAATGGTGTCTGCCATAAACTGGCATTGACCGCCATAAACCGCAAGATATTTAAAAAATTTCATCGCAGTTCTCAAAACCATTTATTACCGTCTAGCTGCTGTTTTGTCAACTTCCCAACCTTTCTGAAATGAGTTCAATAAAACCTCATTACAGTATATTCACACCATGTTTTCACCTACCTCTCACCACTGTTTTGCAGCACCAACGTCATTATTTGGTGGTTCGGTGTGGTTTGGAACTGTGCTGAACCACCTGCAAAACCACCCCGCTTGCTTAAATCTGTGTGTGTGAGTCACACTACCTGGTAATGTGAAACTAGAGTCATATGACAATCACTGCAGTCCACATGCGTGACTTGTTGTGAAACTACTTCAGCAAATGTTTCTTGTATTTATTACCACTAGATTATTTGTAAGCCTGTGAATTGCCAACTGATCTAGGATGTAATCTGATCTTAAATCTGCCACTCATTAAGCCCTGTTCTTACTAGGAGTTTAGCTCTGATCACAAGAAACAAACAAACAAACACTCATCAGCCTTGAATACATTTCCTATGAGAGGATTTTATAAATATTGCTGACTAACCTTCAGTCCTTTAGAGTTGTTGGTAAATTTATATTTATATTAAACTTATTAATAAGATTAATTCTACTTTATTACAGTCAGCTATTTTCTTTCAGCTAGGTTTGCATTTTTGTCTGTCTGTGAATGAATCACAAAATAATTACATTGATTTACTCAGAATTTTCATTTATTTATTAATTTACTGAACTGCTTATTCCTACTAGGTTTGCACAGAGCATGGAGCCTATCCCAGCCAACTCTGGGTAAAGGTGGGTACACCCAGCACAGCTCGCAAGTCCATCACAAGGCCAACACACACATGCAAAAAACCAAACAAAACAAACAAAAAAAAACCCCAACCAAGCAAACATAAAAAAACTTATTAACTCTCTCATTTACACCTAGGGGAAATTTGAAACAGCTAAATGTTTATGTCTTTGGACTGTGGGAGGAAATTAGAGGACACTGAGGAAACCCACAAAAGCAAGGGGAGGACATGCAAACTCCACACTGAAATGCCATTGTCCCAGTTTAAGGGATTTACAGGGCCTCTTTACTGTTCACAGTGGAAATGAGGAAATATACATCCCTGGTCACCTATTTAACTTCATTCATTCCTGAACTGGACACCCTCCAATCTCCATGCATGTTAATACCAGCTCTAAATAAAAACTTAGTCTGAGGCTTGGCAATGTGACTGCGAATGAACAGTTCTTACCCGAGTCATGATCTGTATAGTAAAGTAGTGCAGCACTGCTCCCACACTCACTGCAATCATGTTGGCATGATCGCTCAGAAACCTTAGAGAGTTGTAATCTGATAGGAGCATGGCAGTCACCACACGGCAGATCACCAGAGCATGTGTTAGGCCTATGATCACCACCAGCTACACACAGGGAAAAAAAGAACACAACAATGGGCTGATGATTAGTTATTGTTCCTCTCCTTGTCCCAGAAGGCTTACTTAAAGTTGCAGGAATTATTTGTACAAGTTTTCAAGAATACAGGCTTGTCCAGTTTCTAATTTTGCATTGCAAAGAAATACATAACAATGCCCTTAATGAGGCAACTCAACTATGAGGCAACTTAACAGTGGAGCTTTTTTTTTTAATGCCATGTGATATGCATGGACCCTTCAGAGTAGAAGAGTTTAAAAGCAGAAAACATACATACAGGTTAATCTACTTGTAACTCAGGTTAATCTGGTTGCAACTCATGGGAAAAAAAACTTTATTAGTGGAGTGTTCACACTCTTGGGTGAGTTCTGTTGCTGTAAAGGGACTGCCAATACAACACTGAATATTATTCATTGATTGTAAAATTATTATGAATAATTAAATAAATACATTAAATTTGATCCTGACACAACAAGTTGAAATGATGCCGTGACACAAATGAATGGTTTGTACTTCCTCGAATATTTGTGGATAACGTACTCAAGCTTCGCAGGTTTATAGATGTAAAAAACTGACCATATGGTGAAAGGCAACATTTAATAATGAGTAACACACATCTATGCAATCTCATGAGCAAACTGAGGTAAAAATCAATGTCTTACCACCATTGTGAAAAGCAGAAGAACAAGAATGCTCCGTAGGTATGAGTGTTCAAACTCCTTGGGTTTGCGATGTGGGTCATTAACAACATGCAGGATCAGTTCCTCCTGTGGACCCAACACAGATTTAATCAAATGCAGGAACACTAATCACTTAATTCTGGTACAAGTTGCTGATATATTCAACTACAGGGAACATATTCATTGAAAAAACTAAAAAAAAAAAAGGCCTGGTTTTGGCAGATATTATTTATCATATAAAATAATACACCACCTCATTTTCACACCAGTCAGAGACCTTCCAATTAGACACATGCAGTGCTCGATGCCTCTTCCACAGCTCCAGAAACAGAGTGGCTAATTCAAACACATTACAATAAATCACCAGGCATATATATGGTCTTGATATATTTGTTTTAGAGAGAGAAGGAGAATAATCCATACCCCAAACAGCCATAAACATCGCAAAGGCTACAGTTCCTTCATTGTCAAATAGATGGCTCAACTAAAAAAACAAGAACAGGTTACATATAAACTTTGAATTTCCTGTCTAACAAACAATAGTCAAGGATATTTTTCGATATTTTTCTCCCTTAAATTTTAGTCGTATCCAATCCCCACCAATTCCCACTTCCCTATCACATATGACCACCACCAACCAAGGAGGGGCATAAGCATGCACATGCCCCCTCCATGACAAACGCATTTTTATGAACTGTTGTGCATGTGCATCTAGGGGCAGCCTAACACACATAGGAGGGAATTGGCTATCGAAATATAAATCAAGTAAGCTCACATGATTGGCTGGTGATCACAGTAAGTGACAGGGAGGTTGATAGTCGCGGACTTTCGGGAGCCCGGAAAAGTGTTTTTAATCTCTTATTTTATTACCTTAGCATAAAAACAGGTGTCTGAAAGCTTCCACACGTAGCAGCTTTTGTCACATATTGGGCACATCGTGATATTTGACTCACAGACTTCCTTTCTAATGCACACACACACACACACACACACAGGTCAAACATGAGACAGTAATCCTTTCCTGATTTTTGAACATCTAAACTGTTTATTCACTTTGGCATATAATGTATAGTATATACAGTGGGTAACAAATGCATTCACACCACCAGGGAAAATCAATACCAGTTGACTGATTTGTTAATGGGCGGCACGGTGGCATACCTGTTAGCACGTCCGCCTAACAGCAAGAAAGTCCTAGATTTGAGTCTTGTTTTTGGTGAGGGTGTTTCTGTGTGGAGTTTGTTCTCCTTCTTCACACAGTCCAAAAGATATGCACTTTAGGCCAAATTGGCTGTTCCAAATTGCCCCTGGGTGTGAATGGTTGTGTGTGTATGTGTATGGGTGTGTGTGTGTGTGTGTATGTGATGGTCTTGCAGTGAACTGGTGAACTGTTCAGGGTGCACCCCGCATTAACCCAGAGTCGTCTAGATAAGCTCCAGCCTCCCCTAACGCCCCTTTCTTATTGACGCAACTTCCGCAGGACACCGCAGAACAACGAGTGATCGGCCTCGCGTGTATCGCAAGTTGCCAGAGAGAACCGTCAGCACCGCAACCTTCTGTAGCTACTCACAGTAAATTCTAACATGTTTGATTTCTTTGCTGCATTTCTGTGGAAAGTTTGAAAATGCGCCATTTCTGTGTGACATGACACCACCGCCAGCATCGTATGACCATTGTAAACAATGTGTGAACATTGGCAAGCACCATATTGCTGGCGGTGACCATACGATGCTTACGGTGATCATTCCTTTTGTTGGCTGTGAATCTTCACCTCCACTATTGTTGCCAAATCATGCCTTCAAATCAAAGAGGATGAGGAAAAAAAAATGTCCAACGTGAGAAAACGTTCCATTTTTCGTATCTACTGTACAACTGTTCTGTACTGTACTGTTCCTCCTCGAGGCACCGCAGGTATCCATGTGAAAGTTGCGTCAGTGAGAAAGCCTAGTAGGTTAAAGTGAATGATTTGTTGAATTATAACTTTCAGCTGCTGTGTTTCCCTATAGGTTCATTCTCTATGACTCTCTTTCGCAGCACTTCTGACACCTTGGACATGCTGCTTGTTGCTCAGACGATGTTCAGTGTGATGCTGCAGGACCCCTGATGGGTGTCAATTTGTTCTAAACCATATCGCTCTGTAATCGTACTATACTGAAGATTTTCCCAGCCATGTTAAGCATTACAAGAATAATCCCTCTAACAGTATAAAGTTACAAACCTGTAGTCTGTGAGATGGTTCTAGATGTTTCATTCAAAAGGTATGAATATTGATGTAACATATCTCGATTTTTTTGGGAAATGTTCTAAAATTTAGCTCAAGATTTACACAAGTGTACAAAAACTCTATTTTAGAATAACTTCAATAAACTATAATATAAATCTAGTTTTCTCTGTGTAATATGAATACCATTGCATCCCACTGTACACTCAAACACAGCACAGCTATGCCAGTAAGCATTTTGACACACTCACATGAGGGGGTTTGACTCAAAGAAAGCCATAGCATAAAAGAACACAATCACTCCAATAATGGCAGCAGGGATCAGCATGCGTGTGTACCAGCCAAGCCATAGAAAATACAACGCTACCTTCTCACCAAAGTAGTCTCTGTAAAAACGCAATGAGGAATTCAGAGAGGAATAAATACAAGCAATGTCACAATAATGCAAACACTAAATAGATTGCAAGGGTAGGGAGGGGTTTCCAAAAACAACAAGAGAATAGGTCTCACTTGATATCATCAACAGGTTGGCTGACAAACTTTTTTATGGCCCCCCAGTTAGCCCACTCCTTCTCCAGATACTTCTGCTGAGTCCTCTACAAATGTAAACACATCATTAATATGTATCAGTCAGATCAAGTGACCGAACTACTGAAGAAAACAAACAAGCCAATAATACTTTACCTCATGGAGGCAGAACAAGGTATCGAAAACTTCTTGCCTCATAAGATCCCTCAGGCCCTCTGGATGTGTTCAGAAGGATTAGAATTCAACCGATTAATATGGAAGACTTCAAAAAGTATCAAATTTCTGTCTACTGCATAAAATAGTTGCTTGTGCATTCTGAGTGCAGTATTAATATGCAGCATTCACAAATGTCAAGTTAGATTTGTGATACTGTACTAGGTAATTTCTTACTTTGTTTTGAGGGGAACAGCATCAATAGCAAATAGCAAAATAACTCTAATGTGTCTAACTAATTGTAGAAAAGTATATCCATTAATACAGAAACAGACATCTTATGGCTTAAGTAATATTTCTAAAAGAAATTCTAAATATTTGGAACAATGTGTGAAATCCCCTTGATGCACATCCAGAAATATATTAAATTCACTGCGTGGCCCAAAATACATAAATAAATTAAATAAAAAGTCCTAATATAAAAGTCCTCTAATATTTTGTTGGACCATCTTTAAGCATATTACAGTGCATCAGCTTAGCATTATTTGCAAACCTAAGCCACACCAGAGTTGGGTTCATATTTCACTAACATCTTGAATTGATGAGGGGAAAACTGAACCACTCCATAAAGTCTTCTCCAGCACATCCCAAAGACTTTCAATAGGATTAAGGTCAGGACTCAGTGCTGCCAGTTCATGTGCAAAAATGATTCATCATGCACCCCGAACAACTCGTTCACTTGTTGAGGCCCAATTTTATAGCAGTGCTATCAAGGAATTAAAAGTCCATTGATGTGATAACCTGCTCATTCAGTACATTTAGGTCATCAGCAGACTCCATTTTATTGCCACATTAATGTTGCTGAGCCTCGACCTGACCAAGTGAAGCAACAATGCCATGGTGATTATGCGCCGTAATTAAGGCATAAGGTGGTCCAACAAAATATTAGTGTGCAGGACTTTTTTGGCTGCTCAGCAAATAACAAAAATTGAATAACACTGAAACATTAGCACGGACGTTAATTATCCAATGGGGAATTAAAGAGCCTTCACAGAATGATGTTTCTTTGGAAATATATCTATTCGTATTCCATGAAGAAATAAATGCAGGCATTACAACTGGCTGTGCATCAAAAAAAAAATAAATAAATAAAAAAAAGAGAGAGAGAGAGAGAGATAAAGAAAAAAGAAAGAAAAAAAAAAAAGAAACAGAATAGGTCTTTTGCAGCTAGAGGTCACATGCTTGGATAGTGCATAGCAATGCCATGATGGAAAGCTAGAATTTTGCTTACATCACAAGTGAGATGAGGCTGCGTTACACACAACGGCTTAAACATTCCTTTGTTTGTTTGAATATCATGCTGTATAGCTTTCAAAGTACACCAGTAACAGTTTTGTGGAAAACAAAAAGAGGACTGTAAATAAGTATCATCTTTTTGAAGGCTTTAAAATTGAGGCCCTTTGGCACTGTTATGAGGTAAGCAATCAAGTGACCTGCAAAGGGCCAATAACGGGAACAAGGGAAGTCCCAGGCATGTTCACTCACCTCCTGTCCCAATAAATGTGTTCTGCAAAATGAAATGGACGATCCTGATCCTGGACAAATCAGTAGAATCAGTATAAAGCAAGTGCTTGTGTGTATGAAATTAATCAACCCATAAAATTGGAAGTAAACTACCGGAGTACAATAAATGACAAGTTTTCTTACTTACCTTGTGGTGTTTTGGACACAGTCTCCGTGTTCAGAACTCCAGTTACAAGCATCAGACACCTTCAGCAGGTACTTATACTTATCCAGGACTTCCTGAGGGGCACGGATGCCGTAGAATATCTTGTTTTCATGTCGGATTTTCTGTTATTATAAAGTAAAGACAAAGAGAATAAACGTGTGCTTACAACATTTCTTGCCTTCTATTATACTGTGACTAAGCACTCACTGTCACTTTCATATTTTTCGATTTGAGCTCGCCAGTATAGGCCTCCTGCTTCCTAAATCTTGGATCATTTTGGTCTTGAATTACATGTGCTACAAGTATACATTCAAATGATTGCACAGAAGTACTGGAAGATCTTATCTAAAACAAAAACAAACAACAACAAGAAGAACAACAACATGAGAAACAATGCAGACAAAATGCAGGCAAGAAAGCAAACGCATTCACATGACATACTAACATGATAATAATTCCTAGTTTATTGGCGGTCATTCATTTTTTCCCCTTTGTTTGTTTATCTGTGGTTGGGTGCTGAGAGGAAATGGTGAATGTGTAATACATTCTAATGATCCAATGGCTAACCATGAGTCTTGTGAGAGCCCAGTGATTTCACAGCTTTAAAATGAGAAGCATGCAAAGACAATTTCATATCCACAGAGAGTAGTTTGTGCCTTGTCTTACCAGTGGCACAAAATATTGTGTGCCATTGTCAGTGTCAGTGTTTGCAATACCCAACATCTCAAAGTCTTCATTATCCTACAGCAAAAAAACACAAAAATAATGAGTGAATTCTCAAAACAGAGATCCAGTTCTTAGACAAGATAGAATCAAATAGCAATGCATGACAATCTTCTGCTTTTCTTTATAAATTCCTATTATTGTCAATATAATTAGCAGTGAGGCACATAATTGTTTTAATATACATGACATGGGAAGACAAGCAAAAAAACAGCCCTGCAAAGCAAAACAAAAAACTCTTAGGCCAAGCGTCACATTATAAAAGCTAGGATGCTGTTTTTGAGCTAGTGCGGGGAACACAAATACAAGATGGCAGCCATATTGGTTATCCGACCACAACAAAAATTGATAGGTTTGTGTAGTTACTCAGTCCCAACATCCACACCAAAAATGATGATAGGTGATGTGTTTTTTTTGAGCGCTTGCCTAGAATACAAATTAAAGATGGCAGCTGTGGCGACCATATTGAATATTTGACTACCACGAAAATCGATAGGCTTGTATGGTTACTCAGTCCCAACATCCACACCAAAAATGATGAGGATTGGTGATGGTATCTTTTTAGTCTGTGGACAGACGGACATATGCATGATGACAATACCCCTCACTCCCACTGGGCTGAGGGGTAAAAAGCAGAATATTGTGGTTTATTTATTACATTTTTAAAATAATGACGGAGACAGGTGAGCACTGAGCGCAAATGTGAGCACGTGCCTCTTTAACTTTCTTTAAAAGTTACATAAAGAAATGCAAACTAAAATTAAATTTTTATGGTTTATATTTACATATCAGAGATCCGAACAGCTCCGTACGCTCCACGCAGAGCTAAACACTGTGTAGCCAAATGGCATCTGTTTAGCCTACTTGTTCAGAGATAGGTACAGAAATGAAAGCCTTTGAATAATAAACCTTGCTCTGTAAAAGTGTTTTAGTATACACTACTCAGAAACACACAAACAGATAAACTAAAATGAGATTTTTATGATTTATATTGACATTTTAATGGAGGACAGTGATGATGCCACCTGCTCCAACTGTGAGTGTCAGTCATTTTTCATTAAAGCATTATTCACTCGGCATAACGTTTTGTTTTTTTAAAATCCCGAGATAGCGGTCAAATCAGACCGCACTGTTCCCAGGCCTATTAGTGTTCCTTTAACATTCATGAGACTGCTTTACTATATTTATCACTGTATACTTCTCCATGTATTAATTCAAAAGCCTACTTTACTATGTAACTCTATACATATGAGATGTATAGTTCACCTTCGAACAATTACGATGATCATGATGTGAATGATTACCTTTGTACTGATCTGTTTCAAGTACCAGTAACAGTAATATGTATCTGCCTTCAGCTCTGAACTGTTACACAAATTAGTATACAAGCTTCTGTCCAGGCTACAGATGAACATGATTCTTTTACAGTAATCTCATACAGAACAGCTTTTTAACACACTCAGTCTTGTTCACCTTTATTCTTATTTAAAGTTACTCTGTACTGTTTTATACTTCCACTATTCACTGTCATCCAGAAGAGGATGCGTTCCTTCTCAAGGCCATTTTCAGTCAAGGGTTCTTCCTCATGTTGTTTCAGGACAGGATATTTATTTATTTATTTATTTTTACTGTCACCATAACCTCTGGGCTGGTCATTAGGGTTTTCAAGATGAATCTGCATCTAGATTTTTGCAAAGCTGCCCTGTAGCAATGTTGATTGTTGAACACCGAACACACTATAAATAATAATGGAGTGAAAGGTTATAACACAAAGATCATGGAATCGCTCAACAAATTCATATTAATCCATTTGTTTCCTTTTTTTAATGAATACAGGAAGAAATAGAGAACACACCCAATAAATACTTAAATGCCTTGTTTATGCAATGCCAACATACTACTGATGCAAATAACTGCTTATGTGTTGTCTGTTCTTTAAATATGTATAGTTCCAATGGCCAAAGTAAAATCAAAACAATCAGTTCATGTAGACAAGTGTGCTACAGTTTGTCTACCAGATGAAGCTATGTTTTGCTTGATTACTGTAACAGAAGCAATCATGGGTCGAGTCACAAAATCTACTCCTACAGGTTTAACCTAAGTACAGGTCTGGACATGACTCTGAGGATGGTGTTTGATTAAGAAAAGAGATCGAAATAATGTAACAAAGCGCTCAGGAAAGGCAGCATTCCCATTGCGGAATTACTAATCCTTAGTCTTAGTGAGACAAGTCTTTGTCTTCTCTTATTACATCTCAGTACCACAGACTGTCAACTTCATCTTAATGACACTGACATGTTCACTGTTTCACAGTTTTAACAAGACTGTTCACAAGTGTCTAACTCTTGTACAAATAGCTAATAACCAGCTAATAACCATATTAGGCTCAAAGCAATTCAGTACAATATTGCTTACACGTTGTGATTACAGCACTGGTATGGCTGCTTTCAATTTTGTTTCTTATTAAGAGCAAGACGACACTCAGAATCCCAGCCTTCTACTCATTAATCAGAATTCAGAAACCCTCTGTTTCTTAATAGCACAAATCACATAGATATTTGTTAAATAAATAAACAAACAACTGAAAAAAAATTGATACATACATATATAACTATAATTTATTTAATTTCACGTCTTTCCCATTTCATTTTTAACTTGCAGCTATTTTTCCACATTATGATTTATCCAAATATTTATTTATTTTAAAATGTGGTTTAAATTACATATTTTTAAAGTTTGAAAATTGCTGTGTTATATTTTTATGCAAATACATACCCCCCCCCCCCCCCCCACACACACACACACACACACACACATAACTCAGCATGAAATGGTTGTGATTTTTCTGTAATGGTAGAACAACAACTTAATTTCACTCATTCATTTTCTGATCCCCTAAAATCCTAATTAAGGTCGCAAGGAGGCTGACACCCATCTCAGCCAACTCTAGGCGAGGGCAGAGTACACCCTGCCAGTCCATCACAGGGCAGGAACACGCTGACGGCAATCCAATGGCCTACTCTTTATGAATGACAGCAATGGTTCTTTTACATGCCTCCTACCACAGACAGTAAGAGACATGGCTGGCCTTTGATAACCTGGTTAGCGGTACTGGGGGGGCAGCTGGGACAACTCGGTAATAGTGGGACTTGAGCCCCCGACCTTCGGATCAGTAAGCACTCTACTACCTGGCCACCAGTCCACCAGGCCACTGTTTAATTTTTCAATCATTCATTAGACGAACCGCTTAATTGTACTAGGGTCACAGGGAGGCTGGAGCATATCACAGTTAACTTTGGGTGAAGGCAGGGTACACCCAGAACAGCTTGCTAGAACATAACAGGGCAACACACACACACACACACACACACACACACACACACCTAGGGTCAATCTGAAACAACCAATTAGCTTAAGAACACTTTCAGACCTATAAGGGGGATTTAGAACAGCCGATTAGCCTAATGTGAATGTCCTTTGGAGGAGACAACCAAAGTACCTAGAGGAAACCCATACAAACTTCACACAGAAACACTCTTACTGAGTCTGGGACTCAAACCCAGGACCTTCTTGCTACATTCTAGCCACTACACGCCCTGTGCCGCCCCCGTGTTTAGGTTTGTGAATGTGAGTGCCATAAATGTTTTTGCAAAATCAACCAAAAAGGTTTTTTTTTCTTTTCTTTTAATAAGCCAAATAAATAAATAAATAGATAGATAGATAGATAGATAAATAAATAAAACACATGTGTGCTGATAGATGCCCAAAGTTGAGAAAAGAATTAGAGAAATAATGTTAGAATAAAGTTAAATAAAATTGTTAGGGAACGGCTGTTTGACTGGGGTGTGACAATTTCATTCACCTTCAAAGTAAACACATATGAATCGTTTCCAGTGTTCACTGATAAGCCATTATTTCTACAGTAGTAGAGTATAATAGAAATAAACCATATAACAACTCATACATGTGGGAAAATCATTGAATATAAACTTGGGAGCTACAGATGGTCCTCCAGACAAGCACTCCCACAACCCAGTCTTGTTCTCTCACCTCGAGATCTCCGAGGGACATGGTGAAGGAACCCGTCAGTTCAGGGAGACGATCATGCATCAAAATATCCGTCTCACTTCTGTTCCTTCCGACTCTGCCCTGTTCACCAGATCACAGCTAACCGCGAACCAAAAAGTGCATCGAGTGCGTTAGGACACAAACAAGTTTAGTCTACTGTACACTTCCGCATTACTCTTGGAGTCTTACACGCAAAAGCTGTGCGCGCGCCCAGCGGCTGAATCCTACCTGCCGTCCAGGTGAGAACCCGTGACGTCACTGTTCTGCAAGCAGGGGGAGGAGTGTGTGACTAATACAGAACAACACTGTCAGTACTGAAACTAATGATGTGTTTGCATTGTCTCTTTATATGTGATGCTCTGTGATAGTGATAAGTATACTGACATCCTGTAAAGTGGGCTTCCACCTTACAGCCTGTGTCTAGACTCCGGGTCCCAAAAGTGATCCAAAGTGGTTACTAAAGATTCATTCATTTGCCGAAAAGCAGAATCCTACTAGGATCACATAGAGGTTGGAGCCTATCTCAGCCAACTCTAGGCATAGGTGGGGTACACACCCAACAGCTTGCCAGTCCATTACAGGGCCAACCCACACCCCCCCCCCCCCCCCCCCCCACACACACACAAACACACACACAGGGGCCATTTAACAGCTAATTAACTTTACTGTGGGAGGAAAGCTCTGGGAGAACACGCAAACTCCACAGAGAAATGTGTGGCAGACGTGCTATGAGACAGACGTGCTATCCACCATAAAGATGATGATGACTACTTGCTGTCACTTCTTCCATGAGAAGTTTTCCATTTTTAACTAGTATCTACTCATTAGACATGTTATTATTTAAAACCACTTATATAGATTACATAGACACATGTAGATCATTTGTTGCTGTGTATATTTTGTCAGCACCTTTCTTGTTCACCAGTGAAACTGACAGTGGCAGCATTGGTGTAGCATTCTTGTGTGACTGCTGTGCTGAGAATCATCTAGCATGCAAATTATATCTGCTTCTTATTCATCATTAAGTTAAAAGGAATAACCCTACAAGAAAGAAAAATGGCCTAATTATTTGAGCACAGCAACAGACGAGAATGTCAGTAACTGTATATGTATAAAGTCCACCTAGATGGTTGAAGCAACTAATAAAATGGCAAATAAGGGTAGAGGTCAACTAATCTGTCGAGCCCAGAAGAGACACTGTGTGGTGTCTAACATGGTGTAACTTTTATCAGATGTCTCAGAGCACCAAGCCTGTGCTAGGCAATGGTCACATTTGGGTCTAATCTGATCTGTATGTGGGTCATTCTCATGAAAGTGTATGATTTCTAAGTGCACCTTCCCAAGAAATAATTTTCACAGAAATACTTGCAAAATGTCTACAAATAAACACTATGGTACAGAGTATATTTCTGGAAAGTTTTGAAGCTCCAGCTTTTTTGAATCATAAATTACAGCAATATTATTACAGGATTTGAACAGAGTTGATGTAACAGAGTTGACAATGTTCTTGGGGACGTAACTTCATACTACGCCAAAATGTATTAATTTTCTGTCTTTGTACATATACAGCTTAAATTGTCAACTTTTGCTAACTTTATTTGTGGTACTTTTATATCAGAACAGATCTGGGCAAATCCACTTTAATAACTGGAGAACTGATGCTAAAGTAGTGACAATGGTATTGGGGACACAGCACATTATTAATTCAGCATTTGTGCGCATAACTGCAGTTAAGATAGGTGTTGCTTTTTTACATACTTTTGGGTGTGATTATACCATGTGATTTATACAAAATGTAAAAACTGCAATCTTTTTCTAAAATAATTGGGTATATAAAGAGTGGGACATAAAGTATGCATTTCTTTGAGAATTCTTTCTTTGAGAAAGCAAGAAGGTTCTGAGTTCAAGTCCTGGGCTTGATAAGGGCATTTCTATGTAGAGTTTGCATGCTCTCTCTATGCTTGTGTGGGTTTCCTTTTGGTACTCCGGTTTCCTCCCACAGTCCAAAGACATGCTCATTAGGTTAATTTAAAAAAAAGGTGTGAGAGTGAATAGTTGTGTGTGTGTTTCGTCCCTGTGATGGACTGGTTAGCTGCACTGGGTGGTATGCCACCCTTGCTCAGAGTTGGCCGAAGAAGGACCCAGCCTCCCTGTGACCATAGTAGGACACATCTGTTAAGAAAATGAATGAATAGCTGTATCCCAAATTGAAGAACCATTTAATACAAGTATACCTTATAATGGAGAAGCACATATGAAAATGATGGCTCAATATGATTAGCCACTAGAGGGTGCTATTTTATATCATGTTTTATGCATTTTATAGTATTAAACTATTACTTTACATTAACTGAATAGAAAATAAGTAATTGTAAGCTTTAATTAAGCATTATTTGGTGGTTGCACTACATGTTCTGTGATTTTTTTTTTATTTTATAAATTAATCTAGATGTCTAATTTATTTATTTCCCCTTAAACTCTTTTCTGGCTTCCTCCAGGAGATTCAGGACCTAAAGCGATGCCTCTTCTATTTGGCTTTCATTTCATCTTTCCTGTTCACTGATGCAGCCGAGCCATATCTCAGGAATATTGGTAAGATAAGAAAAATGATGCCACTGCATGAGGCGGAAAAACTTGTTCATGCTTTTATTAGATCGAGGTTAGATTATTGTAATGCGTTACCGTCTGGATGTTCAAATAAGTGCATAAACAAGCTCCAGTTAGTGCAGAATGCAGCAGCAAGAGTTCTTACTAGAACCAGAAAATACAAGCATATCACCCCATCTTATCTACACTGCACTGGCTTCCAATTAAATTTCAAATTGAATAATATTTACTACTTTTAACCTATAAAGCACTTAATGGTCTCATGCTACATTATCCTAGAGAACTTCTTGTTGTTCATGATCCAGCTCGCCCCCTTAGATCAATAGGTGCAGGCTGCTTAGTGACACCTCGAATAACGAAGACTACAGCAGGGGGCAGAGCTTTCTCTTACAAAGCCTCACAGTTGTAGAATAACCTTCCAGTTAATGTTCGGGAATCAGACACTGTTTTTAAGACTAGGCTAAAAAAGTAATTGTTTAGTTGAGCACTTTGTTAAACAGCCTTTTATTAGGCAAAGGAGCAGATCTGGGGGTTCTCAGGCATAGAGAGCTCTGGTAAACTGGGATGTAGGGATGTCACTTCCTTTCTCTACATGCTCACCCAAGTCCGGTGACAGTGGAGTGGCTGATTGTCCATTGTTACAGGGTGCCCTCATGTCTGCCTTCCTTCTGGTTTCTCTCTTTTTAGTTATGCTGCCATAGTTAGTCATGCTGGAGTCCCTGCTTGCACCCAGCACTAATAAACCCTTCTTTTACCATTATACTGTTGTGAGCTCTCTGTTTTTGCCTAGGTACACATGCTACTTCTGGGATGCTGCTGATCCTTCTGCTTCCTGAGACCCGTGGTCCATCCTGGTGTGCTGATGCTGGCTGAAGTTCTTATCTTGGAAGCCCCTCGCTCCTGCTGATGAAGATTGATATGGACCTAGATCTGCATTGGAGACTGTGAAGATGACTTTTCACTGCTGGTGTTATAAACTCTTTTGCTAAAATGATTTGGGACTTACAACTGTGGTCTAACCAACTGGACTACATGTTGGACTGTAATGAAATTTCTCTTATATGGTATGTATTTTTATGTGGTTTCACCCAAATGAGGATGGGTTTCCCTTTTGAGTCTGGTTCCTCTCAAGGTATCTTACTCGTGTCAACTGAGGGAGTTTTTCCTTTCCACCTTCACCACAGGCTTGCTCATTAGGAATGTGTAGGGTTTGTAGAAAAATGTTTCAATGTTTAAATTCCATTTTAAATTAGTTTTACTTTGTAAAGCTACTTTGCAACGTCAATTGTAAAAAGCGCTATACAAATAAAACTGAACTGAATTGAATATCCTGGGAAGAATCAACAACTGGCAATGATCATTAGTCAATATTTAATAAAATACATGTAAGCAGAAACAAAAGACAGGAAGGATAAGCAAAGTGGCCTTTTAATCATGAAAAATGAAATCAACTGTAGTATTTATGTGAGATAAAACAATAGACATAAATTAAAACACTAGAGTCCAAGCTTATATTTAGGGAATGTTGAGAAATGTTTTCAAATAGAAGTGGTGATACTGGAAAATCATTGTTTGCTGATGAGGCTTTGTGGAAAAAAGACCCAGTACCTTCTTGCCGTGTGGTGGATGTGCTAACCACAACACCACCGCTTCCTGCAACTAGAAATTTGAGTTGTGGCTTATTATTTGGTCTTGGGTACATTCTGGGAGACAGTTATTAAAAATTTTAAAACCATAAAAACAATAAAAATTCTTTTTCATTTATAAAGTTTTATACTTTATATAAGTTTTATTACTCTAAAGAAAACAATAAAGTTCATTAAAATATTATCCACAGAATAAATTCTAAAGCCACTTAAATTTAATGTCACATAACACTGACAGACACATCACGTCACTTCTGGCTAAAATCAAGGAAGTCGGAAAAGTGTCCACTGAGCAAGTCCAGAAGTAATACATATTCATGAGACTCAGTCTTGGCTTCAGGGTTTTTATTTTTTTCCACTGACGCGTGACCCAATTTATTAATGAATGTAACATGTAATTGGTTTGACAGACATTTCACCTGCGTTTTATTCATGTTGATAGAAACTACCTGTATGTATTTTTTAGGACAATTCTTTTATTGAGTGCAACCAATGCTACCTTCTGTCCAGTTGACTAAAACCAAGTACAGACATTTGCCGATTTGTACATCATATAGACCAGGATTTCAAATATATGGATCTTGACAGACGTTACGTTCAGAAGCCCATCTCATTAAAAAGGCAATTCTTTTGTGTCAAAATATAATAAAATTAGCAAAACCACATATTAAACATTCTTATCACACTCCAAAATATTTTTTGTAATCAAAAACAGTAATATTTATTTGTGAAGCCGGTAACTGAACTTGACCAGATATGTCCGACTTCCATGCCAGAAAATTTTAGTGTGAATAAAGTCAAAAAAGAAAGCGGTGGCGCTTTGTAATATACTGAAATTGTCTTTACTATTATTTTGACTTATACTATAAACAGTTAAGTTGGACATACAATTGCATGGAAATAGTTTTTTTATTTTTATAGCTTTATATTAATGTTACTTCAATGAGGTCAGTGGTTAATTATGGATGGTATACAGGTCAGCAGCAAAGACTTGTATATAAACTTGAAGGGATACAAAAATTAGCCTGTGAGGTTATTAACAGCACCCTAGTTCTAGCAGAGCAAGTGGAGATAGAAGAAATAACTAAGATCCAAGCAACTCAAGTTGAATTACTTTGCAAGTCTACAAGGGCACAAATAAGACCCTTTAAACGTTACTGGGCAAAATTATAGGAGAATGCTATGAGAGGGTGGAATAACAAAAGAAATTGAATTACATAACTCATGGACACGAATTATTAGTGCGTGGCTGTGTTGGTAGTGCAGTCCATAATTTGAGAGGTTGAGTCATTAACAGATCAGTGACTCATGGCCACGTATAACTAAGTCGTAGCCATGCAATTAAAAAACATATATACTTTTTTCATATACTGTATTAATTCCACAAGGGAAATTAATGCCTCTGCATTCAACCCATCCAAAGTGAGCACACACACGTAAACAGTGAGCACACACTCGGAGCAGTGGGCTGCCACATACTGGGGCACCCACAGAGTAGTTGGGTGTTACGTGTCTTGCTCAAGGGCACGTCAGCCATGAAGGTGGAGGAAGGGAAGGTGCAGCTCCCCCCAGCCCACACATTTCTCCTGCTGCTTCGGGAATTGAACCAGCGACCTTTCGCTCCCAAAGCCGCTTTTCTAACCATTAGGCCATGGCTGCCCCCATGAATAATTATTTTTATAATAATTTCTTCACAAATACTGTCAGCAGCTGGTCTCCATAGACATCAGCTTTAGTCTCCTTATGTCCAGAGAAACAGTTTTTTTTCGTTTCAGGTCATGAAAGCAATAAAGTTTTTTTTATTCAAAACTGTTTATTATTGATCAAAGTTTTTTTGTTTGGTTACTGATTCCTTACTTTACAATTCTGTTTTTTTACTCACAACAATTACACCCCATGAAAGAGAAAAAAAAATGCAGAGTTTTTAAAATGAATCCTATCTTTAGTAATGACGTCTGTTTCTACATCCAAAACAATACAAGTTAACAGATTCTAAGTGCCTGATGAATCATAAAGAGTAAGAGCTCACGGCATTCTCAGAGAAGGGTTGGTCTGAACATGAGCATAAACTCAAAAGCTTCTAGTCGTCTTCCTCAACTGCCCTGCGGAAGTTCTTGCGATTCACTTTCCTCCCACTACTGAAAGTAACATCACTCCCTTTCCCCTCTTCACTGTTACCTTCTTCTACCCGTTTTCTTTTATTTTTCTCACCATCCTCTGAAAGGTGGCTGTAAAGAGAGGCCATCTTTCCCCCTTCTTCTGTCTCTTCCTCATCATCATCTTCCTGTTTGTCATTCAGATGAACTAAACCAATCTCTTTTGTCTCTTCTCGATCCACCTTGTGCACATTCTGACCTTCATCTCTGAAGGATTGACTCGGTTTAGAGAAGATAATCTTGCGCTCTGAGCAGCTGCTGTGGTCCTGGTTGAAAGCTGGGATAAAAGAACTTGCAGCAGCTTTTTGGGATCTCCTACGGTTATGGAGTCCCTGTATGAACTCATGGGCCACCTGGCTGTTTTTTCTTTCACTTGTTTCAGGAACGTCTTTCAGGTCATAGCGGGTCCACCGCTCAGGATGAAGTATGTAATCTGGTGCTGTCTTGGCTGACGAAGCTTTCCTTGTTCTGTCTAGTTCTCCATGCTTCATAGGGGGTGATGGTGGAGCAGGACGAGCGAATGTACCATCAATGATGTTATCTTCAGCCAGCTGACTCGAAGTAAGCTTCACAGAGCTATCCAGCTGATCAAAGATGTTTCTGCTGCGGTACGAGAAGCCAATGCTCCCACCAGACAACTTGAACACAGGAGTTCCTTGAGGAACACTGCTGCCATGCCGAACATTTTCCTCATCAGAGGAAGAAGATAACTCCTCAACCTTTCTGCTGAGGGACTGTGAGGCTTCATCAGGATCTGAGTCACTCAAAGTGTCGTCATCATCAGGCAGGTCAATGGCATCTCGATTGGACAGACTATTGGGCGTGTCATCGTTGCCCTTTGGATTGCTCATAGTGTAGATATATTCAGGTCAACAAGGGGCAGTGTCGAAAGATGAAACTCTCAGAAGTGACAAAAGAAGCTCCTGTGAACAAGAGTGATATTAAAAGGGTGATGGCATCAGTTACTGGGATATAAGAAAACACTGTCATGATTAGTAACAGTTAGAAGATCATGTAACATTTATGATCAACATGAAGTATACACTGATAAGCCATAACATTAACACCACCTGACTGATCTGAGGTTAGGCAGCCCCATACACAGCAAGCTTCAATGCACTGTGTGTTCTGACACCTTTCTATAATAACCAGAATTAACAGTATCAGCAGTTTGTGCTACAGTAGCTCTTCTATACAATCAGACCAGACTAACTCGCCTTCACACACCCCACACATCAACGAGCCTCGGGCACCTATGACACTTTAGCCAGTTCACAAGTTGTCTGTCCTTGGACCGCCTTTTAAACTCCCTCTGGATCCAAAATCTTAATCATCAGCCGGATTGTTTCTTGAGAAACCACAAAACCCCTCTGAATGGCCTGCTGATGCATCCATCTATAACCCTGCAGTCGACCAGTTCCAGCCATTTCAACCCTCCACAAACGGAGCGATTTCATCTAAGTCCGCCTTGTTCTTTCTGCGGAATAGATGCATTTTCTTGCGGATTCTTTTAAAAGTCCTAATACTAATAATAATGTGGTGCTGATGTGACAAAAGATTACGTATCTCCTGGTTTGTGAAACCTATGTTGAAGTATAACTTCACGAAACGCTCCACGGATCTCATTTTAGCGACTTTCCTCTTTTAAAACAGGTTTACAACTTTATTCTCGTAAATTTACGACTTTATTCTCGTAAAATTACGACTTTATTCTCGGAAAATTACGACTTTATTCTCGAAGTCTGACAAAAAAAACATTTTTTTTAATGTGGCCCTAATACGCCGTCGTAGAAACCGGAAGAGTCCATTCTTGAAGTTGATTTGTTAGAAGGAAAAATGAGGAAGCGTATTACGGATCTGAGTGACTTTAACATCAGAATCAGAATACTTTATCAATTCCGAAGGAAATTGTGTGCACACAGTTGCTCCAAACTAAGTAAAGAAAAAGATAAGACAAAGATAAAAGTCTCAGTAAGAAAAGTTACAAATTACAAATGTCTATATACACACAATATACATACCGAAAGTCTACACATATATTTGTGTACATATATGTAAGTCTAAGAAGTTACTAATATCTATATAAACAGATACAGAACGCATCCTGTCAGTGAGTAATATGTACAGTATTATCAAAATGATAAACAGTAGAATATAAATGTAGTGCAGAATGTAAATGTATAACAGTGGATGTTGTTGTTGTGTGGAGGAGTTGTGCAGTTTAATGGCTGCAGGTAGGAACGATTTCCTGTGTGGTTCAGTGGTACATTCAGGTGGTATCAGTCTGTCACTGAACGTGCTCCTGTGACTGATCAGCAGGTTGTGAAGTGGGATGGAGGTATTGTTCAGTATTGTCTCTATTTTGGACAATATTCTCCTCTCCGACACTACCGTCAGAGAGTCGGGCTCCATCCCCACAACGTTACCGGCCTTGTGGATCAGTTTGTTAACACTGGCCACACTGTGCCTGGGTCTATTCGTCTCCGAAATGGTCGTTCTTGTACAGTGTTCCTGGTATGTATATGTACTGGTTTCTTTACTGTGTCAGTCGTCTTCAGTGGCAGCGCAATTACTCAATTCGTGTAATTACACCATCAGATTCACTTACCTTCACTAATCGTCTCCAGCAGCTACCTCTGCATGAATTCAGAAAAACAGAAGAGTGTGAGAAGAGTTGGTAAGTGTCACCGATCCACAACTTCGGTCCTGGGATGCCTATAACCCGGGACATGTCAATGTTTTCTTAGTTCTAACACACAAACCTCAAGCCAGGAGTGTGTGATCAGTTGAACAGTAGGATCAGGTGTGTGAGGGAAGGGAAAACACAACAATGTCCCGGACAGAGGATATCCCAGGACCCAGTAAAATCTAAACATTAAAGCATAAAGCTTCCAGTCACTTGTGTAGGTGTGCCTTACTGGGATTGAAGACTCACAGGATCTGGGATATCCCCATGTTGGGACAGATGCTAAACTCGTGAGGAATCACACGGATCATCACCACTGGGTTGAACTGGAGGTTCCTGTGTGAAATACACACGAAGTACATGTGGAATAAAACCTGGGAGTTAGTGATGAGACTGATGTACATCAGACTGTTACAGTGTTTTGCATATTCAGTGCAGTTAGCCAGTGTTAGCTAGCTAGGTACTTAATGCTAACTGCCCGGCTAACGATATTTTGATACTCAGAAAAAACAAGCAAACAAAAAAACCCTGCTTTTTTATTTTATTTTTAAAAAGAAAAACATATGAGTACTTCAAATGAATTAGTAGGAAAATCTATTTGGCAGAAAAAAATAATAATAAAAATGCGTATGACATCCATACCGTAATTTTCTTCTTCTTCGTGATGTTTTTTGGAAGGAAGCGTGCAAAGTGTATATCGCCCCCTAGTGTACAGAGCAGTAATAACGCTGCTTCTGCGGTATCGTTTGTTGTATGTGTTTCTTCGTTCATCCAGCAGAGGGAGACACTACATCATTTATTTTATTGTATTTTTGACAAGCCAGCAATGGGACGCTGATGTTTGCGCATGCGTACTGATTTTACGTTTTCAAGTTTCAGGTTTTCAAGTTGATTTGCCATATACAGGTAACAATGATCATACAGTGTGGTAAAATTCTAGGACTCAGAGCCCCCTTAAAATTGCACTTAAGAAACAAATATTGCACATAAATTTAGCATCGAGATAAAAATACAAGTAAGAATAAAACTATATAAGTGAAAGGAGTAAAAAGAGAATACACACACACACACACACACACACATATATATATATATATATATATACATACACACTCACCGGCCACTTTATTAGGTACACCTGTCCAACTGCTCATTAACACTTAATTTCTAATCAGCCAATCACATG